>OY720454.1:5287500-5412500 GCA_963082715.1 Harpalus rubripes | reverse complement strand
TGGTCAACCGGAAGTACCCTTATTTGCAGATTTTAAAAGTTTTTCTTGAAAAAATGGCGTTAAATATCATTTTTTCATATTTAATGTTATTATAAATATTAAAGAACATTGTATTCTCTATACGATTTGACTGCATTTTATACTTCATATTAAATGGATATAGAGTTATAAATTTATAAAGAAATTAAATTTCATAAATTAGCCAGCTATGCTAGAAACAGCTACTATATTAAGAAAATTCTGATTGAAAGATGTCAGTGTCAAGTGCAATGACATATTCGTAGTATATTTGTGTCAGGATATTTTTGCTCGAAATTATCTGTTTGAAATTTGTATAAAATACATACTACTGTCGAAAGGTAATGTACATACAAGAAATTTATAATCTTTTGCAAGGAACTTTCTGTATGGATTTTATAGAAAATACATACGCATTTACGAAAATTCTACCGGTAGATACCGCATCTACCGACTGTGTTCGAAAACACTACCGGACTCATGAAGAATCTAATCTCAAAAAAGGTAGTGATGCAAAGCGAAGCGTGCGCGGTAAAAGTGGAAATGTGTTCAAAGTAGGACTCTGCTCAGTTTGTTAACTACGTCAAATTTCTAACCTGTTTAAAATTTTCAATTTTTTTCATAGGTTATAGATCTACCCTTTTTACCACTCGCGTTCTTAAAATAACGATTCTGGTAGCTATAACCTGATAAACAGCTATTTACTGGTAACAGTTTACCGGTAGAATTTTTGTAAATACCTCATATAACTGACGGAAGGTAATGTGCTGGCCACATCAGATTTTTTCACATTTGATGTTATTATAAATATTAAAGAATATTTTATTCTCTATGTGATTTGAATGCATTTTATATTTCATATTAAATGTATATAGAGTTAAAAAATTATAAAGAAATTAAATATCATATATTAGCTAGCTATGTTATAACTCTGGAAACAGCTGATATATTAGAAAAATTCTGATTGAAAGGTGTCAGTGTCAAGTGCAGTTGACAGTATGTATGTGTTATAATTTTACAGGAAATATAGGATCTTTTGCTTTCTGTATGGAATTTGTATAAAATACATACAACTGCCTTAAGGTAATGTACAAGAAATATAATCTTTTGCAAAAAATTTTCTGTATGACATTTATACAAAATACATAGAACTGACGGAAGGTAATGTGCTGGCCACATCAGATTTTTTAATGCGTAATGAAAATGCATGACATAATTTTAATACTCAGTGGTAATGCGCAAAAGTTAAGAAAAACATTTCATTGTCTGCAACAAAATTTAATTGGTATAGTTGATATCTGTATTTATTCAAAGTACCTATCAAAATTGAAGTTTATCATATCAGAAAAGAATTGCTGAAGCGTATTTCCTTGTTTAATTCTATTTGAGCACATAATAATACAAATGTGACACTAGATGCAGCTATTTGTTTTCTTCGAAATTGAAGATTGCATAAAAGTTTAAAGTTTGCAAACTTTTGTTGCTATGCATTGTGTTTATGTATTATGCGTTAATATTAAAACTAACTGTGAATGGTCCTGTGCGTTGCCATATAACAAATTTCGTTACGCATTTTCTATTAGCACTATGTATTAACGTTACGCATTAAAAAAGTAGCTATGAATGAAGCTTAATTGTGCGTTTTGATTAGTAAATATTTTTCATAATTTGGCACTGTCAACTTCTTCTGCAATTATGTCTTCTATACTTACGAAATTTAAATACCTGGAGGATCTTTTACTGATATAATCTTAGTTCTGATTATCTGATAGTCGACACTGTTTTATAGATATAAGATTTGACTGAAGAATACTTGCATGGATGAGTTACTCCGCCTGACATTCTAGGTGTGCCTTGTGTCACAACAACGCTTGAGCCAAACACTGGCATAAGATTAAATACGGTTTTATTGTTTTTACCTTCCGTCACCTTTAGGTAAGGAAGGTATTGTCTTTGGTCAAAAAATTTGGTGGTGAGTTTTTGATGAATAAGCACGTTTTAGGGTCCCTAGAATACGATTTTAGTGTGTATGTGTGTGTGTATGTGTGTGTGTGTGTGTGTGTGTGTGTGTGTGTGTGTGTGTGTGTGTGTGTGTGTGTGTATGTGTGTGTGTGTGTGTAACAAAATTTTCGTCTACGATAACATCCATATTACAATTCTAAAAATTATAATTCTTTCGTATTTCTCTTCGTTACATCCATGCGAAGAGCTGATTAGATTGTGGTTAGAATTGGACAACCGGAAGTTCCCTCATTTGAAGATTTTAACAGTTTTTCTTGAAAAAACTATGTTAAATATCATTTTTTCACATTTAATGTTATTATAAATATTAAAGAATATTTTATTCTCTAAGTATACGATTTGCCTGGATTTTATACTTAATATTAAATGGATATAGAGTTGACCAATTCTAACTAAAATCTAATCAGCTCTTCATATGGATGTAACGAAGAAGTATACGAAAAAATTATAATTTTTGTAACTCCAGTATTAGAGTTATCGCAGACGAAAATTTTGTCACACACACACACATACAGACATCATCGTAAAAATAGTAAATTCGTATTCTAGGGACCCTAAAACGTGCTTATTGATTAAAAACTCATCATCGAATTTTTTGACCAAAGACAATACCTTCCTTACCTAAAGGTGACGGAAGGTAAAAATTATAAAGAAATTAAATTTCATAAAGTAGCCATAGCTATGGAAACAGCTACTATATTAAGAAAATTTTGATTGAAAGATGTCAGTGTCAAGTGAAATTGAGATAGTGTGTTTGTCTTATAATTTTACTGGAAATATATGATCTTTTGCTATAAATTTTCTGTATGGAATTTGTATATAATACATGCAACTGCCGCAAGGTAAAGTACAAGAAATATAATCTTTAGCAAGGAACTTTCTATTTGAAATTTATACAAAATACATAGAACTGGCGGAAGGTAATGTGCTGGCCACATCAGATTTTTTGAAGTAGAATTTGCATTTCTAATTCCTGAATTTTTCAAACAAATTTTATTTTTAGTTAAATCTATTTGAGAGCCAGGTGAAAAAGGATGATTGGTCCTACTAACAGATTGAAGAGGTTGATACTATTTACATAACTTTATTATCTAATCTTAATTATAAATCTGTGTGTATTGTCACTGATTCTAATCTTTAAAAAGCCAATACCATAAATCACCTGCTAAATCTCAATACAAATTACAATATCTTATTTCATTCCTCCGCCTTTACCCAACCCCATACTCCCTATTAATTAGCAGCAGTTGTTTTTCCGGACCACAACATCCCTGCTTGTGTACCCCGGGTCGAGACTGGGACAACCCTTATTCGGGAGCTGGTAAACACCTGTTGCTTCTGGCACAGATTACACGCTCCTGTTGGTTCCTGTTTGGGATAGGGATGCAGAGTAGAAGCAACAGATGAGAGAGATATTGAATACTTGATACATAGGGGATGCAAATGGACGATTAGGGCACGTAGGAAGTGATAATGGGCAGGGGAAAATATGTTTGAAGAATGTTTGTTTCGTAAAGCCAATATTTCAAAAAGACAAATGTCAAAATAAAGTGTAGGGTGCATAGATATAGTAGAAATGAATAAGCAGAAGACTCACGTCATCAATAAATATTACTAGATAATGACGTCACTTATTACTACGTATACATGGGGTACTAATTTATTCTAGAAAATGTAATGCGTTTTGCATAACTTACTGTATACAATACACGACATTTATTTGCTTCTGCGATTGCTTTGTTAAAGCTTTTGGCATGATTGCAGATGAATTATTGTGTAATATTTATTAAGACAAACCAATAATATTCAGGGCCTGGTTTAGGTCGTCTTAGCTTTAACCAAATCAAAGCACCCCAAAAACTACAAGACGAGAAAATTGTGCGCCCACAAAATCTGTGCGCCCTAGGCTGCAGCCTAGTCAGCTTATCCGGTAATTGGGCACTGCAGTAATTCTGTAGCGTAAGACACAACTCACAAAATACTAAGAAGAAACTAGAACGATTTATTTTATTTATATATTTTATTCACAGTTCAATAGTTCAATATATTTTTAACAAAACAATAATACATTACTTTGATATTTGCAATCATTTATATTAATTCAAGTCAATTGTGCCTGGATGAGATGAGTTGACAATCACCTGTCAATCAAGTGACAGGGACAGGATCGATATTTGATCGATTTTAAATTCAATGTAAACATGGACATTGTCAGTAGTGCTACCGTTATGATACAAAAATTAACTACAATTATTTGAAATAATTTTATATTTCCTAAAAGGAATAAGGATTGACTTTGATATGAAGGTAAATTTTATTAATATATACGTTTCTTAATACTAGTATTTTTTATTCCCTCTTTTTTAAAAAATAAAAAACACCCAATAATTTCTATAAGATATTTCATTTCATAAGGTTTTTTTGAGGTCGATGACGTGAGTCTTCTGCTTGTTCATTTTTACTATATATTTAACCGCGTACAAATTTCGTCATGCTACATATTCCTTACCATCTTCCTACCGTCTTGAATCGTCGTGTTTTTCGTCTCCAAGATCTCCAGTATTACCTTATCACAGTTGACCAGTCTGTCTACATTCATTATAACGTATGGTCCTAAAGTTTGGAGAAAATTTATAGATGTATTGTATTTATACCAAATAACGTTTAATCAAATTGTCGCTGGAAACAAAATATCACAATTAACTTTGACAGTTTACTTTTTTCGATTTGATGCAGCAAAATGTCATACAAGCTAGATGTTCGTAAATGAATTTACAATCTTGTTGGGCGAATGCCTAAGCGTGATATTATTACAGTTTATCGTGAGCACAATATCTCTATGGCAACAATTTATCGGACAATAAAAGATTGTGAAGAAGGAATACCCTGTGTTAATTTGCCCAAAAGTGGTCGACCAAAAATTTTGAGCCACATGAGAGAACAAAGATTAATTGCAACTTTGCAACCTAAGTTAGAGTGTCACAACGAACTATAGCCAGAAGATTCGATGTTTCGAAGACCAATGTTTTTAGAACATTATCTCGAAATGACGTGATGTTTCGAAAAAGATGAAGGACACCAAAATATACCGTAGCCCAATTAGAAATAATGCCTAGATGTTGTCGTGCGTTAAGGCGCATTCATTTTCTCAATAAACTTATTATAATGGATGGCGAGAAATATTTTACTCTGTCCCATTCAGAAATGAAAGGAAACGATGGTTTTTATACTAATGATATGAAAAACACACCAGACAATGTCAAGTTCAAAGGTAAATCTAAATTTGAGGATAAAATTTTAGTATGGTGTGCCATTTCTGAAGCCGGATTTATCTCGCATTTTAGTCGTGGTCGAGGAGAAGCCTTAACTGCACAACTTTATATTCAAATATGCCCCTCTTAAAATTTCTTCAATTTTTAAATACACATCACGCCAATGATGATATAATGTTTTGATCAAACTTCATGTCATTACGCCAGAATAACTAGAGACTGGTATAACGAAAACAATGTAGACTTTTTTCCGAAATTGGGCAATCCTCCCAATATACCTCAAACTCGACCAATAAAAGAATTTTGGTCAATATTGACCAGAAAAATATATGACAAGGGATGGGAAGCTGCAAATGAAGAACAATTACGACGTCGCATTTAACAAAAGATTCGAGAAATCGATCCAGATGTTGTCCAGAGGATGATGGGGCAAGTCAGAAGAAAATTAAGGGCCATTGAAGATATTGGTCCATTATCAATAATTTCAATGTTAAATATTAATTGTTATACTTATTGTTAATTGTTAGTTGTCTCTTTTCGATGAAGTCCAATACAGACTTACATTGTAGTTGTTCTCTAATCATTTCATTTCTGATTCTGTCTCGTAGTATTACTACCCTTCTTAAATATTTCATTTCAAGTGCTTGAATTTTACTTTTCTTTAAAGTTATTGATTTAATATTCACAGGCGTTTGGTAAATGAATCTGTATATTAAATTGCATATTGTTACCTTAGTTTTGATGTTATTGCATATGGAAGACTTTTGCTGTTTTCTGATTTTTGACGTTTATGTCAGCCTCTTGTGATCCATTGTTTTCAATTTGGACTTCAAAATAATGGAACTTGTTTACTTGCTCCATTTTTTGTGAATTGATCGTCAAATTTATTTTCTCAGGCTCTCTTGGTATTGACATGAGATTGTTTATTTTTACTACAAAAACTGGCTGAATCAAACTTTTATTTATGTCCACATTATTAAATTTACAAGCTGTTTCGTTATACGTAATTCAAATAAATTGGAAAATTATTGTCCTACTATACTTAATAAATCAATTATCTTCAAATCTTTTGAATCAACCTTCAAATTTCAATTCTGCTGCATGACTGCCCAAAATTTCATCCTCTACCTTCCCTTATTGTCACATTTTATAAAATTTACATTTTATACGAAAACCTAATTCTCCGTGGAGCAAAAAAACTATTCATCCGTCGGCGTTGAAAAAAATGACATAAATTTCGACCCCTATATCTCCAGGCAAAAACTCTGAAGGAAGGCAATGTACGTGCGTCTCACCCCACCTACCCCTAGCCTGTCTGCGGTTGCACCCCCGGGGCTGTCCACGGCGAACGGGGTGAAAACAGCACAGCCGAATTCCTCCGCCGAGATGGGGATAAAAAACTGCTGCCCGGTCAGACAATCTCTGGCCTTGAAAAGAAACAGGGGTTGTCAAATGGGGGACAATCAAATTAGGGTTTTTTAAAATTTTTATGAAAAAATAAATAAATGTATGAATATGAATGTTAGGTTAGCAAAGTATATCGCGGAATAATGATCGCAAAGAAAATTGGTTGCCGGGAACATTGCTGGGAAATTGGTGGCTAACAAAATTGGTCGTTGGTAAATTAGTTGTCGAAAAATTGGTCGCCAGAAAATTTCTCGCAAGTACATTTAATAATCGATTAATATATCTCAAGAAAAATAGATCGTTAGATATTAGATCATACAATAAATAAAAAAATCTGATGTGGACATCACACGACTTCCTTGTACGCAAGACTCGTATAGACCCAATTATAAAATTTCCGTAATTTAATATAACATTAATTTTTTTAGTTTTTTGTCCTAATCCATAGCATGCTTTATTACAAAAACCAAAAAGTATATAATTTTAAATTTACATATCTCGCTTATACAAAGGCTTAATTTAATAATATTGGATGTGCTAGACGCAGAATTTAGTTCTCTAACTATTATTTGAAGCATTTATTTCTAAAATCAAAATAAAACCATTTTATTCAAGAAAAACTGTTAATAACTTCAGATAATATATCACTTCCGGTTAGTCTATTTTAACCAAAATTTACTATGTTGTTCCCATTGACATAAAAGTCTTATATACCAAATTTGAAAAGTTTTGGAATATATTTTATAGCAGTTTTTCATTAATAGTTATTTGTATATCAAGGCCGCGAAATCACTCTTTAGCGTACCGAGAGAAAAATTGTCGCCGAGGCCGCTTGCAGCCGAGGCAAGACAATCTCGAGGGCGCTAAAGGATTTCGCGGACAAGGTGTACACAATATTTTTTGTGCAACCGTAAAAAATATGTAATTACAAATTTTAAAACAGTTTCAATGTAAATAGAAAGTTAGCTTTCAAGGTGGCTATGGGATTAACATTTGATAAACAAAACCATGCAATTCTCAAGTGTTAGTGTGATTGTTTACCTAATTTCGCGGCCGCTACCATTACAACACCTAATTTCGCGGCCGCTACCATGACAACGGTCACGAAATTTAATTTCGCTGCCTGTATTGGGGCTGCGAAATGCTTATTTCGCGTCCGGTTGCACCAGAAATATATTATAGGCTTCAAGTGAAGTTCCACTTCTGGAAATTATGTAATAACCAAAAAGGGAGGAGCACAACTAGATGTTATAGCAGTCCTAAATACAAAATTTTCTACGGCTTACCGTTTTTGAGTTATGCGAGATACGTACGTACGTATGTACGTACAGACGTCACGACAAAATTAGTCAAAATGAATTCAGGGATGGTTAAAATGGATATGTCCGTTGAAATCTGAAAACCGAAATTTTTCGCGATTACATACAATACTTCCTTTACTTTGTACAAGGAAGTAAAAACTGTATTAAACTATTTAAAACCAATTCTAAATTAAATACAATTTTTTTTAGGTAGGGTTTTTTGGTGACATCATCGATAAATCCTTTGAATTAATTTAGCAACTTTATGTACGAGATTCTCTCATTACTTTCAATTCATTAATACAAATTATGGAAAGATGTAAAACAAACGTCTTTTTGATTGTCTATGTGTGTAGGGAGTAGAATTCCAGATTCCCTGTTCATTTTTGCTACCATTTCAAGTCAAAATTTCTAGTTTCCAAGAAGTGCGGAAGTTATTGCGAATGTAGGTTAGTGTTCCGGGTGTCAGGTGTTTAGGGCCGCTGGTGTATCTGAGGGGCTGCAACAAGGGCGGTGTCTCGGTGTCTGGCTCTGCGGACAGGTATTCGCCGACTGATGAGTTCTGTGCACCTGACTTCCAATGTTCCAAACACACAACAACACTTTTACTTTCAATACAACCCCATTGTTATGCTTATATCTTATTTGTTAAGTTGCCCCCAGATGGTATGACTAGCGAATGAAAGTTGTCGTTTAAATTATTTTATAGATGTGGTTTCTTTTGAAACCCTAGAGAAGAATACAATTGTACGAAATATTCAGGTATGAATTTTTTTGCATGAACCCATTTAAATACTGGATTAGGAAAGCACTGAAATACATTACTATGTCAGGCAGAAAATAAATTCGTGTATGTTGATTATAACAAAATATTTTGTTCTTTAAACTATTTAGTTTGACAGTTCTATGAAATAGGATTATTTTTAATTTCCTCAACAGTAATTCCGACTCGAGGGTTGCTTACACTTGAGACCAACGAACTAGAATTTGCGGTATTAATTTTTTTAAATACATCCCTCAATCCTGTTGCTAAGATCATTTTAAATGCCTCCTGGTATTGAGTACAATTCTAATCTTCTGTAACGGAGCACATAAGGGTCAGTTTTCTTTCAAATCAAATATAGGGAAATGTTTTCAAAAGAAACCATATCTATTAAATAATCTAAAGGTCAACTTTCATTTAACTCTAAGTTACAACAAGAACTATAGCATCGATATTATAGCATGAATTGTAATAATTACATGTGTCAAATTATTTATGCGACATTTTTCGTTTTAACTCACAGGTCAGTTAAAAGACAGTTTAATCAGAGATTAAAATTCTGGACCTTACTATACGCAGATTCTTGCATCAATTAATCCTGCTAACATAGATGAACAATTTGCTATTATTAATATTGAGTTACAACAATTAGTTTCTTGGATTAAGAACAATGGTTTAAAAATTAATACTACTAAATCTTCGCTTCAGGTTTTTGGACATATAGGCAGTATATCACCTGATATTATACTGGATAACACTGTACTCGAACGTAAATACGTTACAACAGTTCTAGGGCTGGATGTTGATGAAGACCTGAAGTTTAGAGAACATCTTAACAAGAAGCTAATATCTGCTAGATTGATTCTGCGGCATTTATATCAATTTCGCCAAGATCTTAATACTGAGATCAAATTAAAATTAATAAATTCTTTAGTTCTATCAACGTTTGATTACTGCGCTTGTACTTACATACCTAATCTAACTTTAACAGATAAAAATAGAATAACTCTTATTCAGAATTCTTGTTTACGTTTTGCTTATGATATTCGCAAATACGATCATATATCACAACACCGGACTGCAGCAAAAATGAAATCTGTTGATGAACGACTGAAAATTAATTATCTTTGTTTAATACACAATGTAAGGTTAACTAGAACTCCTAATTATCTCTTTGACAAGTTAATACCCAGAGAATACAATTACACTCTCCGTATTAAGAATTTGTATATTGTTCCTTTCTTTCGAAAGTCAAAATCTAGAGCCTCATTTTCCTATCTCGCGCCTTCTTTGTATAACAATATTCCTGAATCACTGAAGTCTATCGTTAACCGCTTTCAAACTCAGAGTGAAAAATTTATATTAACTAATGTAATGTAGTAATATTTTTTAATATTTTTTTGTCATATTGTCTCGCGTTTGATGATTTTTATATACATTATTGTCATATATTTTTGTACTGTACCGGGTTAGGTGGAAGAACAGCCTTGGGCTGAACCTCGCCTTTTACTTACATGGTAATACAGATTATTATTATTATTATTATTATTATTATTACTATTATTATTATTATTATTATTATTATTATTATTATTATTATTATTATTATTATTATTATTATTATTATTATTATTATTATTATTATTATTATTATTATTATTATTATTATTATTATTATTATTATTATTATTATTATTATTATTATTATTATTATATTAATTGCCAAGTATTTTGTAATTTATTTAAAATTCTGTTGGCATAGGTTTTTTTCACAAATTTTCCACCCCCTGTTATGCACGTCACCCCGGGATATTTACGACAGCACCACAACCCTCTTACGGCCAATTTGCATTTAAATTTACCCGAATTCTTTCTAATGACTGGCCCTGAACGCTTGGAATTTCAACACTACAAACTGACTTTTAAATTTAGATGGTAGAATATTTTGTTTGTAAAAAAGGGTTTCTGCGTCGTTAAAGCAACAAATTATTGTTTGTTAATGTATATAAATTTTACTAATGTCCGGTATTTGTAAACGTGTTATTAGGTAGGGATTTGGACAAGTATAAATTATTTCATATTTTGTCGTAATATTATGGTATTGTAAATAATATATGAAGTTCTTTGACATTTGTAAATTCATGGCAGTGAAAAAGATATAAATTTATTTGTATTGAATATTTTAAATGTCATATTTGTATGATAAACATTAATAATGAACATGTTTTGCTTTTACTGGTGTCCATTTTATACATTATTTATAGGTACATTTATTTTTCTTAATATTTAATTTTATTTCTTTTTTTATTCTTAAATAAGTGGTGATAATTTGGGATGAGACAGTTTTACCTTTAAATTTTTTTAACTTACATATTTTTTTAATGCCGGTGAAAATTAAAAAACGAAAGACATACACAAAACTCATACTTTACTCGGGATTCGAACACGGGGCCATTGGGTCTAATGGTTATTTTTCAGTCAACTGGGCGGTGCACAATGGGCGATAGTCAAGTGCGTGGTAGTTAACTAAGTGTCCGTCATTTCAGCGACATATTTTTTTTAACATAACCTAACCTAATGCACAATTTACTGAGGAATAATTACTGAATTTACATGAAGTTTTGAAACCGTTTTCAAAACGTTTTTAGTTTTGAAAACGCCATGTATACAGTGTCAAAACGGTTTTGAGTTATCTCAAACCAAAACTAACATTCATGGGTTTGACTTGAAAACTAGTTTCAAAACTACTCATGTAAACACTTAAAATTCAGTTTCAATACTGCGCATGCGTACAGAGCATAACGTGTCTGCCGCTTTGTGTTACTAATGTACAAATAAACTGACAGTTGTGTAGTTTTAGTGCATAGTGGTACGGAGTATAAAAAATAATTGGAATAATGGAAAAAAAAGTATTTGGAGTGAAGAGAATCTGTCACTTACAGAAGCCGAAACTGTTTCCAAATCAATTTTTAAACTTGTTTTGAAAACTGCATGTAAACAGTTTCGCGTAATTTTGACTGAAAACTGAAACCATTTTCAAAACTGCATGTAAACGTAGTAACTTTAAGTATAAAATCTACATTTTATTATTTTTTGTTATGATGCAGGACCCCAATATAAACATCTAATTATTACGTTTATTATCTATCCACTTTCTGTAAGTTAACAAACAAATCATTCAGAAAAACTTTATAAAAAACGCACCCACTTCCCTTTCCTCTTACCATGACGTCACAATTTTTTCAACCTCTTTATCCTCTCTGCCTGTGCCACACCTTTTTGCCATGCACTGTTGCATTCTTTGTTACCTTCAGCGTCTAATCCAGCTAGATTTTCCACCAGCACAATCTTTCTGATGAGATTTATCCTTTTTCATCTTTCGCTACATCACAATGGGGTTATTCAATGCATTTATCGATTTAACACATAGAACATTGTGGAGCTGTCATGAGGAAGAGATTTTGTAGGTGGCGTGAGAGTTTTTTAACAAGAGAAACTAGGGTTGTGTTTTAACTTGTTGCATGTTTGGGGAGGTTTTTGTTGAAGTTAATATTTAAATAGTTAGATTTAATTTGCGTTTTCTGTATTTTGTAGTAATACATATTTATTTTACGTGTTTCAAAAACAATAATAAGCTAAGTCACCGGAAGTAAATACTATTAATAATTCCAAAAATGAAAGATTAAGTCCTGGTATGGTATTTTCATGTATGGTTAAACTACCTGTTAACCTTTCAATTTTTAAATTAAATTACACTGAGGCCCGGTATTTCTACTTCGAATAAAGTTTCGAATAAGTATTCGTTAAATATTTTTTTTTACCTTCCGTCACCTTTAGGTAAGGAAGGTATTGTCTTAGGTCAAAAAATTCGGTAGTGAGTTTTTAATGAATAAGCACGTTTTAAGGTCCCTAGAATACGATTTTATTATTTTTACGATGATGTGTGTGTATGTGTGTGTGTGTGGGTGTGTGTGTGGGTGTGTGTGTGGGTGTGTGTGTATGTATGTGTCTGTGTGTGTGTGTGTGTGTAACAAAATTTTCGTCTACGATAACTCTAATACTACAATTCCAAAAGTTATAATTCTTTCGTATTCCTCTTCCTTGCATCCATATGAAGAGCTGATTAGATTTTGGTTATAAATGGTCAATGTTGTGACAGATCTAAATCATTTGATCTAAATCACTGATCTAGTTCCTTTAATACAGTTTTTGATCTGATCTAGATCATTTTATGTATTCAGATCTTGATCTAGATCTAGATCTAAAAACTATAATATATGATCTTAAAAAAGATCAAATAAAATAAAATAAATGCCTTAGAATTAAATAGTTCGAATGACCCTACCGTCATCTACTCCATTGGAACTTAGTGAAAATTAGTATTGGCAGTCAAATATCAGTTCCTAGAAATGCAATTTAAGTGACAATAAATATCAATCTTTGATATTTTTAAAGCGAAACTTGAATAAAATTGTAGAAGACGAAAATTATTATTTTTGTTTCTGTTTCTACTTTATTCATTAATTTAGTATTAATAAAACTAAGTATGTATCTAATTTTTCTTCCATGAGTAAGGTATACTTTATATATAAGAGGCTAGGTACAGTGTGTTCAGAAAAATCCTAACTCGGGGTGGGCTATGAACAGGGACGCGTATGTCTCATCATTATTCAATTCATAAGACACTTAATTTAACACTTTTAAATTAAGACATATATTTCTTAGTTCATAGCCTAATCCGAGTGAGGATTTGTTTGTCACACTGTATATTCTTTGTAATTCAATATTTTTTGTATTCCTATTTAATTAATGGGAAATGAAAAGCATTTGAAAATCGTTACTGATCTTTTTTATGATCTAAGAAAAATAGATCCCAAATTTCTGATCTGATCTGAAAAAAAGATCCGATCGCAGAAATTGATATATGATCTGATCTAGTACATATTAATTGTAAAGATCTTGATCTTGGTCTAGATCCTTTATAAATTGATCTGTCACAACACTGTAAATGGTCAACCGAAAGTACCCTCACATGAAGATTGTAATAGTTTTTCTTGTAAAAACGATGTTAAATATCATTTTTTCACATTTATTGTTATTATAAATATTAAAGAACATTCTATTCTCTATACGATTTGATTGCATTTTATACTTCATATTAAATAGATATAGAGTTTCAAAATTATAAAGAAATTAAATTTCATAAATTATCTAGCTATGCTAGAAACAGCTACTATATTAAGAAAATTCTGATTGAAAGATGTCAGTGTCAATTGACATATTCGTAGTATATTTGTGTTATAATTTTACTCGAAACCTCGAAATATAGGATATTTTAGCTCGAAACTTTCTGTATGGAAATTGTGTAAAATACATACAACTGTCAAAAGGTAATGTACATACAAGAAATTTAGAATCTTTTGCAAGGAACTTTCTGCATGGATTTTATAGAAAATACATAGGCATTTACGAAAATTCTACCGGTATATACCGCATCTACTGACTGTGTTCGACAACACCACTTGCGTTCTTAAAATATCGATTCCGGTAGCTATAACCTGATAAACAGCTGTTTACCGGTAACAGTTCGCCGGTAGAATTTTCGTAAATGCCTCATACAACTGACGGAAGGTAATGTGCTGGCCACATCAGATTTTTTTATAAGAACTTCAATTATAATATATATAAAATATAAACAGGGTGTAACAGCTAAACGAGCTACCTCAAATAATTTCTGTATTATTAAAGATACAATGAAATGCTATAAGACAAACTTATAGAAGACCAAGGGGGACATCCGATTAATGAAGAAAATATTTTTTTATACCAGTGGTTCTTAAGTTACATACAAAAGTTATATTTTCTTAAATGGGATGATATATATTTTCTAGGCTCATTTGATAGAGTATTTTTTCTGAATTGAACCATGTGATTATTTTATATCCTTAAATAATATAGAAATTATTTGAGGTAGCTCGTTTAGTTATTACACCCTGTACATATATATATATATATATATATATATATATATATATATATATATATATATATATATATATATATATATATTTGGCCTAGTCTTTGTATTTAACATATCTTATGTGAAACCATTCTTGTTGCAGAGTGTATAAGTGCAAGTGTTTATTTTATTAAAAATAATAGCAGTTGATTCCATTGAGTTAGAATGCAATACTGTTCGGAGCGTAGACTAACAGGACAAATATTATGGTAGCATTAAGTTAAGTAGGAGTAATGTCAGTTTAATCCGAATCATGCGGGTAGTTCTGCTAATACGACCAATAAACGGACGTGTGTATGTGTAGTGTAACTATAGAGAGAACGAACGACATACTGTCTCTCCCACATTTCAGACAGACAGGCTTTCTAAAATTATTGTTGTCTGACTCATATCACATGCAATTGAACAATAGAATTAGATCTTAATGCACTCGGGATAAAAATAATTTAAACTTCGGTTTATATAAGGTGCCCGCCTGAAATTTTAAGAACAGGCAAAACAGAATACATTTCATAAGCCACTTTGTAAATATTAGTACCATAAATCGAATAATCAGAGTAGGCAAAACAAAATTTTAAAACCCAAGTCACTTATGTATGTATCATGGATTGCCTATTCATGAATTTTTAGGCGGGAAATTTTAAAATGGGCATCCTGTATTCAGACGCAATAAATATATAGCTGCTCTTTCATAAAAGAAACTTACACTTTACTCGCCTATTCCATAAATAAGAAACTATTTTTCACTGCGAATTCATATTATTCTTATTCTCCTTAACAAATTGTTGAACGAATGGGGTCCTACACATGAAAGTTCTTTTAATTTTGAAGCAATTCGTAGTATTAAAAAGTCTTAATTGATTTAGTTTACTGCATTTGATGTCAACTTGATGTCATGGCGACACCTATTTCTATATCTCGCAGTGTTAATTAAAAAATTGTTTTTTCATCTTTATCGCTATTTATTGACTAATATTTTAAGTATAATGTGTACGCGAATTAAGCATTTGCAGCCGCAATACAGGCCGCGAAGATGGACAATTTTTCTCTCGATACGATAAAGAAAGATTTCGCGGTCTTAATATACAAATAACTATTTTGTTATGGTACAGGACCCCATTTGTGCTGTTTGAGCAAAGGAATCGATTGATAGCCAATTTATATTATAGGCAGCTATTACATAAATAGTTGTTTTACGTATCCTTTGGCAACCGTAAAGTATCACTTTTATTTTGACATTTGTCAAAGACTACTTTAGTTCACAACTGGTTTTACTTTAAGATTGCATTTAACGTTTGATTAAATGGCAAATAAATTTTATTTCGTTTTACATTAAATCTCATAAATTTTAAGCGGAGTATTGAAAATCATCATGGCTATCGCTATAGCTCATTTTATTGTAATTTTTAGATTATAACATATTTTGATTGGTATATTATTATTATTATTATTATTATTATTATTATTATTATTATTATTATTATTATTATTATTATTATTATTATTATTATTATTATTATTATTATTATTATTATTATTATTATTATTATTATTATTATTATTAATATTATTATTATTATTATTATTATTATTATTATTATTATTATTAATATTATTATTATTATTATCATTATTATTATTATTATTATTATTATTATTATTATTATTATTATTATTATTATTATTATTATTATTATTATTATTATTATTATTATTATTATTAATATTATTATTATTATTATTATTATTATTATTATTATTATTATTATTATTATTATTATTATTATTATTATTATTATTATTATTATTATTATTATTATTATTATTATTATTATTATTATTATTATTATTATTATTATTAATATTATTATTATTATTATTATTATTATTATTATTATTATTATTAATATTATTATTATTATTATTATTATTATTATTATTATTATTAATATTATTATTATTATTATTATTATTATTATTATTATTATTATTATTATTATTATTATTATTATTATTATTATTATTATTATTATTATTATTAATATTATTATTATTATTATTATTATTATTATTATTATTAATATTATTATTATTATTATTATTATTATTATTATTATTATTATTATTATTATTATTATTATTATTATTATTATTATTATTATTATTAATATTATTATTATTATTATTATTATTATTATTATTATTATTATTAATATTATTATTATTATTATTATTATTATTATTATTATTATTATTATTATTATTATTATTATTAATATTATTATTATTATTATTATTATTATTATTATTATTATTATTATTATTATTATTATTAATATTATTATTATTATTATTATTATTATTATTATTATTATTATTATTATTATTATTATTATTATTATTATTATTATTATTATTATTATTATTATTATTATTATTATTATTAATATTATTATTATTATTATTATTATTATTATTATTATTATTATTATTAATATTATTATTATTATTATTATTATTATTATTATTATTATTATTATTATTATTATTATTATTATTATTATTATTATTATTATTATTATTATTATTATTATTATTATTATTATTATTATTATTATTATTATTATTATTATTATTATTATTATTATTATTATTATTATTATTATTATTATTATTATTATTATTATTATTAATATTATTAATATTATTATTATTATTATTATTATTATTATTATTATTATTATTATTATTATTATTATTATTATTATTATTATTATTATTATTATTATTATTATTATTATTATTATTATTAATATTATTATTATTATTATTATTATTATTATTATTATTAATATTATTATTATTATTATTATTATTATTATTATTATTATTATTATTATTATTATTATTATTATTATTATTATTATTATTATTATTATTATTATTATTATTATTATTATTATTATTATTATTATTATTATTATTATTATTATTATTATTATTATTATTATTATTATTATTATTATTATTATTATTATTATTATTATTATTATTATTATTATTATTATTATTATTATTATTATTATTATTATTATTATTATTATTATTATTATTATTATTATTATTATTATTATTATTATTATTATTATTATTATTATTATTATTATTATTATTATTATTATTATTATTATTATTATTATTATTATTATTATTATTATTATTATTATTATTATTATTATTATTATTATTATTATTATTATTATTATTATTATTATTATTATTATTATAACATAGGTCTCATGGCCGCGGGCCTGAGTGTCTGGTCACGAATCTGGGGAACCGGGTTCGATCGAAGGCAAATATTTCGAATTTTAAATGGCACAAAATTGACCCCTGCGGTGCACTCTCCACGCCAGCAATGAGTGCCCGTGAGGTAACGCCTGGTAAACGCCCACACGGTACAAATATGTTATCATCATTGCCGATATCTGCAAACAAAGCAGATTGAAACACCCAGCAATGGGTAATATGCCGTGATGATATATTTATTTCTGCCCAAGGACATTATGAGTTGTTGGTATGGCAATGTCCAGAAATTGCACCGGAATAAAGCCTAAAAAACTTTACATGAAGCTGAAAATAGTTTTTATTCGAAAAATACCTTTAAATGTTATTTTTTAGAGATTTATGTTATTATAAAAATTGAAGATTATTAAATTTTCTATGGGTTGGCATTAATACTTTTTCTATATATTTTATGGATAAATTTATAAAATTATCTATAATTTAATCCCGGAACCTACGGTTAAACAAACACAATTCCTTGGTTACACATTTCAGATCTCAAATCTTTGTAACTAACAGATAAATGTCACTGTCAAAGAACTAATCATTTCAAATTAATAATAGTAACGTTTTAAAAAGAAAATAGTAAATAGAACAATAGTTATATGGAAAGGAATTTAATACAGTTTCGAGCATAAATGTAAGTATGAGAAATATTCGTTTTCCGGGAATGGACTGTGTCATATTTTGAGTCAGAGCTCAACGTTTCGCCCGCAGTCATATGGGGCATCTTCAGGAGCAAGAGGGGGATAGTACTGTCTTGAACACGGTTACCCGACGTGTCAACCACGCTAGAGGCCGAGTTTAAGCAACAAGGAGGGAGACTCAGTTTACAAGGTTACCCGACGTGTAAACCACGCTAGAGGCCAAATAAACCAAGTGAGTAAGTATGTATTAAAATTAATAAAAATTAAATGGCGGGAGGTATTGTGTTGGACACATCTGATTTTTTATCTTTTTGATGTGCAGAATTTATTCTCCCTTAAATTAGAAACCGACTGTCTATTCAAATCCTCTATAACTGTATACGTACAATATACTATTTAATTCTCATTTGATGTATAATTTGAAACCACAATCTTTGACTTATTACTCTTTAACCACAGATCATGCGAAACACGTTTTGCATTTACTAAATAATAAATAAGTGTTGAAATTTAAGGGTATGAAATTCATACTCTCAACACGGAAGTGCTTCTTTTCAAGTTATACTCCTACCACACCTTTCCATGGCTCGCCATCGACATTCACAGAAAATCAATTATGCCGTTGGAGTCCGCATCGTTTGATGAATGATTGAAAACCGCGAGAACGATTGTCTCTTTTCCATCACAGGCCTTCTGGGAAACAAAGACTCGCATGCATTGCTGTAATTAAAGGATACCTCTTCGCAACATGGATGAAACTTTCATGAGGACTAATACGCACCCATAGGCCTCCGTGCCTTTCATTACATATGATTGGAGTGAATCGATTGATTGATATCTTGATTCAAATTACAGTGCAGCAAGACTATGTTCGCAAAATGTGTCCTGTAATGCTGATTCTCTAATGAGCATGATAAGGGATTAATATTTATTAATTAGGTTCTCATTGATCAACAATAGTAATAGGTGTATTTCAATTTTTGATATTAATTTATTTATTTATTTGAAATTTGGCTTCTTAACAGGAGTAAATCCCAATAATAAAGAAGCTCTAGCATTATATACAAAAAATCTGATGTGGCCAGCACATTACCTTCGGTCAGTTCTATGTATTTTGTACAAATTTCATACGGAAAGTTCTATTTCTTGTACATTACCTTCCGGCAGTTGCATGTATTTTATGCAAATTTCATACAGAAAATTATTATTTTGTGACGTTTTCTATATACAGTGTAATGTATCTGCAGAAATAAAAGATTTATTATTATTATTATTTCTTGTACATTACCTTAAAGCAGTTGTATGTATTTTATACAAATTCCATACAGAAAGCAAAAGATCTTATACCTATTTCCAGTAAAATTATAAGATAAACACACTATGTCAATTTCACTTGACACTGACATCTTTCAATCAGAATGATCAGAATTTTCTTAATATAGTAGCTGTTTCCATAGCTATGGCTACTTTATGAAATTTAAATTCTTTATAATTTTTTAACTCTATATCTATTTAATATTAAGTATAAAGTGCAGTCAAATCGTATAGAGAATAAAATATTCTTTAATATTTATAATAACATCAAATGTGAAAAAATTATATTTAACATAGTTTTTTCAAGAAAAGCTGTTAAAATCTTCAAATGATGGTACTTCCGGTTGACCAATTGTAACCAAAATCTAATCAGCTCTTCATATGGATGTAACGAAGTATACGAAAGAATTATAATTTTTGTAACTGTAGAATTAGACGAAAATTTTGTTACACACACACACACACACACACACACACACACACACACATCCACACACACACACACACACACACACATACACACACACACACACACACACACACACACACACACACACACACACACACACACACACACACACACACACACACACATCATCGTAAAAATAGTAAATTCGTATTCTAGGGACCCTAAAACGTGCTATTGATTAAAAACTCATTATCGAATTTTTTGACCAAAGACAATACCTTCCTTACCTAAAGGTGACGGAAGGTAAAAAAATTAATTATAAGATATAAACAATAACAGTAACGTGATTATAAGATTTTTGTAGAAAATAAATAATATAGTGATAGTAAATACCTATATAAATACAAACATTTTAAGTTAAGAAAATCCAAGAAGGCGCTTAAACTGCGGTAAACTAGTACAGAACAGATATGGCATATTGTTGCCGTTGTACAAGTGTTATAATCTTATAACAGGAGAATTTAAGATAGAGTTTGTGCGATAATGACAGTAAGTAAGAAGCTATTTGTTCTAGTACCGTAATTAGGTACTCTAAGGCAAAAATACGAAAGTAAAATTGATGATCGACGGTGTTATTAAAAAGTTTATGTAAAAATGTGAGGTCACTTAATTTTCTTCTGTTTTCTAATGATAGTAGTTTAGGCCTGTATGTTGGAAACTTCCGACTAAAAAATTTGAAGAATTTTCGTTGAATGGATTCAATGCGATTTATGTAAACAGCATAGCGTGGGTTTCACCATACAGATGCAAACTCCAATTGACTCCTAACGAGAGAATTATACAATTTAATTAAAGTGGAGGGATGTTTAAAATTAGAGCTTGCTCGAATTAAGAAACCTAACATTTTTTGAACAATACTGCCAATGTGAACATCAAATATTAATTTAGTATCAAGTGTCACACCTAAATCCTTCACATTATCAGTTTTATTAATAACAATATTGTTTATTTTGTATTTGCACCTGAAAGCATTTCTATTTCTTGCGAATTTATATATAAAAACATTTATCACTGTTAAGCGTCAATTTCATTTTTTTCGTGTACGTTACTAAATTATTTATGTCCTGTTGGAAATGATGACTGTCATTGAGTGATTCAATAGTATGATATATTTTAAGATCATCATAATAGAAATTCAGTAAATTTAAAACATGTAGATATATCATTAATAAAAATGTTGAAAAGGAGTGGACCCAAATGAGAACCTTGTGGTACACCAGAAGTAACAGTTATCTCATCAGATGTGAAGCCATTTAGTACTACACATTATGTTCTATTAGTCAAGTATCAAATAAACCATTTCAGCAAATTACCAGCCACACCGACCTCAGCCAACCTTTTTATTAGTATATCATGAGGAATTTTGTATAATATGCATACATATCGCTAAATATTTACCTAATATTCATCTTCAACTTATGTATAACGTATGGTCCTAAAGTTTTGAGAATTTTTTTACATGTTGTGTATTTATACCAAATAACGTTTAATCAAATTGTCGCTGGAAACAAAATAAAACAATTAACTTGTTCTTATTTTGACAGTTTTGTTTTTTCGATTTGTTGCAGCAAAATGTCATATAAGCTAGAAAAAGAAATTTACAGTCTTGTTGGGCGAATGCCTAAGTGTGATATTGTTGCAGTTTATCGCGAGCACAATAATGTCATATAAGCTAGATATTCGTAAATGAATTTACAATCTTGTTAGGCGAATGCCTAAGTGTGATATTGTTACAGTTTATCGCGAGCACAATGTCTCTGTGGCAACAATTTATCGGGCAATAAAAGATTGTGAAGAAGGTAAACCCTGTGTTAATTTGCTCAAAAGTGGTCGACCAAAAATTTTGAGCCACATGAGAGAACAAAGATTAATTGCAGCCGTTAAAGACAAAGTTGGAGTATCACAACGAACTGTAGCTAGAAGATTCGATATTTCGAAGACCACTGTTTTTAGAACACTTTCTCGAAATGACATGGTGTTTCGAAAAGGAAGAAAGAATCCACTAGATGTTGTCGTGCGTTAAGGCGCATTCATTTTCTCAATAAACTTATTGTAATGGATGACGAGAAATATTTTACTCTGTTCCATTCAGAGATGAAAGAAAACGATGGTTTTTATAACAATGACATGGAAAATACACCAGACAATGTCAAGTTCAAAGGTAAATCTAAATTTGAGGATAAAATTTTAGTATGGTGTGCCATTTCTGAAGCCGGATATATCTCGCGACGACAAGGGATGGGAAGTTGCAAATGAAGAACAATTATGACGTCGCATTTAACTAAAGATTCGAGAAATCGATCCAGATGTTGTCCAGAGAATGATGGAGCAAGTCAGAATAAAATTAAGGGCCATTGAACATAATGGTCCATTATCTATAATTTAAATGTTAAATATTAATTGTTATACTTATTGTTAATTGTTGTAATAATTAATTGTCGTTCTCGCACATTTTTTTTTGAATTTCGTCTCGTTCTCGTGCGAGAATCTCGCGAGAGTCTCGCTTGCGCACTATGTATTTACTTAACAGTTTAAGAGATAAATTCGCATCAATCGTACCGTCTTCTGTGTATTTTAACATAGAACTATAATTAAAATTAAGAGACGAAACAGTAAATTCTGGTCGCCAAATTATTTCAATACGAACATTTTTGCATTTTCTCTCGTTGGGATCGATATCAATCGACTCTAGATAGACCCAAAATACATAGTGAATTCATATAATTTTCACATTCACGTGTTCTATGCACGAATTAGCGTTGACTCCACTCCTTGGACGGTGCATTTTTCATTGAATTTGAGAATCAAAGCCATAAAGTTACAAATACTTTTTATTGCGAGACTCTCGCGAGGATCTCGCAGTTGTCATATCGATCTCGCCTGGAATTTTAAACCGCAATCTCGCTCTTGTTCTCGTCTTGCATAATGTAACGAGACGAGACGAGAAGCGAGCGTACTCTCACCTCGTCGTGCTTCACTAGAAGAACACTTTTAAGTTATCTTCCCTATATTGAACAAATGGTGGTCTGTGATTTCGGAACAAAGTTTTCGATATACGAAATCTCATATATCCTTCCCATTCATTGATGTAATGATGGTGACTTGGCAATAAGTACCTCCTTTGTGATTTAACCTAAAGTTTACAGGAGACTTTTAAATGACCATTTAAGAAGACACGCAGAATTCAAATCTACCAATAACTCGTTTTGCTAAAAATAGCAGGAGTACCTTTGTAACTCTTTTGCGTATATCGTTGTATATTGTAAACTAACCTTTAGCTTTATAAATGAAAGAATTACAAAGTGCGTTCTTTCCGAAAATAGCTGCTAGTTTTGAATAAAATAAGAAATGTTTACCTTTTCACCAAAACAAATGTCGTATTCTGAGAAAGCAATCGCACTAACCTAACTTTAAATAATAAATATATTAGCTGAGCCCAAAAATGCGTTGGTCATGTATCATTCATTATCGTTTCAGTGAACGATCTATTAGTCATGTTACAAATTATCTGTAATCGGCCGCATCTGCGACTTCGAAGCGATGCGAACCGAATACGGTCGAAAAAAACTGACCGGAACTCACGCGAATCCTGATTTCCATTAATCTTTTATGTTTTCATTATATACTTCTTGCATATTAACATCTCAATTTACTCTATAATGGACGCAAGAAAGCTCATCACAGGGCCGGAACAAATATTTTTTACCTTAGGAAACGAATAATTTCTGTGCACTAGAAATAACTACTATAGCAAAATTAAACATGTGTTAATATTTATTGAGTGCCGTGAGTTGACGCCTGGTAAGTGCCCGCACGGTGCAAATATTTCATCATTACCGATATCTGTATACAAAGCAGATTGGCACACCCAGCAATGGGTAATAAGCAGTGGTGATATATTTATTTTTATTTTTTTGAAAATTAAATTATAATATCAGGGTTCATATTAAATTGACATATTTTATGGATTTCTCAAATTTCATAAACTAAAGTATTCACGTTCAAAGAGATTTAAGGGTCACTTTGTATTTTAAATATTGTGCAAGGAAAATAATAACAAAATAAGTTTAAACAGATATAATAATACCGAGTCTAGTTTTTTTATTAATATTTTCATATTTCATATTGGAAATGATGAAATATTTGCACCATGCGGGCTCTTACCAGGCGTCACCTCGCGGGCACTCATTGCTGGCGTGGAGAGTGCATCACAGGGGTCAATTTTGTGCCATTTAAAATTTGGAATATTTGGCGTCGGTCAAGACATTCTCGAGTGAAACCGAGTTGCAGATTTCACGAGTCGGGAGGACGAGTGAAATGTGCTGCTTCGGTTTCACGAGCAATATCTTCGATTATTAATCATATCACGAGCTTATATTTAATAAGAGAATATAATGAATTTTTGTGACACATTGTGTGTGTTGCTAACCTAACTTTAAAATATTGTGTTACAACATGGTTAATTTGACAATTGTCTTATTATTTTCATCATTCTTGATATCAACCCAACGATTATCGCACATTTTTATACTCAAAATTAACTGTCAATATCAAATAAAGAAAACAAATCCCTTAGTAATGAATATAAATAAGGTGACAATTTCTTTGTTTTTTATCATCGCTGTGATAGACATGTAACTAGGGAGATTCTGAATGTTGATTGGCGGAAAAAAATGTCACGTGACTCATGAATTATATTCATACGTAATATAACAAGTGATATGATTATCATCGATGATATTTTCGAGTGAAACCGAGTTGAAGATTTCATGAGAGAAATGGGCTGCTTCGGTTTCACAAGCAATATCTTCGATTATTAATAAGGATATGAGATTATATTTAATGAGAGAATAAAATGAATTTTTTGACACATTGTGTGTGCTGCTAACCTAACTTTTCATGTATTGTATTACAATAAGATTAATTTTACAATTGTCTTATTATTTTTATCGTTGTTGATATCAAAAACGATTACCACACATTTTTGTATTCAAAATTAACTGTCAATGTTGTAAATAAAGAAAACAAATCCTTTAGTAATGAATATCTGAATGTTGATTGGCGGAAACATTTCACGTGACTTATGAATTATATTCTCTTTGATATGTGCCTGAGTTGAGTATCTGGTCGCGAATCTACGAACCCGGGTTTGTTCCCGAATGACGGCAAAAATTAAATCGTATTTTCTATGGTACTAAAATGACATCTGCGAATATGTTATCATCATTATTAATAGTTGTATACTAAGCAGATTTAGCAAACCCAGCAATGGGTAATATGCCGTGATATATTATTTTAAATGAAATTTTTTTAAATATTTTGAAGCAATTCGTAGCATTAAAAAGTCTTAATTGTTTTTAGTTTGACTGCATTTGATTTTTAATGTCAACATGACGTCACGGCGACACCTATTGCTGTATCTTTCTCTCGCACAAGCTCTATAGTAAGCAGCGAGAGAAAGGGTGCACTAAAGTGACGTCACAGTGACACTGACAACAAACCTCAAATATCTCGGAAAGTAATTATTAAAAAAATGTTTTTTCATCTTAATCGCTTTTTATTGAGTAATACTTTAAGAGGCATATTTACCCCTGTGCTGAAATATGAAGCGAAAATTCAAATAAATTGTTCCTGTACTAGAACTATTAACATTTTAAAAAATTCAACACAACCCAAACCTACTTGCGACATTAACCTACATTTAAAAATAATAATTATTGAAATCTATTAATATTTGACTTTGATTTTATAGGCAAAACAGCATTTCTCGATTTTCCCATAAAATCAAAGTCAAATACTAATAAATTTCAATAATTATTCTTTTAAAATACAGGTTAATATCGCAAGTAAGTTTGTGTTGTGTTGAATTCTTAAAAATGTTAATAGTTCTAGTAGAGGAACAATTTATTTGAGTTTTCGCTTCGTATTTCAGCACAGGGGTAAATATGCCTCTTAAGTATAAAGTGTACATTTTATTAATATAAATAAATATTGAGTGGTAGTAAATGGGATACATTTATAAGCGGTACAAATATTGTTATAACCTAAAAAAATGCAAAGTACTTGTTACGTCTCTGGATTTAAGTTCGTGTTCTTCTCGGCCGCGATCGCTAACGTCTTCATTTTAATATTTCATTTTAAAATTATGGAATTTACTGGAAATGATTGGGGATTAATAATAATCGTACTGTGGCGTGATTGCCCATTCGATGTCTTGGAAAAATACAGTGAAGGGCTTCGTCAAGTTACGCCAATACTTTATTATACATCCATATTTTATTCGGGCTTTGTTTTAAAAAAATTACTTGCTCTTCCATGTAACTTCATTTCAAATGTTTGTGTTTGACGTATTTTCTACATGTGGAGAGTATTAACTATAGCAATTTATGTAGTTTATATATGATGCAAAACTATCCATTTATTTTAAACGAATAATTTTATATTATTTCACTATTTGAAATATAAAATATTCTAAAATTATTGCAGTGGTTACTATGTCTTGAGAAAATGTAGTAATTTTTGCATTGCCTCATAAAATTTAAATAATATCATAATTGGATGATATGCATAAATAAAATATTTTGCTATAAGAGTAGAATATTAGAATATATTGTTTGCGCTGTAAATACAAAAATAGTTAGTAATAATTGATCTTTGTTTTATTATGGAAATAGTTGTTTACGTTTCGTTTATAATCGATTAATTTTTCTGCATAATACACCTTATGCCCTTGAAAAGTACAGTTCATATGAATATTAAATATTTATAACATTCAATTTTTTAATGTCAAGTTCACAAAGTTCATAATGTAAATTTTCAATAGTTATACAACAAAAGTTTCGAAAATAATCGAATATACATTCAAAAATATTACTTTTTCATTTATATCCATGGATGATATGATTACATATGATTCATTTGTTTCTGAACCGAAACACCACTAGTTGTGTTTCGCGAAATTCTAACATTTTAATAATATTAAACATTTTACGTTATACTGAATCGTAAACCTCTTATAACAGGACTCTGTCTCTAGTGGTTAAGAAGGTTTTTACGGGCTCCGCCTGGTAGAAAATTTACAGACTGTTGAAACCATAGCAACATATACATATACAGTTCTATTTATTCGTAATTTCTCCATATGTTGTCAAAGACTATTTCGATCAAAAAGTTTAATGTATTGTGGTGTGTTTCAATAATTTTTTCAAGTTATTTACGATTCAGTATATCATAAAACATTGTACAATGCTCAACCGTTACCCGAAATTTACGTGCTCGCACGGATAACAAGATCGCTTCGCTCGCTCGTTAGGTGGTGGATCTAGGAAATGTCCAAGGAGGGGGCGAATTAAGAAACTTTCATATCGTTCGAATTAAAAGACATAATCTGAAAATATGACAATTTTCTAAAATAGAAGCAATATTTCATTAATTTAAGCTTTAAGCACAGAATAAAGACTTTATAAGTTTTCATAAGAAGGTACAGAAATACAAAATTAAATAATGGATTTTTCGTTTATTTCAGCAATGAAATATGATATGTTGACAACAAAAATATAATATGTAAATATACTGCATAACAAAGGATAAATTAATACATACAAATCAATTAAATTATAAAATCAGTTCTTTTCTTTTTTGAAGTAGCAAAATGATTAATTACATTTTCAATGTTTATATCTATGTCTTGATGCACATGCATAAGTGCCAGTCCTAATAACCTGTCTTCTGTCATCCTATTTCGCAGCCATGTCTTCAGCCTTCTAAGAGCGGAAAAGCTACGTTCTGCACTGGCTACGCTAATAGGCAACCTTAATAATATTTCAAGTAGTGTATGGCAATTTGGATACACATCAAAGTCAATAGAGGAATATATTTCTACAGCATTTTTTAAATTTATTTCATTTGAAGGAGATTGAATTAAACGTAGACATTTAGCACGCCACATAGTTAATTCAGCAGCAAATATTTCCAGTGAATTAACGTTTTGTATATTTAATAAAATAATTTTGTATTTTTGCCACAATATTTTGGTAGATGTTTGCAAGTCTTCTGTACTCATTGTTGTTAAATTATGGGGAAGTAAAACACTTAAATGAAATGCATTAAGAGTATCTTTAGAAAAACGAATCCTTAAATCGATTATCATAAAATCTAACATAGGAATAAACATACTTTTTCTGTAGTATTCTTCTGGACTACATGATATATAATTATCTCGATGAAACCTAATAGTACATTACGCATTAATAAAACTGCGACCGACGTACTGACGACTGACGATTCTATTCCACGTTACGGGGTGCCCAGCATAGTAGTTGTCAACTTGCCCTGAATTATTTCTTATCAAGTAATCAAACGACGATATTTACGAGATAATATATTTTTACCTTCCGTCACCTTTAGGTAAGGAAGGTATTGTCTTTGGTCAAAAAATTCGGTGGTGAGTTTTTGATGAATAAGCACGTTTTAGGGTCCCTACAATACGATTTTACTATTTTTACGATGATGTCTGTATGTGTGTGTGTGTGTGTGTGTGTGTGTGTGTGTGTGTGTGTGTGTGTGTGTGTGTGTGTGTGTGTGTGTGTGTGTGTGTGTGTGTGTGTGTGTGTGTGTGTGTGTGTGTGTGTGTGTGTGTGTGTGTGTGTGTGTGTGTGTGTGTGTGTGTGTGTGTGTGTGTGTGTGTGTGTGTGTGTGTGTGTGTGTGTGTGTGTATGTGTGTGTGTGTGTGTGTGTGTGTGTGTGTGTGTGTGTATGTGTCTGTGTGTGACAAAATTTTCTAATGCGATAACTCTAATACTACAATTCCAAAAATTATAATTCTTTCGTATTCCTCTTCGTTACATCCATGTGAAGAGCTGATTAGATTTTGGTTATATTTGGTCAACCGGAAGTACCACCATTTGAAGATTTTAACAGTTTTTCTTGTAAAAACGATGTTAAATATCATTTTTTCACATTTAATGTTATTATAAATATTAAAGAATTATTTATTTTCTATACGATTTGAATGCATTTTATACTTCATATTAAATGGACATAGAGTTAAAAAATTATAAAGAAATTAAATATCATATATATATTAGTCAGCTTTGCTATAACTCTGAAAGCAGCTGCTACATTAAGAACATTCTGATTGAAAGGTGTCAGTGTCAAGTGCAGTTGACAGTATGGTTGTGTTATAATTTTACTGGAAATATAGGATCTTTTGTTAGTAACTTTCTGTATTTGGAATTTGTATAAAATACATGCAACTACCTTAAGGTAATGTACAAGAAATATAATCTTTTGCAAGGAACTTTCTGTATGACATTTATACAAAATACATAGAATTGACGTAAGGTAATGTGCTGGCCACATCAGATTTTTTTAAATTATTATTTTATTAAAATTTACCAACCACCGCTCGATCCGCCAAAGTACCGTGTTCGCCCGTAAAGTTCTAAGTAACGGTCTTGCAATGTAAATTACTATAACAACATATAAAGTAAAGGTTTGTGCATTTGTGTTAAAAAAATATTAATTTTTTTTTAGTTTTCTTATCACTAATTTCTATACTTACTTTTGTTTATTGTTTGTTTGTTTTGGTAATATAAAAGTATTTTTATATTAAAATATGAGTAAAACGCGTATTGCGTTTTCCCTTTTCTTATCTCTAACGCCATTTCGACATTTCTCTGTCGGCATTTGGTAGTTTTGTAAGCAAATTCACAGTCCTACAGTGAAAATATACGACAATTACGCACACGCGCGTTCTTAGAATGTGCACGCATAAAATCGAGGTCGACTAGACACGCGAATTAAAAATAATTTAAAATTTTTTCTCGTTCCGAAAGTCTTTGACACACATTTTGCGCGATAAATCTACATATTTTATGAATCAAACCTGCATAATGAGTTTACTACGTACACGAATTGCGGTGAGTGCTGAATATTTTTGGAACAGGTTCACAACACAGCATGTGAGCTGAATTTGTTTCGATGCTACGCAAAACAGTTCTGTTATGTTGAACTTGCCATTTGATTTTATCTGTAAATGGAAAATTACAGTTCTATTTCGTTAAGGAAATAATAAATTACGTTGGGATAAAAATTGAGGCCTTTTGCTTTTTTACCTCCCGCTACCCTTGGTAAGGGAGGCAAAGGGATCGTGCTAAAAATCGCATATCGAGATTTTGGTAAATGAGCACGTTTTAAGGTCCCTAGAAACCAATTTTATCATTTTCTCGATAATGTTTGTGAGTATGTGTGTATGGATCCTCTACTCTAACTCAAATACTATTGGAAAATTGGGAAATGATCGGACACGCAGTCTAATGTAAATAATTTATTTCCTGGCCCACGTTTCGACTATTACTACAGTCTTCCTCAGGGCTAGAATTTTCCATTCTGCTACCAGTCGATCATCGTACTCCACATCAAATACTATTATTCAGGACATTTTGAAATCCTGTATTTCGAACTTTTTCTGTATTGGAAAGAGCCCATTTGATTTTGGTGAAAATCGGATAACCGGAAATGGCACTTTACTAGAAGCTCAAAATAGTTTTTCTTCGAAAAATACCTTTGAACGTTATTTTTCTATATATTTTATGGATAAATTTATAAAATTATCTATAATTTAAATCCCAGAGCCTACGCTTTAAAAAAAATAAGATAAATGTCACTATCAAAGAACTAATCATTTCAAAATAATATTAGTAACGTTTGAAAAAGGAAAAAGTAAATAGAACAATAGAAAAGGAATTCAATACAGTTTCCAGCATAAGTAAATATGTAGGTATGTATTTAGATTAATAAAAATCAACGATTCACAAAAATATTCAAGCTAATCCTCATTTTTGGAATAGTGAATTCTATTCTATCCCGGTATTTAAAATTTTCATTTTGTTATAGTCCCAGTGGCTCAATGGTTAGAGCAACGCCTCATGTCATGAGTGCCCTCGGGGCTCTGGGTTCGAATCCCACTAAGGCATGGATGTGTGTGAATGTGAACTCACTCTGTAATTGGGATTTAATCCTGTTAACGGGTTTATACAAAGGTAGTTACTTGGATTATATTTTTAGAAATAAACTGTCAAAATTAGAGTAAAATTCGCTAATCCAAAAAACTTAATCTTTTTTGTGACTCGGGCTATGAATGGCGGGAGGTATTGTGTTGCTCACACCAGATTTTTTCTCGAATCTAATAATCAGTTTTACATTAAATAACTTTAAGACTTAAAAATGGCATTTAAAATCATTTAATTTTAAATATTTCAAAAAAGAATTAAATAAAGTTTCTAGGGTTCTGAAAATTAAATCATATTCAATTACATTCTACCCTTGGTTTCAAACGCCATTAACTTTATTTTCATTTTTGTATTTGTTTATAATAAACAAATCCGTTGTATTTTTTGCTATTTATTGATTAGGGAACTGCAAAAAATCCACAATACTAGGATACATTAAATAGTTGCGGCTAGAAATTCGTTTTTCAGCGATTCTAAAAATTTTATAAAGTGAATTTAATATAAGGGGTTTTGATTCTAGAGGATTCACGTAAATGAAAGTAACTACTGTTTTGATTATTTCTGCCCTGTCTTCATAATTAGAGAAATTACAGAAAATTGTTGTATTTATCAAATTGTCTCTATACGTCTCATTATGGTATTAACTTTGAATCTATGAAACTGTATTAAAAGTAATTGTAAACATACGTAATTTCTTGGGATAAACATCATAAAGCCTTACTTGCAATTTGAACCATAATTACTGCTTCTCTTCTTTGTAATTTTGCAAAAAAATCAAAGTAAATAACACGTTACAAGTCCGCGTCTCAGTAACAATGAATGAGACATTCAAATCATGTAAGTCTCGAAGTTTCTAATTTTGCAAAAAATAATCGTTTAGGGCGTTACCAGTGAATATTTCATGGTGTTTTTATGGACAGAAATGAAAATATTGCGGTTGTCATCACTTAGTCAAATGAAAGAGAATATTTTTTCCCTTTGCCGTGACGGACAAGGACATGTTAATTACAGATTTGCTTCATTTTATATTTATTGAGTTACATGTGGCGTAAAATTCAGTTTCTACTACTTTGTACGTGAAATAATAACTCTGTTTTTAGTGAATATTATATCAATTATTTACAACTTTTTCGTTATTTAATGATTCATTCTGAGAATAACGAAATTTCAAATAAAGAAAAATATGTAAAATGTAGAATTTACTTGTCAAATACATATATTAATGTTTGTTGTATACAAATAAATATAACACAACTTTTTGTTTATTAATTTAATATACAGGTTGTTTGAAAAATGATGCATGACACATGGGCTTTGGGGATTTGATTTAAGGGCTAAAACAAACCGAAAATGTTTTGATTCTTCTTTGATATCAAATTATTGATAAAAAAATCTGATGTGGCCAACAGATTACCTTCCGTCAGTTCTATGTATTTTGTACAAATTTCAAATAGATATTTCCTTGTAAAAGATTTTGTTTCTTGTATATTACCTTCCGGAAGTTGTATGTATATACAAATTCCATACAGGAAATTTCTAGCAAAAGATCCTATATTTCCAGTAAAATTATAAGACAAACACATTCTGTCAATTTCGCTTGACACTGATCAGAATTTTTTTATATAGTAGCTGTTTCCATAGCTATGGCTACTTTATGAAATTTAATTTCTTTATAATTTTCTATATCCGTATGATATTAAGTATAAAATGCAGCCAAATCGTATAGAGATTAAAATATTCTTTAATATTTATAATAACATTAAATGTAAAAAAATGATATTTAATATAGTTTTTTCAAGAAAAATTGTTAAAATCTTCAAATGAGGGTACTTTCGTTTAACAATTGCAACCAAAATCTAATCAGCTCTTCATATGGATGTAATGAAGAAGAATACGAAAGAATTATAATTTTTGAAATTGTAGTAGTTATCGCAGACGAAATTTTTGTTACACACACATACATACACACACACACACACACACACACATATACACACACACACATATACATACACACATATACATATATATATATATATATATATATATATATATATATATATATATATACACACACATACACACACACATACACACACACACACACACACACACACACACACACACACACACATATATATATATACCTACATACATACATACATACATACATACATACATACATACATACATACATACATACATACATACATACATACATACATACATACAAACAGATATCATTGTAAAAATAGTAAAATCGTATTCTAGGGACCCTAAAACGTGCTTAATGATTAAAAACTCATCATCGAATATTTTGACCAAAGACAATACCTTCCTTACCTTACAAATATTGACATTTAAATTTGATTAAAAGCTAATAATATTGCAGAAATATGTTCAACTTGATCTAATATAATGTTCTTTCCTTTGAAATTAAATAGGTACTTCAATTTAAGGAATTATATTACAGTCCGAGCCGTAATAGGGCTTTGAGCGCCTGTGGCAATAAAAAAATTTGCGCCCCTATATAAAGAAAATAAAAACAAAATAAAGTTCTGATAAGCAATTCGCGAGTTACTCACAACTTATACTTACATGAACATTTTCTAAAATTTAAAACATTTGCAAATCGCCTTAGTTCTCATAGTTTCATTTAAAATTTTGACACGATTAAAGATATACAATATTACGTATTTAATATGTGTCGAAATTTCAGATGAAATCATTTGCAGTTTGCAGATGTTTAAAATTTTAGAGAAATTTCATGAGTTTAAGTTATTAGTAACTCGCGAACCGCTCATCGGAAAAAATCGTCTATACTCTGTTCCATTTAGGCCATTTAGCAGATGGCGCTCGCATCAGTGTCAGTTTTAAGTAGCCGAAATTACATTATGTAAACGTGTCTCATGTCTCCAATTTTAGCCATTCAGAGAATTCAAAACTATGACCAATTCTCTAGAATACTGAATGGCTTAAATGGAACAAGATATATACAAGTTTTAAATACCTAATATTTTTTTTTATTTTTTGATTAATTTAAATTTCTGTCATAAATTGTTATTCTGGTTAACTATATTTTAATATTTTAACTCTTTGAGAGTTCATCCTAGGCAAAAAAATGTAAGAATCTTTTTATGTAGGTACAGGATATTACGAGCTTTAATTTTGTATTCTAGAAAAATTTTGATACGGATCACTGTTTTCAAAAAAATGGCCAAAAACTCAGTTTTTGCTCCTTTCACCCAAGATGGCGGCAAAATCCGGGGTCGCTAGAGGGTGTAAAATCAGTATGTCTTTTTGGAAGTCCCAATAAAGAGAATACAATTCACGCCAGCTTGTCAACAATTAATTCCACAATAAACACCTTGCCGACTGACCTATCTGTAGATAATTATTTGTTAAATTTAGAAAATAGATTTTAGAAATATTTGATCTAAAACCATTTAAATGATTAAAATTTTGCGCCCTTAAGAATCTTGTGCCCGTGGCGTGTGCCACCTTTGCCACGCCCTAGTTACGGCACTGATTACAGTTTTTGTTTTGTTGAAAAATGTTAAATTTTAAATTCTTTGTTATTATTATAATGATACATGCAAACCTGACACTTTAAGCGTGTTTCAGTGTTGTTAATGTGAACAGTAATAATTAGCGGTATAATAATTGATAATAGTAAAATTTCCAAATTAGCATAAGCAATGGTTAGGAATAGCAAAATTTGGAAATTTCTTGAAATTCGATTATCATAATCTTGTATGAAATATAAAACAAATTAATATTAAATTAGGCTATTTCTCTGTTATCAATGCAAACTATTTGATGCCATTATATTAATGAACTGATCTAAAAATTGGTATTTATTAGTTTTGATAAAACTAGTGATGTCTACCGGAAAACTGTATCAAATTAAATAAATCAGAGTTGTTTGATATCAAAATATTGAATTATCTTCTATCATTGATTCCAGTTCTCCTAAACTTCAATATAACTGCTTATTTGAAATATTCTTGTGAACGATAAAAATGTACAATGCAATTTAGTGATTTCATACAATTCTCTGAATTTTGGTGATTCGTGTTTGATTCAAATGCTAGAATTGTGAAATTCATACTATTATATTTGCCAGAATGTCAGGAATGATATCCAATACGCAATGAATTCAATTATATCCTAGCCGGACTGAAAAACCCGGTTTTAACCTATTAGGACCAATTTAAGATTTTTCTTTGTTGTAATCAATTTTTTTTTTATTGTAATAAAGAATTTTTTAATAAACAGGGAGAATATTGTATAAAGAGGCATATATTCACGAAATTATAGTCTTGACTGGCATTAGTAACAATTACTAAAAGAAATTTGTGTGATTAGTCATTTTCATTATTGTAATCAAGGATTAATGCGTGCTTAGAAATAGATCATGATATTATGATGACAAAGCAAAATTAACAAAACTTACCGATGTTACTCGTTTTATGTTTGGCTAGAAGGTATTCCTTATATGTAATGAATAATCTTTCTCAGCGTTCACAAGCCCAAGAGCTTTACAAGATTCTAATATTTTTGTCCATTTGGCGACTTTTATTTCTTTTATCAAAATGTCGGAAAATGCCCCGAAAATAATATCTTTCGATTCGCTTATTTTATTATAGGTTTTATTACATTTTTTAATTTTCTAGTTCCAATCAACCGCCCAGTGGCGTAACAATGCAGCCATGGGCCTGTGTTCCCGAGTCAATCCGGGCCCCTATGTTGGTAAGAAAATAGTTTTACTGATCCTATAAAAGGACACTTTAAAAAATACTTTTTTAAATAAAATTTAATTAAAAAACAAAAAATATTACAAAATAGAAATATGAAACCAAGACAATACTTACGTTTATGTCAACAGCTTTTACTGATTTGTTTTTTTTTTGCCAAAAGTTGATTTTAGCGTTTTCGGCTTACGCGGTGTCAGTGTGTACTTAATCCATGGAATAAATTTTGACCCGAACTATTCTAATGCAAGTTTAAGTTGAAAACGAGACCATAAATGAGTGCAAGTCTGAGAGCCTGTTAGATTTGGCGCATTTTTCAAAATTATCTATGAATTTCAAGGAAGTACTCCTTTGTAGGTAAAGTATCTGTGAACTGAAAACAAAAATAATTTTATTTCAAATCCTCATATGAGTTTATATTCTTACTTTTTTATTTGTATATTTATGTACAACATAACATTTTATTAATTGGAAGGTTTATTGGATAGAAAGCTTCAAATGTTTTTTAAAAGTTGTTTATTATGTTAACAACTAAGAGACTTGTCTTTTAGTTGTTAACATAATAAACAACTTTTAAAAAACATTTGAAGCTTTCTATCCAATAAACCTTCCAATTAGCAAAATTCACAGCTTCAGAAAATTTACAATAAAGTTTTATTATTCGATTTAATAACTCTACATAACTATCTGATATTGAAGAACTCTCTAATAATTTCTGGCAATTGTCAATATGATTTTATTTTTAGAAGCCATATTATTTGCACTGATATTCGTGTACTTGCTTCTGTAGTCGGTGCACAAAAGTGCGCACTCACTGCGAACTGAGTGCAATTTCACGACAAGCCGAAAACGCTACCACGAAAAAAATGTAAACATAGTAAGTATGATGAATACAAAACAAGAACTCAGTGCACGTTAGTGCGCACTGAAATCAGAAGCTGGAAAGGCTATATGTTATATACATCTATAGTTCTGGCAATTTCGTATTCTGTTAAAATAATAGATGTCTGATTATTTTGAAAAGGATCTTTCTACTGAAAGATGTAAGGTCATTTAATATATTTGGAACATTTAGCTCTTCTAAAATAAAAATATTTTTTGACGTGCGTGCCGGGCTCTTTGGGGCACCAGGCCCATGTTCCGCGGAACACCGATAGTTACGCCACTGCAACCGCCTAGCAACTGTAATATATGAGGAAAATGAGGATTGGGAAAAGAAGAGGGGATGATTTAAAAGTTAGAGATCTAAAGTCACAACAAAATCACAAAACAAAATAATGCTATGTTGAATTGAAAAATTAAATATAACTAGTATTCAAATAAATACAAAAATAAATAAATAAATATATCATCACGGCATATTACCCATTGCTGGGTGTGCCAATCTGCTTTGTTCGCAGATATCGGTAATGATGATGACATATTTGTACCGTGCGGGCGTTTACCAGGTGTCACCTCACGGGCACTCATTGCTGGCGTGGAGAGTACACCACAGGGGTCAATTTTGTGCCATTTAAAATTGTAAATATTTGGCGTCGGTCGGGATCGAACCCGGTTCCCCAGATTCGCGACCAGACACTCAGGCAGGCGGCCACGAGACCCCATAAAAGAAAAAAAATTAATACACACAAATTAAATACAGCTATGATCACTTGTGGAAATAAACTACACTTCTAAAAAAGTTACTAGACTTGTAAATTTCTTTCAGAAACAGAATTTACATATTCTTGTGAATAATTTACTAGTAACTTGTTAACTTATAGACTTGTATTTTTGAGATACAGGATCCTGGTTAGTGGTCTAGGACCTAGGCTTTTTATAAAACGAGGAACACCTTACGTAGCTGGTATATTTATATACAGGGTGGTGACTTGAACGACGCAGCATAGGGGTTTCAATGGTAAAATCTTAATGTGCAGTTATTTGCTCCCCTAATTATTTTAGAGCAAAATTGTAATTAGGTTTTTGCTAATGTTTATAATTTTTCAATTTTCGGAACCGTAAAAATCGTCGAAAACAATAACAACTTTTTTGCAAAAATCATTGATGCCAAGGAACAAAAGCGCAAACATCTGTCACTACTTAAAGTAATATTAAATTTCGTTCTCGTCAAACTACATTGTTGTAATCAACTATTATATTATTGTCATCAACACTACAATAAAAGTGTTTTCTTTATTCTTTTAAAACAATTTTAAATGTCAAGATTCTTTGACAGACTTTTGTTTAAAATGAGGAAAATGAAAACATCTGTAGTTTGACGAGAACCAAATTTAAGATTTCTTACGGTTCCGGAAATTGAAAAGTTATAAACAATAGCATATTCGGGTGCAGTATTCTTCTCTGTAACAAAAACTTCAATACAATTTTTCTCTAAAATAATTAGGGGAGCAAATAACTCCACATTAAGATTTTACTATTGATACCCCTATGCTGCGTCATCCAAGTCACCATCCTGTATATAACCTAACGCAAAAAAGTCACATTTGAAAAACTTGGTCCAAATTTTGGACGTTAGGTTAAGGTATTGTTATTATATTTAGCGAACAAAGCATGCAAAGGTACAATGGTTAAAAATAATTTGGTACATAGCAGAAAAATTTTAAAGTCAATGTTTCATCTACCAAAAATAGAAAAACGATGCTGATAAAAATTCTAATGCTATGCCCGTATGTAACTGCAAAACAACCTTATCTTAAATGTCACCGCAAAGTTTAACATGCATTCTACATACACACATGTATTCCTCTGCGTATGCAGAGGCCAAAACCAAACACTCTGCTTGAATAAACATTATCCAAGTCATGTACACTCGCTGCCAAAACTGAACCGGATGCTCGACGTAAAAAACATCAGCAGAAAGCAGAGCCTTCATGCAAATTAATATTTCACAACGTGTATTAAAACATAAAACAAAACGTTTGCGATGACAAAAGGGCAGACAATTTATGTGGGAACTGAAGATATGGAAAAAATAAAAGGGCGTGCCAACAAAATAAAAAAAGAAGTGATTTCTAAAAGGGATAATAAGAAGGCAGAAACAGAAATAGTCAAAGGGAGAAGATTTGTTATTATGCTATAAAACGAATATGCTAAAGCTATTTTTAAAGAGCTATTGGCTTTTTAAAACTTCCTACAACATGTGATCTACAAATAGAACCTGCCTTGAGTTTTTTCTGTAAATATATCTGATGAATTTTTTAACAAAAAGTAAATCCGGTGCTCGTATATTGCAAGTTTATACTTGATAATAATACACGCTTCTTCATTCTTTGTGTACACTTATATGAGAAGGAGGATACATTTTTTTGATCTACCGTCTTTCAAAAAATACTACTTCTTTAATCTACACTAAATTTGACATGTGAGATAAACATTTTTGAATCCTTAACATACTGTTTAAATGTAAAATAAGAATGAGATTATTTGAATTTGTAGAATCCTACTTTAAAATTTAAAATATCGGCCATTTATTTATTGACATCATGGTCATCTTATCCTTATTATATATATTTTGAAATGCTACATAACAGGGATGATTAAACAACAAATGCATGAAATGATATTCAAGGATTAAATATCGTATATTTTGGTTTATTGGAAAAGTTCAAAAAGGAAAACGCATATTTTTGGCTAAATGAAGAGTTTATTAAATTCTTCATGTCTCACTAAAGTATTATGAACTGTTTATTGCTAGGATACGATGTATATAAACCTATCTATAATAACCGGGGCATTATATGAGGGCATAATAGGTCAATATGCCCTCATTATAATCCGATCATCGTTTATGGACTATAAATTAGAAATAATATGAATGGTATAATGAAAATTATTTTATTTTTAATTATAATTCATTACAATAATAATGATTGATTACAACAATTAATACATTAATTGATTACAACAATTAATATAATAAGAAAACAGCTTTGAAAGCACTACACACAAATCATTTTTAATTTAATTATAATACTTAAAATTGATTAGAAAAATGGCCTTAAAAAGCAATTTACTTTCACCACACATGTAAATAGTAAGTACGTCGAATTGCAGACTGCAATGTTTCGCATTGATTTTTGGCGGATCACTAATTTTTTGGGGACGATATTTATCCACGTTTGAGTTCATCTTTGATATTATTTACCGTCACATGTGACACATCCAAAGCAATATAAACTCTCTAAAATGTAATAATATTCAGAAATAAGTGCCTAAGAAATAAAGAGATCTGTCATGTGAAAACAACCCTACTTACATCTTCTACAGACGAGAATGGAATAATTAAAGGAACATTTATGTGTTTCTCTTCCTCAAAGTATGCAGAAGCATTCAAAATAATTTCTTTACACCGTTTCTATAAAATATCATCCGAAGCATCAAATTCACCCATTCCATCTTCTCCAACGATGTAGAACATTGATGTTTTAAAAATAAATAAATGTCGGTAATAAACGAATCAATTAAACAGCATCCTTAGCAACGCCAAAGCTTAAGCGTTATTGTAATCAAAATGATTATAAATGAGAACTTATTTCACATAGTCTAGTGATACATAAAATCTTGTATGCACCACGGGCGTTACTAGATTATTATGCCCATCGGACGACATCTATCCCTCGGGCTAGATCCTCGTCGCCCTCCTGGCATTATCATCGTAATGCCCTTGCTACATAAAATACTATTACATTTTATTTAAATTGCTACAACAATGCTACAGAATCAGAAGGAATGTTTTTTACATGATATGTAAGATGTTGTAAGTGTGATAATGTCCATGTTATTTTGTATGAACTATTTAGTGTTTTGTTTAATGTTAGGCTCTGAAGAGAAAAGGTTTGAGTAATTGTTAACATCTTCATTTACTATTAAAAAAGTTTTGTGTTTAAAGTAGTCTTCGTTAATTTTTATTTTATCATTTTAGGGTTTAATGCAAATTGTAACACTATCATTTAGATTTTATTCAATATATTTTGCCGCCAAATAGTACGGACTGAATATTTCTACATTGTTGCCATTTCATAGGTCAATTTTGAATTTGCTAAGTTATGAAGAAGCGGCAACACCGCAGGATGCGGAAAGGAGAAAAAGTTGAGCATTAGTCCATATTCATTTGACGGCGAGTATAATAATGGGGTATGTGACCATATTTGAATTTCAATATATATGTCATAAAATATTAAAAACTAACCACTGTAACTTCTCATTATAGCAATAATATAAATATTAATTTGTAATAATCTTGTTATTAACAATTTAATGTTTAGGATAAGGGATATATGCCGTAAGTATGTTAGAACCGTTGACGAAGACAGATAGACTGCGGGAAAGAAAGAGACAATTATAAATCAGCCTCTCAGCGTCGCGTTTATGTTGTGGTAGGTGTAGTAGGGTGTGGCATGGTCACATCTGGCTATAACTATCTCTTTCCCTCCCAGTCTAACCGTCTTTTTTCACGCTTCTACCATTGTCACGTCACAAATTCTTTCCCCAAATTTTTAGAATTATACGTGTATTTTATTTTTTTGTCTAGTATTATATTATGTAAAAATAAAATTTGGTCACATACCCCATTTAGGATATCAGTTATCAATGATAAATAAACTTGTACAGAATATACATTTTTTAAATAATAATAACCTAGATCAACAAAAAATATATAAACCTTGCTAATATAACACAGGTATTTCCTTATTATCATATCAGTATTTCTATTTCTACCCAAATTTGGTGATAACACCAACAATGTGGTGAAATTACAGCAAAGGAAAATCTATAAAAGAATTCGGTTTGTGTGTGATTCTAGTGCGTTAGATTTCCGTGGTGGCTGATTAATAAAGGAAATTAGACACTTCCGTTATGTGTGAAAACGGTTGGATATTTGCCCGGGTTCACACTGTTTAAACACAGCTTGCACGGACACCAGATAATTTTGGGCAACACGACTGAGATAACGCTTGCAAGCTGATAAAAATTGTCGCATTTAGATACAAATTCACCATAGAAGATACAAGCGAAATATTCTCAGAACTAGATCAAATATTACATTGTTATTCTTATACTTATGGTGAACAATGCACAGTTTCACTAAAGATTATATTGGTATTTCTGGACTATTTGATCAAGACGATTTTATATGATTTTTCTCTTGTTATTAAAATTAATTATATTAACAATCTTCCTGGCCTATTTTAGATTGAAAGTTTCTTTAAGAAAATTTTATATGTTTTACATCTTTGGCCCACTTTTACAATTGATGGATAAACTATGGTATAGCTATTTGAGGTATAACTTCATCCTAGTAACTATTACCTTCTATAAACAAGACTGTCTTTTAAAATGCCTTTTTACCTTCCGTCATCTATAGGTAAGAAAGGTATTGTCTTTGGTCAAAAAATTCGATGATGAGTTTTTAATCAATAAGCACGTTTTAGAGTCCCTACGATGATGTCTGTATGTATGTATGTATGGATGGATGGATGTATGTATGTACGTGTGTGTGTGACGATTTTTTCGGATCGCATAACTCCAATACCACCTTTCCAAAAATTATAATTTTTGCGTATTCCTTTTCTTTAGATCCATATATGAAGGGCTGATTAGGTTTTGGTTATAATTGGTAACAGTTTTTCTTGAAAAAATGCTGTTAAATATCACTTTTTCACATTTAATGTTATTTTAAATATTTAAGAATATTTTATTCTCTATACGATTTGATTACATTTTATACTTCATATTCATTGGATATAGAGTTAAAAAATCTGATGTGGACACCACACGACTTCCTTGTACGCAAGACCAATATGAAGATGAAGTATAGACTCAATTATAAAATTGCACGTATTTGACGTAATTTGACATTAACATCTATTTTTTGTTTTTTTTTGTTATTTTTTGTCCTAATCCATAGCAAACTTCATTACAAAAACCAAAAAGTATATGTTTTAAATTTACATATCTCGCTTATACAAAGGGCTAATTTAATAATACTTAATGTGCTAGACGCAGAATTTAATTCTCTAAAACTCTTATTTGAAGCATTTATTTCTAAAATCAAAATGAAACCATTTTATTCAAGAAAAACTGTTAACAACTTCAGGTAATATATCACTTCCGGTTAGCTTGTTTTAACAAAATTCTGCTATGTTATTCCATTTGATATAAAAGTCTTATATACTAAATTTGAAAAGTTTTGGATTATATTTTAATATAGTTCTTCATTAAAATCTATTATAGGCTTCAAATAAAGTACCTTTTCTGGAAATTATGTAATGACCAAAAAGGGAGTTGCGCAACTAGATGTTATAGAAGTCCTAAATACAAAATTTCAACTTTCTACGGCTTACAGTTTTTGCGTTATGCGAGATACGTACGTACGTACGTACAGACGTCACGACGAAATTAGTCAAAATGGATATTTCCGTTGAAATCTGATAACCGAAATTTTTCGCGAATACAATACTTCCTTTACTTTGTACAAGGAAGTAAAAATAATAAAGAAATTAAATTTCACAAAGCAGCCAGCTGTGCTATAAACATGGAAACATCTACTACATTAAGAAAATTCTGATTGACAAATGTCAGTGTTACAGTGCAAATTACATTACAATATATAGAATCTTACAAGAAACTTTCTGTATGGAATTTGTACAAAATACATAGACTGACTGATGGTAACTGGAAATATGGAATCATTTGCAAAAAAACTTTCTTTATGGAATTTGTACAAAATACATCGAACTGGCGGAAGGTAATGTGTTGGCCCCATCAGACTTTTATATATCAGATAGTTATACCAGGAATTACGTTAAATTGCTATAGGATGGTATTGACACAATAAAATTATCTTCTTGTTAGACTATTTTTCTTCAATATGTCTTATAAAATACGTTCTTTAATATACTATTATAGATGTGGTTTCTTTTGAAACCCTAGAGAAGGATAGAATTGTACAAAATATTCAGGTATGAAATTTTTGCATGAACCCATTTACACTATTATTCACGAAAGATGACTATTCAAGGTCATTTGTTAGTAACATTTTGTATTAGAAAGGGAAAGATTATTTGACCTATGTCTATTTAATTTGTGGTGTGACAGATATACGTAAATAGTGGCATTACTTTCTAACACACTATAAATAATAATGACATATGTCGTAGAATTACAGATACCTAATTATCTACTACACTGCCCTCTGTGCTAATATTTACCCAGTGGCGTTGACGTTTAAATTAAATTATTATTCCTTGGTTTATAAGTTAAGTCTATGTTTTTGTATTTTGCGAAAGCATAAGTGAAGAACATAAATCTTTGAGTAAGACATTATTTAGAAAGAAACATAATTTTCAAATGAATTATTCTTATTTTTTCAGTTAAAATGTGTCCATAAATATGTTACACGCCTATGCAAACGAAATGCAATGAAGTTATCTGCAAGTAATATTATATCAGACGGCTCACAAATGACCTTGAATAGTCATCTTTCGTGAATAATAATTTAAATACTGAACTAGGAAAGCACAGGTGCATTTTTTTTCGTTTTATCTGAAAGTTAACAGACAGCTTAATAATTAATAAAATAAAAATATCGGACCTAAATATCTATGTATAAAATAACCTATAATACCAATCCTAATCCAATAAGAAAACAAAATATTCTAGACATAATTAGAAATTCAATCTGTATATAATAAACGATTCATTACATAATCCAATTCGCCTGTTCTCGTAGCATGCAGCATCCAACCAACACAATCCAATCCAACCTAAAAATAGTCCCGCGCCAACCCTCATCCTTGAACTCTGGTGCAATGGCCTCTATGTTTGCTGACCCAGACGCAGCTCAGCACAGCAGCCGGCAGCCGAGCCGAATGCCTGGCTGCGCTGAGTCGCAGCCGCGTTGATCGGCACGCGCAGAACGCAACAGCGGACGCGTTGACGCTGTCAAAGCTGACCTAACCTTACTCTAACTCCACACAGGCCAAAGCATGACTGATTGGGAGTATGAGGCCGAGCTACTGGTTGTGTATATGGAGATGTATGGATCACTGAATGGAGGAATGAGTCGTGGATTACCTAATATAATGTACGAGCCCAAACCCAGAATAAAAATCTGGTGTGGCCAATACAATACTTCCCGCCATTTACAGCCCGAGTCACAAAAAAGTTAATCCTTATTTTTGGATTAGCGAATTTTACTCTAATTTTGACAGTTTATTTCTTAAAATGTAGGATAATATAATCCAAGTAACTACCTTTTCTTTAAACCCCACAACAGGATTAAATCCCAATTACAGAGTGGATACACATTCACACACATCCATGCCTTAGTGGGATTCGAACCCAGAGCCCCAAGGGCATTCATGATATGAGGCGTTGCTCTAACCATTGAGCCACCGGAGCTATAATAAAATGAAGATTAAATTTTAAATACCGGGATAGAATAGAATTCACTAGTCCAAAAATGAGGATTAGCTTAAATATTTTTGTGAATCGTTAATTTTTATTATTCTAAATACATACCTACATATTTACTTATGCTGGAAACTGTATTGAATTCCTTTTCTATTGTTCTATTTACTTTTTTCTTTTTAAAACGATATTAATATTATTTTGAAATGATTATTTCTTTGATAGTGAGATTTATCTGTCAGTCACATACATTTGAATAACTGTGTTTTGTCTGTTTAAAGCGTAGACTCTGGGATTTAAATTAAAGATAATTTTATAAATTTATCCATAAAATATATAGAAAAACTATTAATGCAAATCTATTTTTATTCTTAATTTAATAATACCTTTGGTAAGGGAGGTATAGGATTCGTGGTAAAAATTGCATTTCGAGATTTTGGTAAATGACCACCTTTAAGGACCCTAGAATCCAATTTTAACATTTTTACGATGATGTCTGTGTGTATGTGTGGATCCTCCACTCGAACTCAAATACTATCATTCAGAAAAATTTGAAACCTTGTTTTTCGACCTTTTTCTATTATGGGAAGAGCCCTTAGATTTTGGTGTAAATCTGATAACCGGAAATGGCACTTTACTTGAAGCTCAAAATAGTTTTTCTTCGAAAAATACCTTTAAATGTTATTTTTTCGAGATTAATGTTATTATAAAAATTAAAGATTATTAAATTTTCTACAGATATGCATTAATACTTTTTGTACATATTTTATGGATAAATTTATAAAATTATCTATAATTTAAATCCCGGAATCTACGCTTTAAACAAACAAAACTTCTTGATTGCGCAGTTATTCAAATGTATGTAATTGACAGATAAATGTCACTATCAAAAAACTAATTATTTCAAATTAATAATAGTAAAGTTTTAAAAAGAAAAAAGTAAATAGAACAATAGGAAAGGTAATCAATATAGTTTCCAGCATAAGTAAATATGTAGGTATGAATTTAGATTACTAAAAATTAAAGATTCTATTCTATCCCGATATTTAAAATTTAATCTTCATTTTATTATCAAAAAAGGTAGTTACTTGGATTAGATTAGACTATATTTTAAGAAATAAACTGCGAAAATTAGAGTAATATTCGCTAATCTAAAAATAAGGATCAGCTTATTATTTTTTGTGACTCGGGCTGTAAATGGCGGGAGGTATTGTGTTGGCCACATCAGATTTTTTTGTTTTGCAAAGCGTGTAGCTAGTTTGTAAAACATTGCTAAGCCAACGACGGTTTGACAATTTGGCCGCATTTTATAAAATACGGGGGTTATTAATCTTTACCGGTTTCAGGATATTATTCCATTGTTTACATTTTTACATGTACAAAATTAGGCTGGTAACTAAGTAATAACTGTATCTGTATGGTAATATTATTACCATACTGACTTGTCAACAACGATCTACAAAATGAAAATAAAATAAAATGAAAATATAATGCTCTTCATTAACATGTACAGATAACGTTAGCCTATCGTTCTAAATACGGTCTACTTTATTCTAAAGTAATAAATATGTGGAACAAAGCACATAATTTGAATATTTGTCATATTGACATATGCCAAAATAATTGTTCTGTTAATCATAGCAATCTGAAAGTAGCATTAATGAGAGAATCTCAAAAAATGGTATTTATGAATAATGTCTTATTTTTCTGAAACCGATAAACTATTGAACAAACCACGGATGTTATTAATCATAACAAGCCTTAGATGTCTTAAAATCCTCGCTCTACGAGCTCGGATTTCAAACCGACATCTTCGGCAGTTATGATATACATAACATTCCTAGGTATGTTACAGTTATTAACGTCATAAGGCTGATATGTAGCAAATAACAGATGAGGTTGAATGTTGTAAAATCGAGGCGATAGCCGAGATTTTATAATCAACCGTGTCTGTTATTTGTATATCAGCCGTGTGACGTTCAGTATTTTTCATAATAACATAAAATATCTTCTTAAAATTCTATTTTCTATGGCATATTGACAGGTGACAGCTCTTCATGACAATTTCATGATGCTGAGATTTTTTTTAGGAACACATGATTTTTAATAATTGTACTGTTTATAAAAAATAACGGCCGTGGCTGTTTTGATGCATATATCGGTTGAGCATACAGTACTGTTAAGCACATTTAACAGTATGGTATTATGAAAATAGCTATTTCAGTTTAAGTGGTTATAACTGTAAATGAAACTGAAAATGAATAAATAATAAATATATGATCACGGCTTATTACACATTGCTGGGTGTGCCAATCTGGTTTGTACACAGATATCAGCAATGATGAAATATTTGCACCTTGCAGGCACAGGTGGAGAGTGCACCTCAGGGGTCAATTTTGTGTTTTTTAAAATTTGTAATATTTGGAGTCGGTCGGGATCAAACCCGGTTCCCCAGATTCGCGACCTGACATTCAGGCACGCGGCCACGAGATCTCAACTTAAAAAGCGTTTATATTTCATATATAATTTTCCACTCAAAGTCATCGTATTAATATTACATAAATAATTATAAGTATATAATAACTTAATGTTTAATACAAAAACATTCTCCATTAGTTACCGACGTTAGTAAAAGTTGCCGAACAAGTAATCCATAAAAAAATACGTGTTTGTGCATTCTAAATACCAGAAAATCATTAATTTCAGCATAATTCCACTTTCATTTGTAGCCTACGGTCATTTCATTCAAATAACAGATATCTACAAATGTGGTAGTTAATTGCGCGTTCCATTAGTGAATACATTAGTGACCACAATAAACATCGACGAATAAAAAGTCACCAGTCTTCGACAAGAAGATAATTCGCGATGTCACGAACGTTCGTGTCGTGCAGAATTTCTTCTAGTTTGGTCGGGGGTGGCTATGGAACAAAGGATTATCGAAATTGCAGCACTTAAGTGCATTTGCGAACAAGAGCTTACATTAGTAATGTGCTTGTTAGCGACGTGGTTACTACGTCAAAGGACAATTTACCGTAGAAAACACTAGCACACGTGGTTGTGATATGTTACGTTGCCATGGTTATTTTCACTGATCGTTAGCTACACGTGTACCAAGTATTATTGGATGCAATTAGATGGGTGTAATTTTAGCAACGCTCTGTTCACACTTATTTGTCGCTAGAAAGAAACGAAAATAATGTTATTTTCAATGAAAATAAACTTGTCGACACGGTTATATAAACGAAATTGATGTTTCAATTTAGTGGGAAATTAAAAATTAAATGGGACTCTCCAGTATACTAACGAATTAAAACATAGGACATTGGCTGGTACCAAAAGCCTTATTTTGAAAACGCTATTTTGAAAATGCCTAATTTCAATATTTTATAGGTAATTCTGAACAAATCTGTAAGTCTTACATATCTGTAAAATATCTAATGTGGCCAGCAAGTTACCTTCCGTCAATTCTATGTATTTTGTACAAATTTCATACAAAAAGCTCCTTGCTAAAGATTCTATTTCTTGAGAGAAGACTGTTTTGGTGTAATTCAACAGTGAAATTTCTGTAACTTAAAGTTACCATCAAATATATATATATATATATATATATATATATATATATATATATATATATATATATATATATATATATATATATATATATATATATATATATATATATATATATATTAATTGTTTGTATATTCTATTTCTTGTATATTACCTTCCGGGAGTTGCATATATTTTATGCAAACTCCATATAGAAAATTTATAGCAAAAGATCCTATATGTCCAGCAAAATTATAAGACAACCACACTATGTCAATTTCACTTGACACTGACATCTTTCAATCAGAATTTTCTTAATATACTAGCTGTTTCCATAGCTATAGCTACTTTATGAAATTTAATCCCTTTATAATTAAGTATAAAATGTATTCAAATCGTATAAAGAATGTAATATTCTTTAATATTTATAATAACATTAAATGAGAAAAAATTATATTTAACATAGTTTTTTCAAGAAAAACTGTTAAAATCTTCAATTAAGGGTACTTTCGGTTGACCACTTATAACCAAAATCTAGTCAGCTCTTCATATGGATGTAATGAAGAAGAACACGAAAAAATTATAATTTTTGAAATTGTAGTATTAGAGTTATCGCAGACGAAATTTTTGTCACACACACACACGCACACACACACACACACACACACACACACACACACACACACACACACGCACGCACGCACGTAAAATAGTAAATTCGTATTCTAGGGATCCTAAAACGTGCTTATTGATTAAAAACTCATCATCGATTTTTTTGACACCATCCTTACCTAAGGGTGACGGAAGGTAAAAACTAACAAAAACGTATCTATTTTTGATTATATAAAATTATACATAAGAGTGGCAGCTTTCGTTGCGATTTTGTTTATAATTTACAGATTTACAGATCTGTAAGACTTACAGATTTATTCAGAATTGCAACATAAATTTCATCCTTAACGATTTTTTAAAAATATTTATTTGAATACAAATTATATTCTGCTTTAAAATATTTTGATAAAAATCATTCTTTAGACATAAGGGTGAAATTAAATATTGAAATTTAGCATTTTCAAAATAGCGTTTTCAAAACAAAGCATGTGGTAAGTAGAAGTGATGCCAAATGTCATGGGCTATGAAATGCGCAAATCAAGAATAAAGACAGCTAGAGAAAGATCAGGCAATAGGCAGAGAGAGAAGAAAGAGAAAGAAAGAGTTTTGCTTTCTGCGCAACAGCCCACCACGTTTGGCACAGACTCTACCAACCATTATACCTTAAAACTGTAGGATCAGGACTATCAAAGTTATTAATTTTTAAAGTATTTGAGTTTTTATTGCCTTTAATATCTAAGTCACACATTTACTCTATTCCAAATTCTTACTACTTAAAGCCTTTTGCTATTACCTTCTTGAAATTCGGAATTCATTTTCAAGTAAATGAATGCAAAAAATAACAAAAAAAAAAAATAAAGTAACCCATACTCACAATTCACAAAGTTGGACTTCGTAGTTTTGTAAGAATTATTTTATTAAATTGCTTATTATCCACGCATTTTTCTAATTTCTGACCACGAAACTTATTTTAAACATTGCTGGGTGTGCCAACGCAGATATCAGTAATGATGATGACATATTCGGATCGTACGGGTATTTACCAGGCGTCACCACAGAACCCGCTTTATCTCAATGTGGTCAAGAACAAGAACAAACAATGGCCCACCGCTCATGTGCGCCATTAGAAGAGGAATGCACGAGAGAAGATCTAGGTAAGGCAACACCAGCTGCTATAAACTGTGCAATTTTTTGGATGAATACTATTTAGATAGGCCACTTCTCTGCCAGATTTTGCGGATGGTTTTTCCTCTGCCATGAAGAAGAGTATCTTCGGAGAAGATGCATCCTCTCCGTCCTATTTAATGCCGGGCGATGCATAAGGCCTATATCCATAATTTCCAAATTTGCCTATTTATATGGTTATAACAACAAGCTCACCTAACGCACTCCATGTGGTCCGGATGCGGTATTTCGCTACCGAAAATCGGTCACTTCTGTATCTAAGGAGTGAGAAATATTTGTTGTAATGTTTTATATATTTATTGTGTATTAATTATTTATATTACGTATATGGTTTGGACACGAATAATAATAATAATAATAATAATAATAATAATAATAATAATAATAATAATAATAATAATAATAATAATAATAATAATAATAATAATAATAATAATAATAATAATAATAATAATAATAATAATAATAATAATAATAATAATAATAATAATAATAATAATAATAATAATAATAATAATAATAATAATAATAATAATAATAATAATAACCACACTGGCGTCTATTGCTGGTGTGGAGAGTGTATCACAGGTATCAGTTTGATGCCATTCTTATAATTTGAAATAATTTTGGAGCCGGTTGGGATCGAATCCGGATCCCCAGATTCGCAATTAGACACTCATGCAGTTGGTCACGACACGAGTCCCCAACGTTGAAATATATCAACTTCTGTGGTTCCAATTATTAGCGAAATGTTTGAGAACAAAAATGAGCTCAACATATATGTATGTTATAGAATATTTTAAAAAATTATAAAGTCTTCAATTTACATGAAGTTTCATAAAAAAATCTTTATTTAACAAGTTCTTCTTACGGTTTTAAATTAAATTATTATTTATTTCATCTTCTTGTTGACATTAATTCTTTGAACTGTTACCAATTACCATCAACTCTTAAGATCTCGTTCAAATAAATCACAATCACAAACGTTATAAATAAATAATATAGAAAGCTGCTACTGCTTATCAGTGTCTCGTCGGTGTTGAGTCGGCATAAGCCCAAAGTTAATTTTTTCCATTTAGAATTATGGGTGCCATTAAAATGGCTCATGCTGGGCCAGCGATAGGATTGGTGGAGTGATCATACATCTCGACAATAAAACTTCACAACTATGGTCACCTGCGATGCGTTTTGTTTTAGCGTCCACGTCTCAAACAAAGAAATGATTAACAAAAGACTATAAATATAAACTTTTGTTTTAAAATAACTCACGAGACCTAAGGATCTTTGTAGTTTACTTCTCAATTAATAAGTTAAATAGTATTTAATGTAGTTTAAAAAAATCTGATGTGGCCAGCACATTACCTTCCGTCAGTTATGAGGTATTTACGAAAATTCTACCGGTGAACTGTTACCGGTAAACAGCTTTTTATCAGGTTATAGCTACCGGAATCGATATTTTAAGAACGCAAGTGGTAAACAGGGTAGATCCATAACCTATGAAAAAATTTGAAAATTTAAAACAGGTTAGAAATTTGACATAGTTAACAAACTGAGCAGAGTCCTATTTTGAACACTTTTAACGCGCGTGCTTCGCTCTGCATCACTACCTTTTTTTGAGATTAGATCCTTGAACAATTTTCGAACACGGTAACCTTTTATCATTCGAGTTTTCGAACACAGTCGGTAGATGCGGTATCTACCGGTAGAATTTTCGTAAATGCGTATGTATTTTCTATAAAATCCATACAGAAAGTTCCTTGCAAAAGATTCTAAATTTTTTATATGTACATTACCTTTCGACAGTTGTATGTATTTTATACAAATTCCATACAGAAAGTCTCGAGCAAAAAGATCCTATATTTCGAGTAAAATTATAACATAAATATACTACGAATATGTCAATTGCACTTGCCACTGACATCTCTCAATCAGAATTTTATTAATATAGTATCTGTTTCTAGCATAGCTGGCTAATTTATGAAATTTAATTTCTTTATAATTTTATAACTCTATATCCATTTAATATGAAGTATAAAATGCAGTCAAATCGTATAGAGAATACAATGTTCTTTAATTTTTATAGTAACATTAAATGTGAAAAAATGATATTTAACATCGTTTTTTCAAGAAAAACTGTTAAAATCTTCAAATAAGGGTACTTCCGGTTGACCAATTATAATCAAAATCTAATCAGCTCTTCATATGGATGCAACGAAGAGGAATACGAAAGAATTGTAATTTTTGGAATTGTAGTATTAGAGTTATCGCAGACGAAAATTTTGTTACATACACACACACACACGGACACACATACATACACACACACACACACACACACACATACATACAGACATCATCGTAAAAATAGTAAAATCGTATTCCAGGGACCTTAAAACGTGCTTATTCATTAAAAACTCACCACCGAATTTTTTGACCAAAGACAATACCTTCCTTACCTAAAGGTGACGGAAGGTAAAAAGATCTTTGCGGTTTCTGAAGTTTTAATAGACTCTAATGGGTCGATTCTGTTCACATCTGTAAGTTTTAGAGATCTATAAATCTGTAAATAATGAACAAAATCGCAACGAAAGCTGCCACTCTTATGTAAAATTTTATATTAATCAACAAAAATAGACGTGCTTTTGTCACTTTTTTACAGATTTACAGATCTGTAAGACTTACAGATGTGAACAGAATCGACCCATAAGATAAGGTCTTATCATCTGTATCTGTATTTGTTTTTATTGGAATTAAAAAATATTTTTTAAAACAATCTGATGTGTTCAACACATTTTTTCCGTCAATGTGATATATTTTATATAAATTGTCATACAGAAAGTTTATTCTAAAATATTATGTACTCGTATATTTTGTAAAATTAATTCTTGAACATACACTATGTAATTTGTACTTGACACTGAATGTGAAGACAAATATACTACAAAATCATAGAGAATGAAATATTATTTATTCACAATCATTATAGTAACATGTCGATTCCTCATCTTTTAGATGTCAAATACTTTTTTTGCTAACTGTAATAAGTAATGCTCAGCTTACTTGTTTTTATATTCTGCAATAATTCTTGATAGAATTTTGGGCGAACACTGTTTTGTAAATATGTAGTTCATTATGGTAAATTGACTAGCATTGTATTATATTGTATTTAAAATATTTGGCTGAGGATGGACAAATTAATGTCCGAAACGTCCACAATAAATAAACGACGTTGACTAATGTCTTAAATAACGACGGAACTTATGGCCTACTTTCTTAACCCCAAAATGTAATAAGTAATGACAATCTCTTGTATATATATATATATATAAAACCTCGGTGGAGGTTCATCAAATCATCATATATATATATATATATATATATATATATATATATATATATATATATATATATATATATATATATATATATACTGGGTGTCCCAGGACGAGCTTACGCAATCGTTATTTTAAAAACTATTCAATATCATTTTACGAAATTAGGGGCTTTCCGACATGCCCGTTGCAGCTAAAATATATTGAAAACAGTAGCACTTCCGGTTTTACCGGAAGGAGACCCTAACTTTCTTATTTTAAATGGAATTATATATTTTTTATTTTACCATTGAATTCAGCAGAAAATTCTACATATGAAACGTTAACAAAATTACCCATGATCAACCACTTACGACGTAATTAAACTTTTTTGATTTTTTTTCACTAATAACGGCCACTTTTTATCACTCATTTTGAGAATGGAAACGTATTTCTCTAATCTGTAAAAACAGTTCTATAAAGAAAGCTTTTGCTTACAATAATATAAATTAATGATCGACAATTTTTGAAAATTATAATTTCTACGTGAACGTAAAATTATAGTTCACAAAATTTAAAAAACCCAGTTTTTTAAAATGGAACACCCCATTTTTTATTATTTAAATGAATTCTTCGGTAAAAAAGGTAGTTCCCTATGTTGAAAGTTGATAGATTTTAGTAAAATGGAATATATATATATATATATATATATATATATATATTGACCCCTGTGGTGTACTCTCCATGCCAGCAAAGAGTGCCCGTGAGGTGACGGCTGGTTAACGCCCGCATGGTACAAATATGTCATCATCATTACCGATATATATATATATATATATATATATATATATATATATATATATATATATATATATATATATATATATATATATATATATATATATATATATATATATATATATATATATATATATATATGTAAAGAGGCCAAGCCGATCAGGGTTTCGGGGATTTCCGTGACGCTTTGATTTGATTAGGTTATGTACAGTTATAAATCATATAAGTACGTTACTGTCTTTTTTTTTGTTTTTATGAAGCAGTTAATGTTTAGAATTTTTTGATATATTTTTTTACTGTACATCATGTACAGGGTGTAAATCGAAAAGTGAAACATAGGAGTTTAACATGGGAAATCAATTTTTGTTTGCGCAAACGTTACCTAATTATTTTATCCAAAAATACTTTAAATAAAAGTTTAGAGATTTAAATGCAGCATCTAAATCATGTGAAACAATTATTTTATCTCTTCATATAAACGTAAAAATCAATTACAAAATTACAGTTTTTATGAACATTTTGTCTAAGCAGCCATGGATATATGACACAAAAAACAAATACGTTGTTTTTTGTCATAAATCCATGGCTGCTTAGACAAAAAACTCATAAAAACTGTAACTTTGTATTTAATTTTTACGTTTATATAAAGAGATAAAATAATCGTTTCACATGATTAAGATGCTGCATTTAAATCTCTATAACTTTTATTTGAAGTAATTTTGCATAAAATAATTAGGTAACGTTTGTGCAAAGAAAAATTGATTTCCCATGTTAAAATCCTGTTTCACTTTTCGATTTACACGGTGTACATGCAATCTGGCTTTAATATTACTTAGATTGTTAATAAAAAAAATTCCTACTCTTTTATTTAAATAAGAAGAAATAATTATAGGTAAATGTTAATTGAAGATAAGAAGATATTAATATTATGGTGTTTTGTTTGTTAATTAGATACTAATTTTGTTTGATAAATGTCAAAGATTTGTTTTCTTTACAAGCAAGTAATTTTAGAAACTGATTGATTACCAATTCAAAATGTGTAAGACTGATTATAAAATAAAAATATTAATAAACAATCAATGTAAGAAGAAGCCGGATAGTCGGCGCTCTTTGCCGAATAGTCGCCGAATAGTCGCCGACTACGATAGTGGCCGGATAGTCGGCCTTACCGACTAGTCGCCGACTAGTCGGCACATCTCTAATATATATATATATATATATATATATATATATATATATATATATATATATATATATATATATATATATATATACATAAACATTTCCAGCCCGTTGGGTGGAAATAAAATTTGTTTTTTCTCATCCAAGAGATCGTCATTACAGTTAGGAATGGCGTATTTCCCAGCCTCTAAAAGGTTAGGCATATTACTACAACAATTGGAAATAAAATAGTACACAGCCTCGTGCTGTATCCGTAATGAAATATATATATATATATATATATATATATATATATATATATATATATATATATATATATATATATACATACAGACATCATCGTAAAAATAGTAAAATCGTGTTTTAGGGACCCTAAAACGTGCTTGTTGATTAAAAACTCATCATCGTATTTTTTGACCAAAAACAATACCTTCCTTACCTAAAGGTGACGGAAGGTAATAACACAAAATTAATGCATAATATGATTATTCTAAAAGTGAACTTGATGGGGTCGTGAGAGACCCCAAGTCAGTAGTTCTGTTCAATTTCAACCACGTCACCAGTTACGAGTTAAATATGTATAAGACCACATTTATGAATCGTATGTATAGTGCGAATGCGAATGTTGCCACCCCCACATATGGTTGTGTTTGTGTGTTAGGCGAGCTGTTTAAATATTTATAGTTGGCGGTAATGCGCAGAGCGAGGCAAATTACACGTGGATTGACAATCGATAATTGGAACCAACTTTAACTCGAAACATATGCTATAATAACCCAGCAATTATTGCTTTAATAACGCACACCGCCGTTTTTCCTACAACTCGTACTACTGCGTCACGACAACCACACGAAAAAAGTTTGCATTGCAATTATTTTTTAATTCCAATGAAGCCACGTTGATCCTAACGTGTAATTACAAAAATAAAAACTTCCACTTAATTCATAATTTAGTTCATTACAGGACTAGATGGAAAACTCGAAGAAGTCCGGTGAATTTTTTTATAGGGTCGTTTTGTTTCTGGCGATAGCTATTAAAACTTTGTCATTTTAACGAAAATGAACGATATTAATTTTTAATATCAGTTTCACATGAATCCTGGACGCAAAAATGTACTTATTAATAATTTCTTCTAATTACGCATATTAAACCAATTATTTTTATTCTTATTGATTTTCGCTTAACAAAAAAACACTTTGATGGTATTCACACTTGTATCACTAGTCATTTATCAATTTACCATTGACAAATTCAGCACAATACTTCTAAGAATTTTTTCTGATTATACAGAATTACAACAAATTTATTTGCTGAATTATTCAGCAAATAGCAATATGTACTGCTATTAATAAAATTCTTAAATGAGTTTCTTTGAAAAGCCATTTACTATGCACTTTTATAAAAAACTTGAAAATTAACAAATTTATTACCTATCATCACTTCCATTTAAGAAACGTGAAGGTATTATCTTTAGTCAGAAAATTCTATGATGAGTTTTTAATGAATACGCACGTTTCAGAGTCCATAGAAACGATTTTACAATCTTGCATATTCTTTGTCTTTACATCCATTAAAAGAAATATTTTTTGTTATTTTACATCAGAGGTGGGATATATATATTTATAATAACATTCTCGAAAAAATAACATTTAAGGGTATTTTTTGAAGAAAAACTATTTTGAGTTTCTGATAAAGTGCCATTTCCGGGTTCCCGATTGTCACCAAAATCTAATGGGCTCTTTCCATTACAGAAATAGTTCGAAATACAAGGTTTCAATATTTTTTAAATGATAGTATTTGAGTTAGAGGATCCACACACACATATATACAGACATCATCGTGAAAATGTTAAAATTGGATTCTAGGGACCTTAAACGTGGTCATTTACCAAAATCTCGATATGCGATTTTTAGCACGATCCCTATACCTCCCAAGGGTAGCGGGAGGTAAAAATTATAAAAAAATTAAATTTCATAAAGTAGCCATAGCTATGGAAACAACTACTATATTAAGAAAATTCTGATTGAAAGATGTCAGTGTCAAGTGAAATTGACATAGTGTAGTCTTCTAATTTTACTGGAAATAAAGGATCTTTTTATATAGAATTGTCGGAAGGTAATGTTTTGTCATATTAAAAGCCACAGGTACAATCTAATACCTATTGCTTCCTATTTACATTTTCCTTTATATTTATTTGGATAAAACTAGGTCAAGTGTTTTCAAAATCACAATTCACAATACATCTGCCATAACCCCTTATTTTAACCCTTCTTCTATCCTAGATGGAATTTTTTGCCTGGCACCATATGTTAAATCAGTGTTACGGTTTGCATGACGTCTACGGCTGGTGTGGGGAGTGAGGGGGTGTTCCATAGCCTACCGAGATGTTGCGGTGCAGGTGCTTATCCCTTGTCGTTCCCATAACCCTTCCATGTGGCCTAGATCCTTTAATGACCCAGGAAGAGAGACGCACTGATTGCCCAATCTAATTCTATAAGAAAGGTTCAGCAATCTGGATAGGATAGGTACAGTCGGACAAATGAATGATGGGGGTGAAACAGATTGCATGAAATTGGAAAAAATTGCTTGTGCTATTTGAGAATTTAACGAGGATCACGCTAAAATTGTCTTATTGTGAGTCAACTTCGAATCAAAACTTTAAGGGCTTTATAGTACTGACCAAAATGGGTAAAAAAGCATAATCAACGTAGGTCTGAACTTCAATTGTTTCTGAAATATTTCTTTAAGCTGTGTAAATTAATCGAAGAATTTATAATGTTTTTGCGAAAGAAATGTTAGTGCAACCTTTATAAATTTTTAATAAGTCGATTGGAAAGAAAAGAACTTAAAATGTTAGAGAACATACATTTCTGTAATTTTTCTACAATATTTTCAAAGATGTCTATACAGATCCAATATATACGTTATTAATAATATAATAAGAGTTCTCTAATAGTCTACATTAGGATTTTATTATATTGTAGAATGCACACATTTAAAGAATAAGTAATTTATGACATAAATTATGTAGGTATTCGAATAACAAAATCAATATTTGATTTACATTGTAGTTTAATGACAATAATTTAAAACATATGTCGGATGAAAGGAATAAGTATGAATTATTATTAATTTTTGATTAATGATAAAAAATGGTTAGTGCACAAATTTATTTAAATAATATATAAATTAAAATGTATGCACTAACATGCAAATACTAAAGAATATAAATTATTAAGGGTTTTTTGAAAATATGATATATTACTTGAAATCAGTTTAAAATTCAACTACATGTCTACTGCACCCACATATTATGTTCTAATTAAATATATATATATATATATATATATATATATATATATATATATATATACAGGGTGGTGGCGGTTAGGGGTGAACATAGGGATTTAACATGGGAATTTAGTTTTTTACAATTTCCTGCTCTTCTGGTCATTTTACGGGAAAAACTGTAGAGTACAAAATTGTTCAGAATTAAAAATTGCATACAAAAATGTATTTACATTTATTATTATGTTTTTGGTTTCTTCACAATTTTAGAAAGAAATTTCAAAATTTGTTATTTTGTATAGCAATAGCCATGGAATTTATTTTTTTCTGGTTGTCAATTTTTTTTATAAACGTCAACCATGCGTTAATCTATCTTAAAAATTAAATAAACAAACTTTAATTTTAATACGTATTTTTTATTAGGTAGGTATACCATTTAATAATAAACCAATTCCAAATGTATCAACAGTTTCATAAATAGTTAAAAAATTTGAGATCACAACTAATGTAAGGTGAAAGAAATTATCTTATACTACGTAGAATTTTGATTTAGCATAGCCAATACCATTTCTTCATTCACTTCGTTATGACGTCTTCTATTATTATTATTTCCTTCATTACCTTCGTTCACAGCTACACTAGCTGTGTTCTCAAATTTTTTAACAAGTTTAGAAATTGTTGCTATACTAGGAATAGGTGTATTTTCGTACTTTATGGAAAACAAATCACGTATTCTTCTAAAACTATTTCCACCATAATAATTTTTTATAATGAAAACTCGTTCCTCATTCGATTAAACATTCTTTATTAAATTAACTTTTTATTAGAGAAAATTTCGAAAATTTGTCAGAAATTGAATGACATATTATGTTTAAACATTTGAGTTATAAGTCATGGCTATTGCTACAAATTAACAGAAATTTTGAAATTTCTTTTTAAAATTGTGAAGAAACCAAAAACATAATAATAAATGTAAATACATTTTTGTATGCAATTATTAATTCTGAACAATTTTGTACTCTACAGTTTTTACCGTAGAATGAACAGGAGAGCAGGAAATTGCAAAAAACTAAAATCCCATGTTAAATCCCTATGTTCACCCCTAACCGCCACCACCCTGTATATATACCGGATGTAGAAATGAAAAGTGGCGCATAGCGATATCAATGGTATTTTTTAAATACTGCTATATCTCTTTACCTATTCATTTTAGCGGGAAAAAGGCAAGAACATAAGTTGTTTAGAAATTAAAAAGGCATCCCATAAAGTCCACTTACTAACATAATCATTCATATTTCGCGAGTTATTAATAAAATCAAATTTAATGTTCTTTTAGAAAAATAGTTAGAGTGCCTTGAAAAATGAAACAAGTAACCTGAATAAAATATTCACTTTAACATTTGTATTTGTTGTACTTGTATAATTTCTTTTAGGTATATACTTAGTTTATTCGGGATTTGTACAACAAATATCAAAGTGAATATTTTATTTAGGTTACTTGTTTCATTTTTCAGAGCAAGATTTTTTTAAAAGAACATTTAATTTTATTTAATTAATATCTCTTGAAATATGAATGATTATGTAAGAAAGTTGCTTTTATAGGATGCCTTTGTAATTTCTGAACAACTTATATTCTTACCCTTTTTGCTCTAAAATGAATGGGTAAAGAGATGTAGCAGTATTAAAAAAATAACATTGAAATCGCTATGCGCCACTTTTCATTTCTTACAATTTGAACAATTGACTTCAATATTACTCAATATTATCTCAGATGTTTTCATAGCCTGCTTGATATCATGGCTTAGCAGGTTAATTATTCATAATTTTCTCTTAGGTTTTTGGAATTTATTTCTTCATTAAAAATTTACTTCAAACGTTGAATTCATCATTTTACGTAGATTCCAAATATATAAAAATATATAGGATGTCCTATTTAAAATAAGAAAGTTGTATACTGTATTTTGAGAACCACTGGTTTGAAAAATAATTTGTTTCGCTAATTTTTTTAGTCGTATAAAATAGAAATTGTTTGCTAATTTAACTGATCTTGTAGCTCTTATAGTTCTCGAGATAGCAAAAGTTATATATAAATATATATATATATATATATATATATATATATATATATATATATATATATATATATATATATATATATATATATATATATATATATATATATATATTCTACCATACGTTTTTGGCTTCGAAATGTTATCAATCTAAATAAGACATAATTGTTGAATAAAACGATTATGGCTTGTATTCACAGACAACTATTTATTCAATGCAACTTCATATTAGTACTACACTACCTAGCTGTATGTTTTCAAATTTATTTATTTGGCAGAACTCTTTAATTGAGATATGTTTATAAAAAAAAATCAAAACATTTCCATGTACTTTTCCATATTCATTTCTATAAATTCAACCTTCTTGAAACAATACCTTCCAAACCTATTCTCTAACTTCCATGATCTTATAAATTTCACCACCTGTTCATAATATGCACAATAGCTACCTTTTAGTCCTGACAACTTGTATTTCCGTTATGGTTTACTTGACCGGAAGAAACAATTGAATCACGCTGAGAGTAAGGGTTGTTTTATTGTTTGCAAATTGTGGGAAACTCTAATTGAATATGGTTAAGGGTTGTTTATATATTAATTTGTTTGTTTTGTTAAACTGAACACTAGAATAAGTATAACAATAGTATATAAAGTTTTGAACTTGTAATTGTTTCACCCTAATTGATTGGTTTGGAATCCTGTGATATTTTCTTGATTGCATACATCTTATGGAACGAATTTAGTTTCATTAATGTTAGGCTCCTATTTATTTATAACACAATTAATAAATCTTGTTGTATTTTATCTATTTATTATTTCTATATTGTTTCAGTAAGAATATTTTATATTTATGTTAATATTTTTTACAGAAATCAGCTCAAACTGAAATCTTCCCTGCAGTCAGTAAGCGGTATCGGAAACTACTAAAGAGTAAGTGAATTTTTATTTACATTAATGGAAACCACGCATAAAATTTTATTGTTGAACATGAATAATTGATAAAGAAACAAGTATGCACATATGTTTCTGAGACATATATTTGAATTAGAAAGTATAGGTATTGAAAGTAATGTTTATATAAATTGCCAATAGCTACACAGGGTGTTTCATGTAACAATAACAATACAAGGCTTCGGAGTCGAACCAGAGTATATACAAGTACCTACAGTAGATAATACCAGCAGCTACTACTTGGTTGTAGTTACAGAATTCTACTGGTTAGAAACCAGTACCCAGGGTCGCAATAAGGACGCTTCTACTTGACCCGTTTTCCATATACCATTTTATTTTAGACAGCTATCAATTTTATCATATTTATCACCAAATTTCGTCTTCAAACACTTTACACAAAATGTTAAGATCACAATGGAAATTATACACCAAAAACACGCAATATTTAATAAAGAATAGATTTCTAGTAATGACGACACGTAAAATGTTCATATTACATCAAAATTTTATTTAAAAAATCTGATGTGGCCAGCACATTACCTTCCGTCAGTTCTATGTATTTTGTACAAATTTCATACGGAAAGTTCCTTGCTAAATTAAATATTCTATTTCTTGTACATTACCTTCCGGCAGTTGCATGTATTTTATGCAAATTTCATACAGAAAATTATTATTTTGTGACGTTTTTTATATACAGTGTAATGTATCTGCAGAAATAAAAGATTTATTATTATTATTATTATTTCTTGTACATTACCTTAAAGCAGTTGTATGTATTTTATACAAATTCCATACAGAAAGCAAAAGATCCTATATTTCCAGTAAAATTATAAGACAAACACACTATGTCAATTTCACTTGACACTGACATCTTTCAATCAGAATTTTCTTAATATAGTAGCTGTTTCCATAGCTATGGCTACTTTATGAAATTTAATTTCTTTATAATTTTTTAACTCTATATCAATTTAATATTAAGTATAAAATGCAGTCAAATCGTATAGAGAATAAAAAATTCTTTAATATTTATAATAACATCAAATGTGAAAAAATTATAATTAACATAGTTTTTTCAAGAAAAACTGTTAAAATCTTCAAATGATGGTACTTCCGGTTGACCAATTGTAACCAAAATCTAATCAGCTCTTCACATGGATGTAACGAAGAGGAATACGAAAGAATTATAATTTTTGGAATTATGGTATTAGAGTTATCGCATTAGAAAATTTTGTTACACACACACGCACGCACGCACGCATGCACGCATACACACACACACACACACACACACACACACACACACACACACACACACACACTCACACACACACACACACACACACACAGTTTTAAAAATTATATTCACGAGTTCGTTTATTTGATAATTTTTGGGTTTAATATTCTGCTTAATTATTATTGTGATATACTGAATTTTGTCAGTTGTCAAGAGTAAGGCGTTTTTTTTTCATCATTCACTTTTCTGTTTTAAACAATAGCGTCTCTATGGGTCCGAAGGTGCCGAAATAACGCCATATCCAATTCTAATTCTAAAAAAATTAAAGAATAACGAAATATTGGTATTTTAATTTGTGCATCAATTTTATCCTATTCAAAAAATGTTTTTAGTAACTTCACCCTATTGGAGTAAAATATTCTTCCCGGCTTAGTGAAGTACGAAACCATCAGTTTCCGTTATGGTAAAAACAAAACTCGTCATGTATGGCTTCGAGTGTAACAAAACACGATGGCTTGCTCATATGTTGGGAATTGCGGAGCAGTGGTCCGTTCACCGAAATCGTAAAGTTAATTAGGGCAGGGGAAGGGATCAAACACCTGAATGGATTACTTATGACTTCCGGTTTTAGGCCAATTTAAAATGCGCCGTTGCAATTTTAAACTGAATTTAACGTATTGTTTACTAACCGCACCGAAAACATCGAGGGGCAAAGACAATGTATTGTGGAAAAGAAATTGACTCATTGTATTATAATGTTAGAATTGGAATATCTACGCTATGTAGTATTACATGCAAATTTCAATGCTGAATTAAGTTTACATTTATAATGTTTATTATACATTTATTCATGTTTTAAAAGTCTTCATCACAATAGAAGAGAAAACTAAGTACTACAGTGTTATATGTTCGTACACGTATTTTACGAACAGCATTTTCATCTTTGGTTAAACTGAGTATTAACTGAGAGATAAAACGAAAAATATAGTTTCGATTTCGATATTAAGGTAAAAGCAGCGATAGTTGACACTTTGAGTTTAAATTATATAGCCCCATTAAATTAGATTTTTCAAGGGAAAAAATACCGGAGTACATACATAGTAAAGTCCCCGTGAGTTGGGACGACCGGGGGGTGAGGGATCCGTTCTATCAAAAAACAAATTTATATACAAAATAAAAGTAAACTATTATTCACGAAAGATGACTAATCAAGGTCATTTGTAAGCCGTCTGATATAATATTACTTGCAGATAACTTCATTGTATTTCGTTTGCATAGGCGTGTAACATGAAATATTTATGGACACATTTTAACTGAAAAAAATAAAAATAACTCATTTGAAAATTATGTTTCTTTGTAAATACTGCCTTTCTGAAAGATTTATGTTCTTCACTTATGTTTTTGCAGAATACAAAAACATAGACTTAACTTATAAACCAAGAAATAATAATTTGATTTAAACGTCAACGCCACTGGGTAAATATTAGCACAGAGGGCAGTGCAGTAGATAATTAGGTACCTGTAATTCTACGACATATGTCATAATTATTTATAGTGTGTTAGAAAGTAATGCCACTATTTACGTATATCTGTCACACCACATAAATTAAATAGACATAGGTCAAATAATCTTTCTCTTTCTAATACAAAATGTTGCTAAGCTACTGCTATAAAGTGATGTGTATTATTTCTTCGAACAAATGACCTTGAATAGTCATCTTTCGTGAATAATAGTGTAGATAAAATTTCCTTCAACTTTGTGTTGAAGTCTGACAGGACATACTGGACTCCACAAACAGTGACCCCGACTTCATGAATACCATAATCACTGGTGACGAGTCCTGGGTGTACGGGTACGACCTGGAGCACGATTCTTGAAATTTTTCGCATACGTAAGTGGGAGAGATGCGCATGCAAACTGCATATTGGTATTATTGAAACGGAATCGTGTAGTCGTAGGCGAATATTTCGTACGCAATTACATCGCATGGGTATGAATAAGTTGAAAGTATCATTCGCACACAAAACTGTGTCTGTCACTTGTGTTTGGTGTATCAGTATTGATATAAATCAAATTATGTTTTTATATAATTCCGCATACGTTTTATTATCTTATAATGACGCCAATTATAAATTTAGAGTCTCCATACACTTGAGAATCGTTATAATATTGGACAAATGTGTGCTCGTGCATTAATAGAACGATGTTTGTTAAAAAGGAATTTTAGACGCCTTTTAACGAGCTTTGCATTCCAAATCTGAAATGGTTAGAAAAATTACTAGTATTATTATTACATAACACTTGCATATTAATATTGCCATATTATGTACGTACATACTGTGAACTAAGAAAAATAATACCTACTATACCTTGTTCCATTTAAGCCATTCAGTATTGCAGAGCACAGGGAATAGTTTTGACCTTTCTGATTGGCTGAAATTGGGGACAAGAGACTAGTTTATCCAATGTGATTTCAGCTACTTCAAGTTTGCGCTGTTGCAAGTTCCATCTACTGAATGGCTTAAATGGAACAGTGTATATATCAAATAATATATTAAAATTACAACACTTATGGCTTAAGACAGCGTCGCTGACAGTTACGGCTGACAACTTTGATTGACAGGTTGACAGTGACAGTTAAAAAACAATTATATGATGAAGCATTCACGTGGTACAAATGTTTTGTTTTGATTGGCTGCTACTTACTACGTTCGTTTGCTTTCGAGAATCGTATGCGTAGACTTCGACCGAGTTTCGTTTGGTATTCAAGAATACCACTCATACGTACAGTACTATTCGTGCACGAAACTAACCACAAGAATTTAGTCGCGTGCGGAAAATTTCGCATGATTTCAAGAATCGGGTCCCTGGAAACCAAATCTCAGTCGTCACAGTGAAAGCAATGAAAAACCGACGAGAGCACTGCACATTATCTCACCCAAATGCTGCTTGCCAGTAACAAACGCTATGGATAGGCGGGAAAAAAATCACGCAGGCGCACGAAGGTTCAAGGTCGGCTCATGCAAGCGCGCTTAATTCAAATTCATCAGGTTTTCGCAAAAAAATAAGGTCTAACAGCCCTCGTAGATAGTATTTCACAAGATAAAAACTAGTACGGATACATTTTAACATTTACAACGCTTTATTTAAAAATGCTAACATTTTTGTCAGTTCGTCAATAATGAAGATATCAAACTTATCCCAAATTATTCGCTTTTAAAATAGTTCTTGTTCATTATACAAAAAAAGTAAAACTAAGGCACACTGCCGGTAGCTGTAATGGGGTATGTGACCATGATACTAGACAAAAAAATAAAATACCCGTATTTTTTTACATCGATTAATTATTCGTACTTTACGAGAAAATAATTATTAAAAATTTGGGGAAGGGATTTGTGTGTGACGTGACAATGGTAGAAGCGTGAAAAAAGACGGTTAGACTGGGTGGGAAAGAGATAGTTATAGCCATATGTGACCATGCCACACTTTGCCACACCTACCACAACATAAACGCGACGCTGATAGGCTGATTTATAACTGTCTCTTTCCTTCCCGCAGTCTATCTGTCTACGTCCACGGTTCTAACATACTTACGGCATATATCCCTTCTCCAAAACATTAAATTGTTAATAACAAGATTATTACAAATTAATATTTAGTTTTTATTGTTATAATGAGAAGCTACAGTGGTTAGTTTTTATATTTTATGACATATATATTGAAATTCGCATATGGTCACATACCCAATTGCAAATAGCTATTAAATAAAATGTTATCGAAAAGTCATTGAAGACTATTGATTCCCCTCTCTTATTTAAACGATTTTGTGCCTTCTTGGACGTTACGAAAGCACGTTATTCATTATCTTTCACCTGATCGTCAATGGTGTGTTTGACCTTATTTAAATTTATAATTTGCAAGTGTGCGTACAATAACACTCTGTTCTTGAGCTGGCTCCGTTTACGTCTGGTGCTAACGCTCTGTAATTAAGCAACTTTCACAGGTGCGCCCTTTAGCACACGCATATAAATTACAGACAAGTTGTGTAAGAGAATTTTGCGTGCCTTGATTGTAAGACACTCTAGACAAGGACACGGTTAACGGATAGCATAGCTCCGAGGATTATTGACTAATATGATAGTGAATTGCCCTTGTCAGTGACTAATGTAGACTACTAAACACCTTATTAAATGACGATTTAGGCAATGGGTTATTGACTTTTCATAGAAGGAATTGGACATTTGGAACGCGAATGTTTTTTCAAGTAAAATTCTGGTAATGAATTAAACTTCTTCATGGATACAGGAGAAATAATATATTGTTCAGTAAGGGAGAGAATTGAAAATTGAATAATTTTACCATAGGTGAAGGCCTCTTGCTACAAAGCACCGAAGGAAAAATATAATCCTTTCGGGAATTCTCCGAAAAATTTGCTTTACCAGTTTGAACTCCTGAAAAACAGCCACAACGCGTTGTCTAAATTTACAAACCTAACTATTACTAGGATTGTACAATGAGCCTGTTTCACATTTTTCAAAAAGTATTTTAAATGAAAGTTTATGCAATATTTTTTTTATTAATAATTATTTTTTAAATAATTGGTTGTTAGATTCATAAATAATGAAATACAAAGATTGGCGCCAAAAATAGCCATGAAAAACAACCCCCACTCCTGTGTCGTAGAAGCACATACATTACGTCATTTATTTTTGTTATTTAGATAAATAAGGGATGTTAAAGAGTTAAGGTAAAATAAAATGTAAAAACCCAACCATCAGCTCTTCGACCTACTGCTTCCAGCCACAATTTTCGCGAACCAAACACAAAAATTTGACACTTGTTTGATAACTTTGACAATATATTTATTATAACACTTGTAAGAAAACACAAAGAATTGACATGTGATTGACACTATAAAGGGACCAATTGGAGGCGATGAAGATGTATGTATTGTGACGTCACATTCTGTTTCAAATTACGTGACTTTCAAAATATTATCCAAATTCAAAAATTAATTCTAAAATATCTAATGGATATTTGCAGATATTATCAAATTTGAGGCGATTTAAATAATGATATGTTTTTAAATTTAATACTTAGAAAGCATATAAAAATTCTTACAACAGCCCTATTCTAATTAAGTAAGATACGTTGAAGTCGTAAATTTCGGCCTTGAAAAAACATATTTTATTGGTTAATTTTAGCTGCATAGCCAGAAATGGCAATAAACCCTTATGATATATTTATTTCTTAGCGTTTTGTTTTATGGGGTCTTGCACTCTGATTTTTTTTATTATTTTAAATGAAAGTCCTTTTAATTTTGTAGCAATTCGTAGTATTAAAAAGTCTTAATTGTTTTTAGTTTATCTGCATTTGATTTTTAATGTCAGAGCGACACCTATTGCTATATCTTTCTCTCGCACAAGCTCTATCATAGGCAGCGAGAGAAAGGTATCACTAATGTGACGTCACAGTGACACTCACAATAAACTTCATATATCTTGCAAAGTAACGATTAAAAAATTGTGATTATCAATAGTTATACAACAGGTTCGAAAATAATCGCATATACAGTTGAGAGGACAAGATGTGTTGTATAGGAAACACAACGAGACCGTAGGTGGAGTTGTGTTTTCAAGTAACACATCGAGTCCGCAAACTATATATTCAGATGATTTTCAAAGCTCGAGTTGTATATGTATATGACTGGGTCAAGGCAGTGTCAAGGTTTATTCTACTTGTAATTTTACATTATGTTTGTCTGATTGATTCCGACTGAACATTAGATATGTAAATATTGATATTTTATTACCCTAGAACAATGTTCCAATTAATAATTGCTTACTACATTAAAACTTACTTTTACATTAAAGTACGAGCAGAAAAAAATTAATGTCAGTTCAATTAATTTTTTACACTTGTGTGTATTTTCTGGAACGAATTTTAATCGATGTTTTATATCAATTTTTAATCAAGTCATTCGCTAATATTAGTAAATGTCTGTTATGTGATTACAGATAATACTTTATTACATCGAAATTATTACATACTTCCAATAGTATTGAAAGACACGTATTACAATGATTCTTATTGTAATACGTGTTTTTCATACTAGTTTTTCTATTTCGCATTAATTTACTTTTTATAATTGTCATATAATTGCAAAAAGAATTAGTGATATTTAAAATTTAAATCATTTTAAAATGGGGGAGACAAATTTATTTAATTAGCTGGCGTCGGCTACAAATGTAGGAACCGGCACCCACAGACAAGACACTACCTATAACTTAAAAAATCTCATGTGGCCAGCACATTACCTTCCGTCAGTTGTATGAGACATTTACGAAAATTCTACCGGTGAACTGTTACCGGTAAACAGCTGTTTATCAGGTTATAGCTACCGTAATTGATATTTTAAGAATGTAAGTGCTAAACAGGGGTAGATCCAAAATCTATAAAAAAAAATGAAAATTCGAAACAGGTTAGAAATTTAATGTAGTTAACAAACTGAGCAGAGTCCTACTTCGAACACATTTCCAATTTTAACACGCACGCTTCGCTTTGCATGACTACATTTTTTTGAAATTAGATTCTTCATGAATCCAGTAGATGAATCTGGTAGATATTGTACAATTTTCGAACACGGTAACTTTTTACCACTCGTGTTTTCGAACACAGTCGGTAGATGCGGTATCTACCGGTAGAATTTTCGTAAATGCCTATGTATTTTCTTTAAAATCCATACAGAAAGTTCCTTGCAAAATATTCTAAATTTCTTGTATGTACATTACCTTTCGACAGTTGTATGTATTTTATACAAATTTCATACAGAAAGTTTCGAGCAAAAAGATTCTATATTTCGAGTAAAATTATAACTCAAATATACTACGAATATGTCAATTAACACTGACATCTTTCAATCAGAATTTTCTTAATATACTAGCTGTATCTAGCATAGCTAGCTAATTTATGAAATTTAATTTCTTTATAATTTTATAACTCTATATCCATTTAATATGAAGTATAAAATGCAATCAAGTCATATAGAGAATACAATGTTCTTTAATATTTATAATAACATTAAATGTGAAAAAATGATATTTACCATCGTTTTTTCAAGAAAAACTGTTAAAATCTTCAAATGCGGGTGCTACCGGTTGACCAATTATAACCAAAATCTAATCAGCTCTTCATATGGATACAACGAAGAGGAATCCGAAAGAATTATAATTTTTGGAATTGTAGTATTAGAGGTATCGTAGACGAAAATGTTGTTACACACACACACAAACACACACACACACACACACACACATATATATATATATATATACAGACATCATCGTAAAAATAGTAAAATTGTATTCCAGGGAACCTTAAAACGTGCTTATTCATTAAAAACTCACCACCGAATTTTTTTACCAAAGCAATACCTTCCTTACCTAAAGGTGACTGAAGGTAAAAAGTTAGTCTTAATCGTTTATAGTTTAGCTACATTTTTTTTATTTGCACGCTAATTTTTAAGTTTGTCGCCCAACTTTCGTTCTTTTTTGAATGAATTTAGAATAAAATTGCCCCAAACTAAGCGTGTAGGTAATAAAACATAATTTAAATAAGACAATATGTACCTAGGCAAACATAATTACTACGTGTCGTGATTATAGTTTTATCAAGATGGCCATATATCTACGCATTATAGACGTCAAATGGAAACAAACTATTTAGCAAGAATAATTTATAACAGTTACATACAAACAAACACTTATTGTAATTAATTGCACATACAACTCCCTATCTGCATTTCTCTGGTATAAATAATTCAAAAGTAATTAACAACCTTAACAAAGAATACCAGCGCAAATAAATAACATAGAATCATCAAAGTCACTAGCTAGCAATATCAATAAGCCTATCGAGCTAGTACGTTATAATTTCCCGGAATCGAAGAAGCCTCTGCTATCGCAGCGACCTCACATGCAAGAACAACCGACGATCGACATGGACAGTCGATTGTCATTATGCGACCTCTACCCTAAATTAAAGGTTAACACATGCTACTTTCGTGCGTGCGTAAGACATACGTGACTATATTCACTCATGTGTGATGAGTTTACATTTACGCAGGGTTAGAAAGGTCGCGAAGTTTGCTATTGTTGGGAAATATGCGGAATGATTGATTGACAGACAGTAAAAGTTAAAAACAGTTGAAATTTTGTATATAAAATAGCAATTAAAATTAAACGGCTTCAATTTTGTACATAGTATCATGGTATTCCAAATACTGACCCTTGGTACTTACAACAATTTACTCTCTTCCCCGGAAAAAAGACGATCTACCTAGCTGTGGTTATGGCCCAAAACTGAAAAACGAAATAGTATATTAAAGGCGGATTCATGCAGCCATTTACAATTTACATTTAATTTAATTTAAAAATTAAATGTATGTAAACCACTGTAGGCATTCATGCACCATTTTAATCTACGTTTTCATTTATCTCTCATTTTCATTTAATTTAAAAGATAACCAACTTTCAACTTTTGAATATAAATGAAAATGAAAATTCACTGCACATGCGATGTTGTAAAACGTCAAAATTGGTCGATTTAATGCGACCAAATGCACTCATATACGACAAAACCGATCTTTTTAAAAGGATGCAAGAAGAAATTTTTGGGATTTTATTGAAGCAGAAATGCAAAGCACGGGTACGGTTATCAATGCAATATAATTTGTATTTATTTGTATATGCGGTTCAATTAATCATAATAAATAAATTATCATGGTCATATTCTTTCATGAATTTCAGCAAATTATTATAAAACCCCATTCTTTGGCGTCACCTATTCATTAGACGTACCGCGAATCTCCGTTCTCGTTTCTTTCTGTTTTTTTGTGATAAATAATTTCAAAACTACCGCCAATATTTCGTCCTCACTATCGCTTTCATTAAAATTTTTTTTTTTAAATTAACTTTACAAACCAATCTTGTCAATGTCACTGTCAATATGCACATGCATTCAATTTCATTTAATTTATGTTTGTATGTCTGCTTGAATGACACATTTAAAAAAAGATAAATGAGAATTAAATGAAAATGAAAATTAAATTAAATTAAATGTAAATGTAAATGGCTGCATGAATCCGCCTTAAGTATTAAGAACGGTAAGGACAGTATACCGATCGAAGACAATGTTTGGGGACTGAGCGAAGTGAAGGTCCCAATTTTGTCTGAGATCGGTAATTCCTTAACGTTCGTGATGCTTATACTATTTTTTGGCACGATCGACGCACAAAATTTAAAAGAAAAAAAAGATTTGAAAATATTTTGACATATTAAAAAAATTTAGGTGTCATTTTTGAAGTAAGCTTTGATTTTCGTTTTTATTTATTTACCGTCTCGCCTCCTGAACGATAAGTGAAGCACATCACTTACCGACGTGAGTCACATCACTTACCGTTCAGTAATTTGTAAAAAAGACCTACTGGCTTGGAAACACTTTCGGTAAATATAAAAAATAATCTGATTGTGCAAAAATGATATTTTAGAATCTGTATATTTTCTGTATGGGACCTGCATAAAATGACATTATGTACAGGGCCGATCCTAACCTATCAGCCGCCTTTATTCTTATATAAAAATGCCGCCCCCCCCCCCATTTTATTTTTCCAGGTATTTAAGCCATTCATATTGCAGAAAATTAGGCATTAGGCGCAGAATTTAATTATCTACAAGTTTTATTTGAAACATTTTTGTCTAAAATTAATTGGGAACTTTTACTCAAAGAGAAACTGATTTCCTATGGCTCGCTTTTTGATTAACACCCTGTACCTATATATATATATATATATAAAGTTTAATTAATAAATACGTAAAAAAATTGACAATAATATTATTGTCACCGTATAATGTAAAAATTATTATATTTTTTTCTTTTATTTTTTTTTAAGCGTTGTAAATCAAGGCGGCCCAGAAAATTTCCTTAAAGGGGCGCAAGATTTCTAGTTACGCCACTGATTGACATCATAAGTATACTCAGGCTTTTAATAAAATAAATTATATATATCTACTAGGATATTAATTTTTTTTTTAAATTTTAGTCTTTCCAGTTCTGTCATTGGTTAGTAATTTTTGGACGTCACAATCAGACCAAATTGGCGCCAATTCAAAAAGTATACTTTTAAATTGCTACTACGTTTAATATATACAGAAATTTGAACAGAAAATTATATTTACTTGTAATAATACAATAGAACGTACATATTCAAATTTCTGACGAAAAATGATATGCGCTGTTCCAATTTTTTTAAAAAAATTGTACGCATCATTGATTTCTAAATACAATTGCACATTATTTTAACTTTATAAGATTACAAAAGTTGCTAATATGTGCAAATAGAAAGTCGACGAATTTCAACATATACATTTATGATTTTTATTTCATTATTTTAGTAATCTATCATTTTAAACGTCAAATAAATCATTATGTTCCACTTCAAAGTATTAATTAATTATAATTAAAACTATTTGCTAGTTTTCATTACCATTTAGATATAAAATACAAATAATTTACAACTTAATACAAATCAACTTTCAAATCACGTTCAGAATTAGGTAAACTAGTTCAGAAATCAAATTTATACACCATAACTCTCATAACAAAATAAAAATGTAGACCTGTATAAAATTTAATGTTCTTTTGAACCTGTCCTGTGAAATTTAAAACCCAAACATAAACATTTAACAACATTTCTAAAGAATTTCTTCTGAGATATGTGACCGCAAAATTAACCTTACAAATTTTGAATAGCACCACTGGTTTTATGCCTCAATAAAACCGTTCATGCGTACAATTTTTACAACCATTCTATCCTAAGCAATCTAACCGGTATGTGTGGCGGCGTGGACGTAGTTTAGTTACGTACGCTATGCGAAAAGTTTCACCTTAACATTTACGAAAAACGTGCACGCGAAAAAGTAGGACGCGGAGTACGAGCCCGGTTCACATTGCCGAAAAGTTGCACGAATTGCTGATGGCGGGGAGATAGTGGCTGACATGACATACATTTTTATTCACCTAAATAGGGTTTACCGTTTTAGTGATACGGGTGATGATTGTAAAGTACCAGTGTGCCAACAAATGTTTTGGGAAACATCAAAAATCTTATTTAATAATTTCCTAATTTCAAATGATAGATAAGTCACTGTGAGCTTTAAGTAAAATAATACTTCCAGTTGATCGTTTGTAAACAAAATCTAATTTGTTGTTCTAATAAATAGAAAAGTCTGTAATACCAAATTTTGGATTATGTTTTATAATGTTTTTGCTCGAAAATTTGTTAAGAGCTCCTTAAGTACCACTTCCGATTTATCTTATAGGCATAATCAAAATCTAATATTGTTTTAAATTATACACGAGTTTTAAATACCAAATTTGAGAAGTTTTGAATCATGTTTTAATATATTTTTTCAAAAAAATCTGTTTTTAGCTTCCTGTAAAGTAGTTTATCAATTTTAGAAAACATCATCATGTCGTTCTAAAATAAAATAAATGAATATATCATCATGGCTTATTACCCATTGCTAGGTGTGCCAATCTGCTTTGTACACAGATATCGGTAATGATGATATCATGTCGTTCTCATTAATATAAAAGTCTTAAATACCAAATTTGAAAAGTTTTGGATTGTATCAATTTATTTTTCACGAAAATCTGTTCAGAGTTTTAAATAAAGTATCAATTCCGGTTTATCAATTTTAGTCAAAATCTAATATGTTGCTTCCCTTTATATAAAAGTCTTAAATACTAAATTTGACAAGTTTTGGAATATATCAATATATTTTATCACGAGAATCTGTTGAGAGCTTCAAGTAAAGTATCACTTCCGGTTTATCAATTATAGAAAAAATCTAACATGTTCTCATTAATATAAAAATTTTAAATACTAAATTTGAAAAGTTTTGGAATATATCTTAATATATTTTTCACGAAAATCTGTTGAGAACTTCAAGTAAATTATCATTTCTGGATTATCAATTTTAGCCAAAATTTTAATATGTTGTTCTTCTTTATATAGAAGTCTTAAATACTAAATTTGACAAGTTTTGAAGTATATCATAATATATTTTTCACGAAAATCTGTTCAGAGCTTCAAGTAAAGTGTCACTTCTGGTTTATTAATTTCAGCCAAAATCTAATAAGTTGTTCCCCTTGATATAGAAGTTTTAAATACTAAAATTGAAAATTTTTTTGAATTATATTTTAATATAGTTTTTCATTAAAAACTTTTATGGGCTTCAAGTAAACAGTCACTTCCGGTTATCCAATTTTACCAAAAATCTAACCAACTCTATATGAATGCAGAAAGCTTAAATACGGAAAATAGTAATATTTGGAAGTTTGTTATAAGAGTTATTAATTGTGGACGAAAAAATCGTCACACACATACCGACATTATCGTAAAAATAGTAAAAACGTGTTGTAGGGACCCTAATTCGTGCTTATTTACTAAAAACTCACCATCGAATTTTTGGCACGATTACATTACCTCCCTTACCTACGGTATGACGGTAAGTTAAAATAGTGCAGATTTTATTTTCTGCGACCTACCTGATTTTCATTTAAATAATTCTAGCATTACCCTTATATAGTTTAGAACAACTACCTGTAATGAAGATGTAACAAGCTTGTTTTTTTCTTGTGAGAAAACAAGAAGCCCTGAATAAAGAATGGAATAAAGAATAGACTTGTAAATGATAATGAAATGACAAGAGGGGAATAAATTATATTGTATCTTGTTACACCATTTTAATTATAATTTCCGTTAGTTATTTTTTGTAATTTTGCAATCTAGTTACACAGCTTTTTATTTTAGCAGTGTGCAACGGTCTTTACTTAATACGCGATTATGCGAATGTAAGTCATTGAGCAAAATTATCACATGTGGTAAGAGACTTAACGCTTGCACAATGCGTTAAAGATTAGTCATTTTGAGGCCATGCAAACATTTTGATGTTGGGCAATGCAACGTTTGCTGTCGCCATTATAGTCAGACATTCAAGACTTACACTAAGTAATAATTATTATGATAGTTGTAGTCATGACATTGATTGGTATATAAACGATACAAAATTCGCATTTTCTATTTAAGACAGGAGAAAGTCTTTTGAATGATATACATAGGGAAGGTGTTAAGAATTTCTCGAAATACATAATTTATTCTTACAAATCCGATGTTTTGATATAAAGGTATAATCATGTGCAAATCGAAAAGTGGGCCACATGCGTTTTACATGTTACCAAATTATTTTATGCAAAAATATTTCAAATAAAAGTAATAGAGATATTGGTTCGTATTCTGAGCGCACTTTTATAATAAAAGCGCTTTTATGTAGCACGCTTTTACATTATATTATTATGAAAAGTTTGCTCCATAAAAGAGCTTTTATTAAAAAAGTACGTTCGGAATACGGGCCATAAATTCTGCATATAATCCTTGTGAAACGATTACTTCAGCACTTCATATAAACGAAAATAGTTATTTGTGTATTAAAAGCGCAAAATAGGACATTGTCGATTGAGATGTTGTTGCCGAGAGACGCAGGAGAAATCGACGATGTCCATTAGAGCTCGAAACACACACACGATTTTTTCTACAGTCGCCACAATGTGGTCCTCCACCATAACAAAAAGTTGTTTTGTATAATTCATTTGTTTTAAGTACATTAAATTAGTGCAGTGAAGAAGTGGATGTCCGTTGGGAGCGTTCACGCCAAACTTTTGCAGGTGGCAGCACTACTGTTCACACAATTTATTTTATATTTAATTTTAATTTATCGTTATTTTTCAATCTTCTTGAACTATTGCTTCAATCTAATCTAAGCATTTTATAATTACGTTTTTGTAATTGAATGACCTATTTTATTTTTACAGCAGTGCGGCATTTTGTTTGGTTATGTAATATACCGACAGAGTAGTTATAAGTCAGATTGACTTGTGAAGGTGGTAAATGTGTAACTACAGTGCCATTAGTTCCTGACTAAACGTTTCCATTAAGAATGTAGACAAGTGACATTTCTCAACCTTGTATACTTAAAAATTTGGACAGCGGGCGTTTTTTACTTTGTCGCGCATGAGCGGCAAATTGACATTTTGCGTTGACAAAAGAAAGCGCAAATGGCTACTTTGTATTTAGACTGTAGAAAAGATTAAGTATAAAATTAGTTTTTATGAACTTTTTGGCAACCATTGATTATGAAAAAAAAAAAATAAACAAGTCTAGCTTGGCTTTCCTCAAATACAAATCAAGTCAAGTTTGAAATTTAAAATTGAATTTTAAAGGTACGCCTCGCTTTTTATTTTAAGCCAAGCTACTTGCTGCTTGGTTTGGAAATCACAATACACATAATATTTTAGAAAATTATAGGTGTATCAGTAATGGTATTTTACATGAAATTCTACGAGTAAATATATTTACTTTTCAAAAATCTTGCAGCCTGTGTGTTTAAGCTCTATTTTGTTACTAGTTATTTAGTTTTGTTGCGTTTGCCAAATGTTATTGCAAAAAAGGCAAAAAAGAACTTAATTTTAAGGAAAAAATTACCTGCATTGCGTCCAAGGCAGCTGTGATACATTTGGAGTATAATAAGACCAATTTTTCTAAAGTAGATTTTAATTATAGGTTTTTAAGTACAGGTGGAGCAAAAATGTAGCAATAAAATTACCCATTTTTTAAATTAAACTTATTATTCGATCAAGGGTAGCGATAAAGACCCCTTCACAAAATGACTTATTTCTTAGACTTATAATAATATTAATACAAAACAAAAAAAAATTACTATTATGATACAAATACATATAGGTTGAATTCCGAAGCTTTAGAACATTTGGTTTTGATCCATTTTATCTTTTTAGAATGGAATTGCTGTGTGCATTAGGTGATCGGTTGTGATTCAGACGATCCAGATTTGATTCGTCGATAAACTTGATATCAAAATAAGTTCCAATTTTTAAATAGCACAAAAGTGACTCCTGTGGTCCTCTCTTTATAACATTTTTGAAAGCTAGTGCGGTGACGCCTGGTAAACGCTTTTAACAGTTTAGGTATACATCAGGAAGATCACAATAACGTGTTCAACAAATCGATTAACTCAGACAAAAGTTACTACATAATTATTATAATATATCGGATAGTATACGAGTAAACGTTCATATTAATATTTTTCATTCAAATAGATTTTTATTTATAAGAAATTAATATATTTAAAATACAACTCGTATACTAATATAGGTACTTATAAACTTAGTATAACTGTTAGAAAATTTATATTTTCTTTTTGAATGAAGGCAAAGATACGAGTACAGTATAAATTTTAAAAACCTATTAATACATTAATTTTATAGCATAAGATTATCATTGATATCAAATAAATATTTAAGAAATAAAATGAACTAAAATATTAATATTGCTTAATAAGTTATGAAATTTAGAACATAAAAAATGCATTTTTCACATTTAGATTATTACCAATTACAATGAAATTTAAATACTAGTATGTAAGGAAATAAATAATTTGTTTTATAATCAACGCATGTTTACAAACAAAACGCTATGTATTTAAAATACGTTAGGCTGAGATTAGAAATGAAATATGCAAAGTGAAAGGGGAGTTAAATCAAAACAAAAACTGCTTCGCGAATAATACGGTTTGAAATCTCGTCAGACAAGATATCAACTATTCTGTGACGGGACCTTTTCGCCAGGGACAGGACCGGTCGGGCCCCAAAACTCACAACTAACTATAAAGATTTGTTTCTCCTTCAGATTAGAACAGAAACATTGACTTTGTTGAATGCCAATAATTGAAGCATTTAAAGTTTCAAAAATATTGTACTTGATTTATATTTTTGGCGTTCTTTTCTTTCATTTCTTAAAAGCTCTCAACCAGTCTTCTTTCGCAATTCTTTCAAACTAATTTCTGGAAGACTTGAAAACAATTAATGTTTTTACCTTCCGTCACCTTTAGGTAAGGAAGGTATTGTCTTTGGTCAAAAAATTCGGTGGTGAGTTTTTAATGAATAAGCACGTTTTAAGGTCCCTAGAATACGATTTTACTATTTTTACGATGATGTCTGTATGTGTGTGTGTGTGCCTGTGTGTGTGTGTGTGTGTGTGGATGTGTGTGTGTAACAAAATTTTCGTCTACGATAACTCTAATACTACAATTCCAAAAGTTATAATTCTTTCGTATTCCTCTTCGTTGCACCCATATTAAGAGCTGATTAGATTTTGGTTATAATTGGTCAACCGGAAGTACCCTCATTTGAAGATTTTAACAGTTTTTCTTGAAAAAACGATGTTAAACGTAATTTTTTCACATTTAATGTTATTATAAATATTAAAGAACATTATATTCTCTATACGATTTGACTGCATTTTAAACTTCATATTAAATGGATAGAGAGTTATAAAATTATAAAGAAATTAAATTTCATAAATTAGCCAGCTATGGTAGAAACAACTATATTAAGAAAATTCTGATTGAAAGCTGTCAGTGTCAAGTGCAATTGACATATTCGTAGTATTTTTGTGTTATAATTTTAGTCGAAATATAGGATCTTTTTGCTCGAAATACATACAACTGTCGAAGGTAATGTATATACAAGAAACTTTAAATCTTTTTCAAGGAACTTTCTGTATGGATTTTATAGAAAATACATACGGATTTACGAAAATTCTACCGGTAGATACCGCATCTAGCGACTGTGTTTGAAAACACGAGTGGTAAAAAGTTACCGTGTTCGAAAATTGTTCAATATCTACCAGATCCATCTACCGGATTCATGAAGAATCTAATCTCAAAAAAAGGTAGTGATGCAAAGCGAAGCGCGCGCGCTAAAATGGAAATGTGTTCAAAGTAGGACTCTGCTCAGTTTGTTAAATACGTCAAATTTTTAACCTGTTACAAATATTTTCATAGGTTATGGATCTACCCTGTTTACCACTTGCATTCTTAAAATATCGATTCTGGTAGTTATAAAAAGCTGTTTACTAGTAACAGTTCTCGGGTAGAAGTTTCGTAAATACCTCTTATAACTGACGGAAGGTAATGTGCTGGCCACATCAGATTTTTAATTTAGTTTCTGGTTTCTTAAAAACTAGCAAAGCTGTCAATCTAATTTTTGGGGACTTGAAATCTGTCAAAGCTGCCTAATTATAAATTCTAACTTAACAATAGCAACTTAATTTCAAATCACAGGTAACTAGATCGTATAATTTTTTTAAAATGAAAACTTTTTAGAAATCAAGCTCAATGTTTTATATTTTGCTTCTACAAAACTTGAAATTGAATATTTCAAAAATTTATTTAGATTCTCCTTTAGTTCTTGAGTGATATTTTTGTAATGAAATCTCACAAGTTCTCACAATCAGTAAAGTTGAAAATTTTACTCAGAAAAAATAAAGCATTTAAATTAAAAGAGCTCTAAATACTATCCCAATATTATATAAGATTTTTACATGAATACGTTTTATAAGCCATACCTATTGTTTCAGAAATTCAGAAATAGAACAAATAAATAATAATAAAATTCCTGACTTAGTTGAAATGTAAAGCCAAAGATGAAACAAATTTTATAAATAAAGGATTGTGCCAGGGCCCATTTTGAAACTAGAAAGCGATAGCGAATACAATTCATACTGAATAAGTGAGATAATCTTCACTACTTTCTGTCAGATATGTTTTCTTATTATTCGTCTTATTCCGACTGAATACCGTATTCATGAAGTGCAGACCAGCTGAATATGTATTCAGTCGGTATAAGACAACATAGCTGATAAAAAGTAGTGTGTATTCGCTATGGCTTTTCCAAATTGGCTCCCAGGTAAAACTAATTGAGGACGGTTTTGCGCCCGAGCGATAGCGAGGGCTAGCAAATAAGTTCGAGAGTGGTCAAATGAACTTACATCTCGTGTAGTATATAAGATTTTTCCACTCCCGATGATTTATTTTTTACCTGTTCATTTTCACTGCCAGATATGTCAAGGCTGTCAAGGTCAAGGAATACAGTTGAATATTGATACATTAAAAAAAATCTGATGTGGACACCACACGACTTCCTTGTACGCAAGCCCAATATGAAGTATAGATCCAATTATAAAATTGCACGTATTTGACGTAATTTGGTATTAACATCTATTTTTTATTTTTTTGTTATTTTTTGTCCTAATCCATAGCAAGCTTCATTACAAAAACCAAAAAGTATATGTTTTAAATTTACATATCTCGCTTATACAAATGTGCTAGACGCAAAAGTCTCTAAAACTTTTATTTGAAGCATTTATTTCTACAATCAAAATGAAACCATTTTATACAAGAAAAACTGTTAACAATTTCAGGTAATATATCACTTCCGGTTAGCCTGTTTTAACCAAAATCTACTACGTTATTCCAATTGACATTAAAGTCTTATATACCAAATTTGAAAAGTTTTGGATTATATTTTAAAATAGTTTTTCATTAAAATCTATTATAGGCTTCAAATAAAGTACCATTTTTGGAAATTATGTAATGACCAAAAAGGGAGGTGCACAACTAGATGTTGTAGCAGTCCTAAATACAAAATTTCAACGTTCTACGGCTTACCGTTTTTGAGTTATGCGAGATACGTACGTACGTGTGTATTTCACGACGAAATTAGTCAAAATGAATTCAGGGATGGTCAAAATGGATATTTCCGTTGAAATCTGAAAACCGACATTTTTCGCGATTACAATACTTCCTTTACTACGTTCAAGAAAGTAAAAAGAATCTAAGTATTCCATGGAAAATTTAAGAAGAAAAACGCTGTCATCTCTCACCTTTGAAGGTAACTTTTGAATGGAAATATTTATGAAATGAGGTCAATTTGATAGAAATTAAATTCAAAATTATAAATTATAAGAATGAATAAATATTTGACACAAGTTTAAAATATCTAACTGTTGGTATTTCACAAAGAGGGATGTAAGTTCAGCTGTAGGGAAGTAAGGACAATTCTGACATCCCGTCGCTAAAAGAAACCGATATCTTGATAGTAAAATAAACATACATCCCTACAAACAATGTCCTAATAGCCTATTTACGATATTGGGAGTGGGAAAAAATATTTTGATATAGTCTGGACTAGATGGTCGTATTGTAAAGTGGATTAAGTATATTAATAAAAGAAAAAGTTGCAGCTATCACTATTTTTCATGTTGTGTAACACTTTCAAAATAGTCTTATACCGACATTTACACCCAAGCATTCTCATATTACACGAAAGCCAATGAACTTTCTCAATCCCTCCCTGTAACCCCTACTGGTTCTAGTCCTGTATCAACCTGTTTTTGCTGGCCCGGTTCTGGACCGGGACGCTACTAGTCTTAGTCCCAGTCCAGGAACGGGCCGGGACGTCCGGGGACGGGGATGAAGACAGGATTCAGCCCTTTACAATGCGAAACGTCACCGTCGCAATGAATAAACTGTGAGAAAATCTCGCGAAGAGACTGCGTAAGTGTAGAATGCAAACTAGAGTTGGATGAGGGGTTGTTTATTGCGTAGTAGATAAAAGAAGAGCTTGAAAACACTGTACTACATTTATAATACAATGTATAGGTACGTTCGGATTCTGAAATGGGTGATGACTTGAAACTTGCAAGCTGCACTATTTTATTCGAAAATGATTTGTATTACCAATTTTAATATTATTTCATCATTACCGATATCTGTGTACAAAGCAGATTGCCACACCCAGCAATGGGTAATAAGCCGTGATGATATATTTATTTATTTATTTAATTATATTTAGATTAGTGAATTTTACTTTAATTTTAGGAGTTTATTAAAATATAGTCTAATCTATACTATTATTCACGAAACATGACTATTCAAGGTCATTTGTTCGAAGAAAGAATACACATCACTTTACAGCAGTAGCTTAGCAACATTCTGTATTAAAAAGAGAAAGATTATTTGACCTATGTCTATTTAATTTACGAGGTGTGACAGATATACGTAAATAGTGGCATTACTTTCTAACACTCTAGAAATAATAATGACGTATGTCGTAGAATTACAGATACTTAATTATCTACTACACTGCTCTCTGTGCTAAAATTTACCCAGTGGCGTTGCTGTTTAAATCAAATTATTATTCCTTGATTTATAGTTAAGTCGATGTTTATGAATTTTGCAAAAACATAAATGAAGAACATAAATCTTTCAGAAAGGCATTATTTAGAAAGAAACATAATTTTCAAATAAATTACTCTTATTTTTTCAGTTAAAATGTGTCCATAAATATTTCATGTTACACGCCTATGCCTACGAAATGCAATGAAGTTAACTACTAGTAATATTATATCAGACGGCTCACAAATGACCTTGAATAATCATCTTTCGTGAATAAATGTTTAAACCAAGTAACTACATTTTTGAGAATATAATTCATGAGTCGTGGCATGTTTTCCGCCAATCAACATTCAGAATCTCCCTAGTTACATGTCTATCCCAGCGATGATAAAAAACAAAGAAATTATCACCTTATTTATAATCGTTACTAAGGGATTTGTTTTCTTTCTTTGACATTGACAGTTAAATTTGAGTATAAAAATGTGTGATAATCGTTGGGTTGATATCAACAAGGATGAAAATAATAAGGCAATTGTCAAATTAACCATGTTGTAATACAATATATTAAAAGTTAGATTAGCAACACACACAATGTGTCCCAATAATTCATTATATTCTCTCATTAAATATAAGGTCGTGATATGATTAATAATCGAAGATATTGCACGTGAAACCGAAGCAGCACATTTCTGCACCAATCTGCAACTCGGTTTCACTCGAGAATATTATTGATGATAATCATATCACTTGTTATATTACGTATGATAATAAAATGAAGATTAAATTTTAAATACCTGGATAAAATAGAATTCACTAATCCAAAAATGAGAATTAGCTTAAACTTTTTGGTGAATCGTTAATTTTTATTAATCTAAATACATGCATACCTACATATTTACATATGCTGGAAACTGTATTGATTTCCTTTCCTATTGTTCTATTTACATTTTTCTTTTTAAAACGATACTATTATTAATTTGAAATGATTAGTTCTTTGACAGTGACATTTATCTGTCAGTTACATACATGTGAATAACTGCCAAGGAGTATTGTTTGTTTAAAGCGTAGGCTCCGGGATTTAAATTATAGATAATTTTATAAATTTATCCATATAATATGTAGAAAAAGTATTAATGCAAATCTGTAGAAAATTTAATAATCTTTAATTTTTATACTAACATTAATGTCGAAAAGATAACATTTAAAGGTATTTTTCGAACAAAAACTATTTTGAGCTTCCATTTCTGGTTATCCGATTTACACCAAAATCTAATGGGCTTTTTCCATTACAGAAATACAAGGTTTCAAAATTTTCTGAATGTTAGTATTTGAGTTAGATTGGAGGATCCACACACACATACACACATACACACAGACATCATCGGGAAAATGTTAAAATTGAATTCTAGGGACCTTAAAACGTGGTCATTTACCAAAATCTCGATATGTGATTTTTAGCACGATCCCTATACCTCCTTTACCAAGAGTAGCGGGAGGTAAAAAAGGTATTAATTACAAAAAAAAAATTCAGTGTTTACCATCTATTAAATTAATTGTTAATTATTGTTTCTGAAGTTATAATTAATATTATACAATACATTTGGGTATTGAAAGCATTAATTTATTCAGTTTTATCTGTGTAGACGTGTGTATAGTGTGCTATATTGTGCAGAGCTTAGAACATATTCTACGACGACTTTCTGGTGTTTGGAGAAGTCTTCCATATACCCGCAGGACCTGGAACATTCTTCTGGGTATTATTTTTTTTTGGTAACTACATTTTATTATTTTTGTTTTTACTTTACAACTAAATATTTTATATTTTTTTACATTTTATTTTGTTCTTCTCTCTTAATATTTCTGTTCATGTTTCTTTTGAACCGGATTTGTGTAACATATGATATAGAATACTGGCTTGTCTTGGAAGGTATTTGCAAATATATTACAGATGTATTAATATTAACGAATCTTCAAGTTCCCTTCGTTTTTATTTATACAATAATTATATTGTGGCATGTTTGTTTCTAGGTTTAATGTTTTTACCTATATATTTTATTGAAAGTGGATTTTTGAATATGTTCTTGATTTGTTATTTTGATTATCTTGGTCTCATTTAATTATTTCTGTATTAATATTGAAATTTTTATTCTTTCTTTCAACTTTTGACCGTATAGACCAGGGGCTAGTGCTACTACTGACGCTTGGTGCTCACTTTAAATACCCTAGCAAACAATTTATTGTCTTCCCCGAAAAAAAAGACGATCTACCCAGCTGTGCGTCATGACCCAAATTTGTAAAAAAATGATATTTTAGAATCTAAGTATTCTATATCTGATAGATAAAATTCACAGCAATGAATGGCATTAGCGCCCTCTGCAACGATTGAAAATGGCTGGCATTTTTTATCGGCTATCATTTACATACAGGCTGTTTCAAAAATACTGTAAAAAAATTTAAAGGCATATAGTATTGACCAAAATAAGTAAAAAAGCTTAATTCAATCTTCAATAGTTTCCGAGATATAAGGCAGTGAAAAATTAGTTTTACGGGTTTACCTCTGCTATCTCGATAACTATAATAGTTACGACTTTGATTAAACGAGACTTGTTTACTTTTCAGAGGACAACTTAGAAGTGCTTTTCTTTTTTAAAAAAAATTGTAGTGTAGTGTAAGTTAAATGTTGTGGCAACCTTAACCAATATTTGATTTTCAAAAACTTCGTTACCTACTATTAGAAATTGAGAAAAATATTTCATATAAAATTTTATTGTTTTGTGTAGTCTATTTACTGACATAGACAAAATTTTGTTCGGTCACTATCTTTGTCAGTTTTTCTTCGATTTTTCGTTTTTCTCGGAAACAATTGAAGATCAAACCTATGTTGATTAAGCTATGTTTACTCATTTTGGTCAGTACTGTATGCCCTTAAAAAGTTTTACACTATCTTTGAAACACCGTGTATACTTAATGTCATTTTATGCAGGTCCCATACAGAGAATACTTAGATTCTAAAATATAATTTTTTAAAACAGTTTTGGGTTATGAACCACAGCTGGGTAGATCGACTTTTTTCCGGGGAAGACAGCAAATCGTTCCTCAGGAGTCAGTATTTGAAATACCATGATACTGAGTACTGTTTTCTTTTGTTTGGTGATGTCGTGTCTTCATTTCCGACTGATAAATAATTTTGTTCGGTATGATTTAATAAACCATAATACCAATTCGCTGAACAAACCGATCTTATTGACAGCATACTAATTATCACCCTAAACTATAACCTAGTCGACAATCAGCTATCAGACAAATGTCAAAACAAATATACACATATGCGTTCTCTGCGAATAGAAATAATTATTGCTTGTACGTCAGCGAAGCATAATAACAATCTGCACCACATCGTCCATTTAACTGTCAGTGGGTTTGTGAATAATTCACTACCCTTGTCGCTAAATCAACCGTTCGCTCGTCCCATTACGAAGATTCACCACTTGATAAGCCACGGTGATTATTCTGTGAAGCCCTCGGCAGTAGCTGTCAATGATTTATGCACTCGACAAATTGTTTATCACTAAATTTCATTAATGTACACAGTTATTGTTTTTAATTGTGTTTAAATTGCTGTTATTATCGATGGTAATGTTTTTATTTTTAGTGGACTAATTAGGTTGAATACCGTAACGAATTATTGAATATTTTATACGAAAAACATATATGCGCTAAGATCGGATAATATTTTAATAGTTAATTTTGAAATGTAATTACTCGTAATCGGAATTTTGTAATTTTCCACTTATCTATGAAAACGAAAATTTTGAATGTCTAATATGCAAAGTACAGTAATTTTTTTTACCGGTTTCGGGATATTATTCCATTATTTACATGTACAAAAGTAGGCTGGTGACTAGGTAATAACTGTATCTGTATGGTAATATTATTACCATACTGACTTGTCAACAACGGTCTACAAAATGAAAATAAAATAAAATGGTCTTCATTAATAAATACAGATAACGGTAGCCTATCATTCTAAATACGGTCCAGTTTATTCTAAAGTAATAAACATGAGGAATAAAGTACATAATCTGAATATTTGTCATATTGACATATGTCAAAATAATTGTTCTGTTAACCATAGCAGTCTGAAAGCAGCATTGAGAGAATTTTAATATATTATATTTATCAATAACGTCTTAAATTTCTGAAACCGATAAACTATTGAACAAACCACGGATGTTATTAATCATAACAAGCCTTAGATGTCTTCAAACTGACATCTGCGGCAGTTATGATGTGCATAACATTCCTAGGTATGTTAATAGCTATTACCGGTTTCAGGATATTATTCCATTGTTTACATGTACAAAAGTAGGCTGGTAACTAAGTAATAACTGTATCTGTATGGTAATATTATTACCATACTGACTTGTCAACAACGGTCTACAAAATGAAAATAAAATAAAATGAAAATATAATGATATATATACAATATATATATATATATATATATATATATATATATATATATATATATATATATATATATATATATATATATATATAATATACAGATTACGTTAGCCTATCGTTCTAAATACGGTCTACTTTATTCTAAAGTAATAAACTTGATGAATAAAGCACGTAATTTGAATATTTGTCATAATGACATATGTCAAAATAATTGTTTTGTTAACCATAGCAATCTGAAAGTAGCATTAATGAGAGAATTTCAAAATATTATATTTATCAATAATGTCTTAAATTTCTGAAACCGATAAAGTATTGAACAAACCACGGATGTTATTAATCATAACAAGCCTTAGATGTCTTAAAATCAAACTTACATCTGCGGCAGTTATGATGTGCATAACATTCCTAGGTATGTTAAAAGCTATTAAAGATTATTATTATAAATGTATATGTTACAGTAAAAGCATCCAAAATTCAAAACTAAGTCAGCTGTTGTGTCAGTTTATTAGCAAATGTAAAACCAAATGTGTGCAAAATATGATACTCACCCAGTGTCAGTTTCAATGACGCTGACAGAAATTAACATTATTCGTATGGCTATCAATCCAAGTAATATATCTGAATCAATAAATAAACTTACGTTACAGCGAATGTATTGTCAACAACGCCGAGCATCGTATTAAAATGGAATGTCCTAACTTAGTCGAAACAATATGAATTTTTGAAAGACAAGCGTGTTATATCCATCCTTACTGCACACGCTTCTTGTGAGAGAGATAAATATATGCCAATTTGTTAATTCGTTCATGATACAAATGATAATGATCGGATGATGACGATTGTACTGTAGGTAATTAGATATAACCGAAAGTGAAAATTAAATTAATATTGGATTTTAAGTTGCACTTTTTTGGCAATTTTTTATAGGTACTTTTCCAAGAAGTGATAGATAGGTAGGTACTTATTTTTTTGTCACTATTACATTTGAAGATAAAACATTTTTTTCCAATTGACATTAAAAGAGCGATTTTTTTGTCAGCTAACTGTCTGTAAAATGTCACTGCTTAGGCAGTAAAAATATTTTTACCGACTTGTATAGTAATACAAACGCATAGCAACCGTTCAACAAACATATATCCATAATGATGGCGATAGTTTTCAAAATATTTTGTTTTTTTAACATAGCAAAGCTATGTAATTTGTCCATGTTTATTTATTTCAAACGGCAAAAATATAAATATAATTAATTTTATAAGGTAAAAGCAATGGTTATTACAATGACCTTTATGTAGATAATTATTTTCAACAGAATAATTAAAAAACAAAAATGCAGGCATGCAGCAAATTCTTAAATTATATATAAAGGGTTGAACACACACCACACACCAGGTATATTCGAAGTGGTTAGGGTATTATCAATAGTTATACAACAAGAGCTTCGAAAATGATCGAATATACAGTTGGGAGGACGAGATGTGTTGCCTAGGAAACTCAACGACACCGTGGATGGAGTTGTGTTTTCATGTAACACATCGAGTCCGCAAACTGTATATTCATGTGATTTTTGAAGCTCTAGTTGTATATGTTAAGAGTATACAACGAATCAACCAACTATTTTTTTACGAAATGTCAAAAATATTATTTTTTCATTTATATCCATATGATTACATATGATTCATTTGCTTGCGACCGAAACACCACTAGTTGTGTTTCGCGAAACACAACTTAGCAACGCAAATAACCGATGTTATATAGCGTAACTAAGGAAAATTTAGCTATCTGACTGGTCTATTTTCCGATGAGTTATATACGTAATATAACAAGTGATATGATTATTATCGAAGATATTCTCGAGTGAAACCGAAAATATGCTGCTTCGGTTTCACGAGCAATATCTTTGATTATTAATCATATCACGAGAATGAGAGAATATATTGCCTTATTATTTTCATCGTTGATATCAAAAACGATTACCGCACATTTCTATGCTCAAAATTAAATGTCAATGTTGTAAATGAAAACAAATCCTCTAGTAACGAATATAAATAAGGTGATAATTTCTTTGTTTTTATCATCGCTGTGATAGACATGTAACTGATATTCTGAATGTTGATTGGCGGAAAACATGTCACGAAACTAATGAATTATATTCTCAAATTTAAACTTGAGATTTTCGACCAAAATACCTGTCCCCATCTACACACTATATTCAACTGCAGTAACTATTGAATCTATATATATAAATGTTGTGTGAGGGAACCATGTTGATAATGTGCATTAATAAAAAGGCCTTCAAGTTCCACTATTATTTGTTTAAATTGATTTAGGACGTTTCGAGCAAAATCCGCTCATCTTCAGCAACTATAAAATTCAAGTTGAGAATTAAAAGCAAATACATCATATAATGTTGAAGCAGAATTACAATGTTGTACATCAGCGAAAGTTGTAAAAATTACATGAAAATTATACTTATACTTATACGTAGTCAGATGGAGCATGGGCCCCCAATTCAACGATGCAACACGTCGCTGAATTGGGGGCCCATGTAATTTTTACAACTTTCGCTGATGTACAACATTGTAATTCTGCTACAACATTATATGTATTTACTTTTAATTCTCAACTTGAATTTTATAGTTGCTGAAGATGAGCGGATTTTGCTCGAAACGTCCTAAATAAATTTAACCAAATAATAGTGGAACTTGAAGGCCTTATATTTATTAATGGATATTGAATCTATAAAATACCTTTTTTTAAGTGTAGGTTCTTGTTTGGACAAAATGTAATGTAATTTTCATAACAATATAGAAAATTGCCGAAAAGTATTTTATAATGTCCTGTCTAAGTGTCCATACAATAAATACATTATTATTTTATTGATCCTGAATAACTTATGAAACTTTAAGTATGTGAGTGAATACAAAATTTCTTCCGAGAATTTAGTAAATATTCATACATACAAACATTAGAATGGGAAATACACGAAATTCTAATATATCTATTAAATTTTCAACAATATATTCGTATAAAGCAGTATATGTACTTCAACATCTACAAAATCTATGTATGGAATCTATTTGTTGTTTGTGTATATGTTGATCGCATTACTTAAATGACTTGAGCGATCTTTAATGATGTTAAAACTTTAATGCAAAGAACCTGTTACAATTTTTGTACTTGTCATTAACATATTTAATTTGAATTTAATTTATAGCTGTATTTTTTATCAAAATTACTGTGATTAGTAGGTTCACGTGTTTTGATAAATATGAAAACAAATTTTTATATTTGTTACAACGTATTCGAGCCCATTATTATTCCACGGGGCTTTTTTTGAGATGGTCCCTGATTACTGTTAATGAAATCAATAATTATTAAAACTTTATGACAGATGTCATCTGCCAAACTCAAGCAATACAACTGATTACCATCTTGTGCTATTTTTAGCAGTGTTCATAGCAATCTGCAAATACCTAAAAATTAATACTTTTATTTTGCGTCTCTTTTGTGAAAAATTCGTATGTACACAGTATAATTTTGGATTTATTAGATGCAGTTTTTAATTTTGAACATTATTTATGTATTTACTCTTTTATAGCTCTTAACATGCCTAGGAATGTTATGTATATCATAACTGCCGAAGATGTCGGTTTGAAATCCGAGCTCGTAAAGCGAGGATTTTAAGACATCTAAGGCTTGTTATGATTAATAACATCCGTGGTTTGTTCAACAGTTTATCGGTTTCAGAAAATTGAGACATTATTGATAAATACCATTTTTTATATTTTGCGTTCATAATGAAGTCATTACGATACACAATTGCGTATCGTAATGACGTTCATTTCGACACGCAATTTTTTGTTTTAGAGGGTTGGTACTAGATGACGTTTCTTTAACCCATTTTTACCTAATTTATTTTTAGTTAATTGACAATCCATTTTAATAATATAATGTCGAAATTATTATTATTATTTTTTATTTAGGGAAGATTATTTACATGAAAATGTACAAATGGTTACAAATATAATCACAAATTGATTAAGTAAATGTTATTGTAGAAGGCGCAAAATATAAAAAATAGTATAAAGAACTCATTTTATAAGACTTTCTTTCGCACTTGTCAATTAGAAAACTCGCTAACGCTCGTTTTCTAAATTTTGACGCGTGCGAAAAAAACATGTCTTATAAAACACGTTCTTTAATATACTATTTTGAAATTCTCTCATTAATGCTACTTTCAGATTGCTATGGTTAACAGAACAATTATTTTAACATATGTCAATATGACAAATATTCAAATTATGTGATTTGTTCCACATGTTTATTACTGTAGTATAAAGTAGACCGTATTTAGAACGATAGGCTAACGTTATCTGTATGTATTAATGAAGAGCATTATATTTTCATTTTATTTTATTTTCATTTTGTAGACCGTTGTTGACAAGTCAGTATGGTAATAATATTACCATACAGATACTGTTATTACTTAGTTACCAGCCTACTTTTATACATGTAAACAATGGTATAATAGCCTGAAACCGGTAAATTAATTAATAGGGTAAAATTACAGCCATATGAAAATTTTACCATTGCATTTCCTATGGTCCATAAAAAAGTAGACACCCGGTATATTGTTAATGAATAATTTAATATAGTTTCTATACTATTATTCACGAAAGATGACTATTCAAGGTCATTTGTTCGAAGAAAGAATACACATCACTTTACAGCAGTAGCTTAGCAACATTTTGTATTAGAAAGAGAAAGATTATTTGACCTATGTCTATTTAATTTATGTGGTGTGACAGATATACGTAAATAGTGGCATTTCTAACACATTATAAATAATACTGACGTATGTCGTAGGATTACAGATACCTAATTATCTACTACACTGCCCTCTGTGCTAATATTCACTCAGTGGCGTTGACGTTTAAATCAAATTATTATTCTTTGGTTTATAAGTTAAATATATGTTTTTGTATTTTGCAAATACATAAGTGAAGAACATAAATCTTTCAGAAGGGCATTATTTAGAAAGAAACATAATTTTCAAATAAATTTTATTTTTTCATTTAAAATGTGTTCATAAGTATATCATGTTGCACGCCTATGCATACGAAATGCAATGAATTTATCTGCAAGTAATATTATATTAGATGGCTCACAAATGACCTTGAATAGTCATCTTTCGTGAATAATAGTTTATATGAAAATCTCTGTATTATGATTAAATCAAAAATCATTATTTCCTAAAAATATCAATGCTAATTGTTAATTTTTTAGAATATATTAATTCATTGTTATGGAAGTAAATTTTATAATAATTACTTTCTCTATAAAACATTTTACATTTGAATGCAAATGCATTTATGTAATGTTCATTTTCTTTGGATATAATTTAATATTGATTGGCATATTCATATAAAAATTGACAAAACTTATAATCGTATAAAGAGGGTAAAAGAAAAGTAGAAAAATAAATTACATTTCTAACTGCTATACAACTAAATAATTGATTAAGGTAATTTGCCTTTTGAGACGGAATATCATATTCTTTCACATGAGTTCTCTCACAGTACAAAGTCATTTAAAACTAATCATTGCAATGTTAAAAACTATGTCATTTTGACTTATTAATGTAGTTAAGGATAGGAAACAATTTATAAATGCACTATCGAACTTTTAAATTAGCGTGTAGTACCATTGTAATTATGGACTTCTTTAAAGAAAATAATTAAGTGATCGAAGAAAAAAAATCGGCAGTAGAATTTTATATCTCTGAGTATAAAATATTGACAAATATAAAACATCTAAGGAAAAAAATGTCAAAAATAAACTGTATGGAGTTTGTATTATTTTATTCAGTTTTCTAATATATACTCTGAGGGTTAATATTATAATAAAAGAACCCAGAAGCTGCATCAACAATTTCTTGGAATTCTTCTGGGTGTTTTATGCAATATTCTCGAATTTTTAAAATTCAACTTTGTTTATAACAAAAGTTTGGGTTGTGATGGTGTGAATCTCAATGTCTACTAATTTCTTAAATTCGTTAAATCGTCAATTTTTACCTTCCGTCACCTTTAGGTAAGGAAGGTATTGTCTTTGGTCAAAAAATTCGGTGGTGAGTTTTTGATGAATAAGCACGTTATAGAGTCCCTAGAACACGATTTTACTATTTTCACGATGATGTCTGTATGTGCGAGTGTGTGTGTATGTGTGTCTGTGTGTGTGTAACAGAATTTTCGTCTACGATAACTTCCATACTACAATTCAAAAAATTATAATTCTTTCGTATTCCTCTTCGTTACATCCATGTGAAGAGCTGATTAGATTTTGGTTAGAATTGGTCAACCGGAAGTACCCTCATTTGAAGATTTTAACAGTTTTTCTTGAAAAAACGATGTTAAATATGATTTTTTTACACTTGATGTTATTATAAATATTAAAGAATATTTTATTCTCTATGCGGTTTGAATGCATTTTATATTTCATGTTAAATGGATATATAGAGTTAAAAATTATAAAGAAATTAAATATCATATATTAGCTAGCTATGCTATAACTCTGGAAACAGCTGATGTATTAAAAAAATTCTGATTGAAAGGTGTCAGTGTCAAGTGCAGTTTACAGTATGTATGTGTATGGAATTTGTATAAAATACATACAACTGTCTTAAGGTAATGTACAAGAAATAGAATCTTTTGCAAGGAATTTTCTGTATTACATTAATACAAAATACATAGAACTGACGGAAGGTAATGTGCTGGTCACATCAGATTTTTTTCTTTTTATTTCTTTGTATTTTTGTAATGTTTCTACATTTGGTTTTGAAAAAATAGTATATTCATTTCTTTTCTTAATATCTTTTTTGTATTCAACGATTTTGTTTTGTTATATACAAAATAAATAATATTGAATATTAAAAAATTATATGGTTGGTTGAAAAGAAACCATTGCTTATAAAAAAGCTATAATAGCAAAATAATGTTATATGAGCTGAGGTGATTTAATGTAATGGAATATAAATAATACAGTAAATGGCCAAATAATAACCAAACCTATTAGATTTGCCGTTTACACCATTGTCAAATATCATTTAGTCCCATTCTTTTAGTCAATAGATTTGCTTTGTATTGTGTGTTGGCATTAATACAATAATTTATCATTTTGAAATACAATAATCGTTTATTATATTGCATGCTGTTCATTAATTTATTACTCATATACAGGATGGATCAGCAGGAATTGAGCAATGTGCTAAACTTCGAGATTATTTGCTACACATAAATATATAACTAAAAATTCAATTGTTGTGATCTGATTTTTCGTTGCTTTTGAGATAGTTTCTTAAATCTTTAATTTGTAATAAATTTTCCCTGATTCGGACTTCATTATTAAAGTATTTTTGGTGATTTTTCTTTATTTGAGACTGGCATGACTGTAATAAATAAATAAATTTTTCAGAAACTGCAAACCACTTAATTTGAACCAAACATAGTAAGCGTACAGATAAAAATGTTCTATAGTACCTTGGTGGCAAAAAATTACGGTTGTTCTTTTTAGCTCCCGCTAGTAAGGAAGGTATAAGGATCGCATATCGAGATTTTGGTAAATGACCACGTTTTAAGGGCCATAGAATCCGATTTTAACATTTTCACGATGATGTCTGTGTGTAGTGTGTGTATGTGCGTGTGTGTATGGATCCTCTGTACGCTCTAACTCAAATACTATCATTCAGAAAATTAAATCTTGTATTTCTGCCTTATTCTAATATGGAAAGAAACCATTAAATTTTGGTGTAAAGCAGATAACCGGAAATGGTACTATACTTGAAGCTCAAAATAATTTTTCTTCGGAAAATACCTTCAAATGTTATTTTTTCGAGATTTGTGTTATAAAATTATCTATAATTTAAATCCCGGAGCCTACGCTTTAAACAAGCACAACTCCTTTGTTACATAGTTCATATCACAAATGTATGTAACTGACATAAATGTCATTATCAAAGAACTAATCATACCAAATTGTTAATAGAAACGTTTTAAGCGGGGAACCACCGTGTCATTAGAAGTAAGTGACAACATAACTTTTGTCTATCCTTATACTAACGTAAATATTATACATAGTATATTATATATATATATATATATATATATATATATATATATATATATATATATATATATATATATATATATATATATATATATATATATAGTAATTATATGTTTATACAATATTATTACTATATATTATAAGAAATAAGAATATAACCACAACAACCACAAAAAATTTGTGGTCGTCGTGGTCACGAAAAAATAACCAAAACTTTCAGGAACCGCATTCCGAAATTGAACCGCGATCCTGAATGTTTTGGTTACATTACGGAACGCATAACCAGAACCTTGATTACCGCAGTTAAGTTACAGAATATACTATAGCCACAGTACTTCCCTATACTGTGCTATAGCGAGAGAGTATATAGGTGTCATTTTTGTGCGATTTGAAATTTACAAGTTGTTTTTGATTGGATAATAACATGAATTCTCAGAATCGTATCCTATACAACAATTATAGGAAAAAGTGTATATTCGTGCTATATAATAATCGTAAACATTCCCGCAAAAAATTGTTGCTCAAAACTCAAATTATTTCATTCTTCACTGTCTTCCACGTCATAATTTAGCGAAGCAACAACCTGCAATTAACTTATCACTCATTACGGTAGTTATTATCAGTTTAAATTTTCCACTGGTGGATGGAATTCCATAAAAAGCCATGTTCCGTTATGTGGTAGTGATTTACATATTAAGAAAGACCTTGTTCCATTTTGTGGAGATGCTCCGTGGTTGTCCATGACTTCTTGGCAGTCGCTTGCGTTGCAGCTTGCACCGTCGCGTGACTTCGGCTGGTCACTGCACTAGCATTGCTTTGGCCTTCACCTCGATGCAATGCAACACTCAGATCTGGAGATGATGGTAGAGAAATTCTTCAAGAGAAGAACTGGCATCAGGTGGAAACTCAGTGTAAAAATATTTGTAAATTGTTGATGATGAAATAATTTTTCGTCCGTTTCATATTTGACTAAGGGCCACTTTTACAATCATTAGATAAACCTCGTATAACGCTATACCAGGTATAAAATTGGAAATTGTATTTTACAAACCTCGGATAAACCTCAGCTAGAATAAACACCAGTATTTCTTATCCCATGGAAATCGGTCGTATAAACGTCGGATAACTTTATCCCTGGTTCTTATGGATACCACGTAAACACAAACGATGTTTTGTTATTCATATGTTTGACAGATGTCAATCAAGTATTTCAACATCACTGTTCGAATCAAAAATAAAATTTATATCATTTAACATCGTGAAAAATGCAAATTAGAAGGCAGAAATAATAACAATATTGAATAAAAATAGTCTAACACGAAGATAATTTTATTGTGCCAATACCAACCTAAAGTGATTTAACGTAATTCCTGGTATAACTATCTGACATAAAAATGCATTGTAAAAGACAATCTTGTTTATCAAAGGTATAATTGCTAGGATAAAGTTATACCTCCGATAGCTATACCATAGTTTATCCATCAAATGTAAAAGTGAGCCTAAATGTATTCTTTAAATTAAGGGCCACTTTTACAATCATTAGATAAACCTCGTATATCGCTATACCAGGTATAAAATTGGAAATTGTATTTTACAAATCTCGGATAAACCTCAGATAGAATAAACACCAGTATTTCTTATCCCATGGAAATCGGTCGTATAAACGTCGGATAACTTTATCCCTGGTTCTTATGGATACCACGTAAACACGAACGATGTTTTGTTATTCATACGTTTGACAGATGTCAATCAAGTATTTCAACATCACTGTTCGAATCAAAAATAACATTTATATCATTTAACATCGTGAAAAATGCAAATTAGAAGGCAGAAATAATAACAATATTGAATAAAAATAGTCTAACACGAAGATAATTTTATTGTGCCAATACCAACCTAAAGTGATTTAACGTAATTCCTGGTATAACTATCTGACATAAAAATGCATTGTAAAAGACAATCTTGTTTATCAAAGGTATAATTGCTAGGATAAAGTTATACCTCCGATAGCTATACCATAGTTTATCCATCAAATGTAAAAGTGAGCCTAAATGTATTCTTTAAATTAAGGGCCACTTTTAGAATCATTAGATAAACCTCGTATATCGCTATACCAGGTATAAAATTGGAAATTGTATTTTACAAATCTCGGATAAACCTCAGATAGAATAAACACCAGTATTTCTTATCCCATGGAAATCGGTCGTATAAACGTCGGATAACTTTATCCCTGGTTCTTATGGATACCACGTAAACACGAACGATGTTTTGTTATTCATACGTTTGACAGATGTCAATCAAGTATTTCAACATCACTGTTCGAATCAAAAATAACATTTATATCATTTAACATCGTGAAAAATGCAAATTAGAAGGCAGAAATAATAACAATATTGAATAAAAATAGTCTAACAAGAAGATAATTTTATTGTGCCAATACCAACCTAAAGTGATTTAACGTAATTCCTGGTATAACTATATGACATAAAAATGCATTGTAAAAGACAATCTTGTTTATCAAAGGTATAATTGCTAGGATAAAGTTATACCTCCGATAGCTATACCATAGTGTATCCATCAAATGTAAAAGTGAGCCTAAATGTATTCTTTAAATTAAGGGCCACTTTTACAATCATTAGATAAACCTCGTATATCGCTATACCAGGTATAAAATTGGAAATTGTATTTTACAAATCTCGGATAAACCTCAGATAGAATAAACACCAGTATTTCTTATCCCATGGAAATCGGTCGTATAAACGTCGGATAACTTTATCCCTGGTTCTTATGGATACCACGTAAACACAAACGATGTTTTGTTATTCATATGTTTGACAGATGTCAATCAAGTATTTCAACATCACTGTCCGAATCAAAAATAACATTTATATCATTTAACATCGTGAAAAATGCAAATTAGAAGGCAGAAATAATAACAATATTGAATAAAAATAGTTAACAAGAAGATAATTTTATTGTGCCAATACCAAACTAAAGTGATTTAACGTAATTCCTGGTATAACTATCTGACATAAAAATGCATTGTAAAAGACAATCTTGTTTATCAAAGATATAATTGCTAGGATAAAGTTATACCTCCGATAGCTATACCATAGTTTATCCATCAATTGTAAAAGTGGGCTTAGGAATCTTTTCCAACAGTTAATTTCTGGTACCGTGAACGATTTAAATATTTATTAGTAACGAAGAAGGACTGGGATTTGAACCCAAGGCCCTCCTATAACTAGTATTATGTAATAATCTATGTCTAGCAAACATAAAAATAACTGACTTCAGGTTTAGAGTATCCTACGAGATGTAGGAGGGTCCTGGGTCAAATTCCAGGGAAGCCCATGAATTTTCAGAAATCCTTTCTCGTTATTTAAGGTTATGGGATTGCGTGCTTGAATGCATTTGACGGGCCGGGATCGAATTCGACCGCACTGATGTCAAAATCATGACATAAATAAAACATTTTGCATTTAGAAATTAAATTTATCAAAAATAAACTCTAGGGAATTTATATTTTGACGACAGTTCATTTGTCTAATATAATTAACTCATTATAGAGGACAACACAATGAAATAATAGCAGGATTGCAGTCCAAATTTTATTGTTTAGTTTGAGGTCAACATTTGGCAGCCACTTACAGCTTCATCAGGGCAAAAGACTATGGCGTTAACCTTTTAGTCCTTTGCCTTGATGAAATTGTAAGTGGCAGCGACACGTTGGCCTTAGACTATACAATAAATTTTTAACTGCAATCCTGTTATTATTTCATCCCATTAACATTAGTCGTTTAATCCATATTACATAGAGGAAAATGATACATATAAAAATCAAGCTGATGTTTCAACTCTAACTCTACTCAGGAGAGAACACTTTTTACCTTCCGTCACCTTTGGTCAAAAAATTCGATGATGAGTTTTTAATGAATAAGCACGTTTTAGGATCCGTATAGAATACGATTTTACTAATTTTACGATGATGCCTGTATGTATGTTTGTATGTATGTATGTATGTATGTATGTATGTATGTATGTATGTATGTATGTATGTATGTATGTATGTATGTATGTATGTATGTATGGATGGATGTATGTATATATGCATGTATGTGGTGTGTGACGATTCTTCTCCAATACCACCTTTCCAAAAATTATAATTTTTGCGTATTCCATTTCTTTATATCCATATGATCAGCTGATTAGATTTTGGTTATAATTGGTCAACCGGAAGTACCCTATTTTGAAGATTTTAACAGTTTTTCTTGAAAAAACGCTGTTAAATATAATTTTTTAATATTTAATATTATTATAAATATTAAAAAATATTTTATTCTCCATACAATTTGATTATATTTTATACTTTATATTCAATGGATATAGAGTTACAAAAATATAAAGAAATTAATTTTCATAAAACAGCCAGCTGTGCTATAAACATGGAAACATCTACTACAGATGTCAGTGTCAAGTGCAATTGACATACGGGCCTATACTGTAACTCGGTGGTTAATTTGTAACCACTGGTTAAATTTCCTAACGAATCAAGCATGTTCACATATAACAAAAATCTGATGTGGCCAACACATAACCTCTCGCCAGATATTTTACCTGGTTGTACGCATAAAACGAAAAATATTTTTAATACAAATACATATATTCATGTCTCACTACAAAATAATTCTCACATATATTTGCAAAATCTATGGGATATTTTAAAATAAATTATGTACAATACTTACATTTTCTTTATATTCAATATCCTGAAATTTTCTTTTTCTACTTTCCTTTTCTTTTTCTTTATATTCGTCATTTTTTCGCAAATTCCTTTTATATTCTTTTTTACGTATATCTTTTGTGTTGTTGACTTTTTTTTATTTTCATAATCTTCATAATAATATACAAATATTTTTGACAGAGGCATACAAATATTTTTGACAGTGACATTTATATGTCAATTACAAACATTTGAATTTCTTGCCTTGTAGTAGTTTGATCTGAGATTTTTTACATCAAATTATTTTATATGCCTTTCTTTATCTCTAAATCTATAGAAGATATAATAATGAATTTACATTTATCGAATAAAGAATTTAACGTTCTTTAATATAAGTATTTACATAAATTTTCGATAAATAATATTTAGACGATTTTTTTCTTGTAACTACTACTTCCGGTTGTCCAATTGTTACCAAAACTGACTGGACTCTTCCCATTATTCTTAGATTGAGGAATCCGTAGTTAAAAATGTCTTAAGTCTCATAGTATTTGAGATATAGTGAATCCAACATCCACACACACACACACATCCCCACACACACACATCCCCACACACACACACACACACACACACACACACACACACACACACATACGGACATCATAGTAAAAATGTCATAATCGGATACTAGGGACCTTAAAACGTGCTTATTCATTAAAATCTGGATATGCGATTTTTAGCATGAATACAATACCTCTCTTAGCGAGAGGTAAAAAACGGATTTTTAGTTCTAAAATCAATATCTATTGGATAAGAATTTTGACCAGTGTTTGAAAATTAACCACTGAGTTACAGAATAGGCCCGATAGTATGTTTGTGTTATAATTTTGCTGGAAATATAGAATCTTTCTGTATGGAATTTGTACAAGATACATAGAACTGACTTAAGGTAATGTACTGGAAATATGGAGTCTTTAGCAAGAAACTTTCTGTGTGGAATTTGTACAAAATACATAGAACTGACGGAAGGTAATGTGCTGATCACATCGGATTTATTTACTTCACTCTTCGGTCTTAGGTCATATTTGTCGAATAATTCAGATTTATCACTTTTTGCCAGTTTATCAATTCCTGCGTTTATCTCTATATTCTCAAAATTTGCAGAAAAATATTTTATAATCAAAATTTCTGTAAACTGACATGTCTGCCTTTGCCATAGAGGCTTAGGTCTTTATAAAATGTTGCATTATTAAGGTTCTGCATTTATTACAAATATTTTTTACAGAAATGGACAAGGCTCTAAATGAAACTGTCAAATTTTTGATATTGTGCTTAGAAATATATTGACAAACATGAATAATAGACATACATATGTAGACATACTTAAAAAGATGTTAAACCGCAAAATAATTTGATTTTTTGCAATAGGGATGCCAAATTGTTTGTCTTAGTAATGAATGATGATGTTCGAAATGAAACGATTGTCACCAGTTTCATAAATATTTGGGCCGTAATTTTCATTAATGCAGTAATCTTTTTCTATAAATTTTTACAAAACATTTCAACAAAAACAGATTAATTAAATTTACAATCCCAATTTTCAAAGTCATGCTTTCAACTTTTTCATAAATCCAAACTCTTCTTTCTATACCATTATAAATTTGCGGTTGACTGTACCCATCCCACAGCGTCTTGGACCTGTTTGGCCAGCCGAGGTTTTTGTTTTTGTAAAAAGAGAAAAACGTCATTTTCCCTGTTGCGGGATTGGCTGGGCCTAGGCTGATGACCGCGTATAGCGTACGCTGTATACAGACACCAAACTTTTACTTCACAACCTGGTGCTACGAACTGCACTTGGAGGGATTCTCTAGGTGTCGAGCCAGAGGAAATAGGGTGGGGTAATTGTAGGGTGCGAATCTGGATGTTTTAGCTGAAAGGTTTGGCTACGGGTGGTATCCAAGGGTGTAATTAAAGTAAAAGGGTATAAGGGATTATAGGGTCCAATAGTGGATGATTATATTTGAGGTTAATGTTTGTGGATTTTAATGAGTTGGAGCTATCTATGCAGAAATAAATATGTTCATTAATATTTATTATTTAAATAATGTGAAAATATGATAGGTAATATGTAGAACGTTTCTATAATCAGTCAAATATGCAATGAACTACTTAGTTTTATCTAAGAATTTACTGTACCTGCCAAAAATATGGGTAGATACCAGCACCTGATAATTATGGGAAAAGCAATAAAAAAAAATTATAAATTCAAAATGAATGTTTATTTTAACAAATATAACAAATTAGCGAGAAATTAAATTATTTTTATGTCTCACTAAAGTATTATGAACTGTTTATTGCTAGTACACGGTGTATATAAGCATATCTATAACAACCGGGGCATTATATGAAGGCATAATAGTAAATTATGCCCTCATTATAATTCGATCATCGTTCATGGACTTTAAATTAGAAATAATATGAGCGGTATATAATGAAAATTATGTTCTTTTTAATTACAATTCATTACAATAATAATAAGGATTGATTACAACAATTAATACATTAATTGATTACAATTAATACATTAATTGATTACAACAATTAATATAATAAGAAAACAGCTTTGAAAGCACAACACGGAAATAAATTTTAATTTAATTATAATACTTAAAATTGATTATGAAAAGGGCTTAAAAAACAATTTACTTTCACCACACATGTAAATAGTAAGTACGTCGAATTGCAGACTGCAATGTTTCGCATTGAATTTTGACGGATGACGGATCACTAATTTTTTGGGGACGATATTTATCCACGTTTGAATTCATTTTTGATATTATTTACCGTCACATGTGACACATCCAAAGCAGTACAAACTCTCTAAAATGTAATAATATTCAGAAATAAGTGCATAAGAAATAAAAAACTGAGATCTGTCATGTGAAAACGAACCTTAAAATATAATACTTACATCTTCTACAGACGAGAATGGGATAATTAGGTGAACATTTATGCGTTTGTCTTCCTCATAGTATGCAGAAGCATTCAAAATAATTTCTTTCCACAGTTTCGATAAAATATCTTTCGAAACATTAAATTCACCCATTCCATCATTTCCAACGATATAGAACGATGATGTTTTAAAAATAAATAAATGTTGATAATAAACAAAACAAAATCCAACAACGCCAAAGCTTAATGGCTCTATTCTGTAACTTTGCTCTGTAAGACTGTAACTCTATAAGCTCTGTAAGCTATAGAGCTCTGTAAGACGACAGCTACAGAATGTTAGAATTACCTATTCTGTAACTCTCTCTGTATCAAGTCTACATATATAGTTGTTTTTATAGAATACCTAACTTCATTCATGTCAAATTGTCAAATGTGTTATAATCATTTTTTTGACAAATCGTTAAAAAATCATGAATAACTCCAGTAATATGTAAGTATATATTTAACCCCTTACTGCATAGCGTGCCATATTTGTCACAAACATAATTTTGTCTATTTTCACAATATAAAACAAAATATATGGTAGCAACATCTGTTACACACTAGCTCAGACACTACAACTAAGGCGTAGGAATACATAGTTACTGTCCATTTGTTCGTGTGCTTCTGAAATTTGAGCTTTATTTGGTTGGCTGTAAGTGTTCCAGTCAACCTGTCAAACCTAATTTTTGCTGTGACGTATTTAATTTGCTAATCGGAATTGTGTACTACAATATTTTTTTAAACGTGGATACATGCATATAGAAAAAGATATTTATGTGAATATAGCTGATAAGTGAAGAACTTTTGCAATTTCTGGAAATAGGTTTGTGCCATACATGGAACAACATGCAGTTGCGGAACAATGAGTATTTTATATTTTTAGGTTATGTATAGCAAAAAAAAAAATTATGGACTACAAAATGCAGTTTACATTAATTTACCTAAGGGCAATGATAGTGAGCTAGACTTTTTATCAACACATAAGGAATAAATAGCATCTAAAATTTTGGAGAAGATGCTTTTGAAACGGACAGTGAAGATGATATTCCGCTAAGTGAATTAGCAAAAAAGTTAACCGTTGCAAATCACAAAGAAAAACTGAATTGGAAACCAAAAAATCTTGTTGCACCGGAGGAAGATAAAAAATTTCGTGAAAACTGTGAACTTCCTGATGATGTGAAAAATTTTATCTCAATCAATTCGTTGACTATTTTCTGACAAACTATATATTGAATGATATTTTATATGTCTAATTTATAGAGTGTACAGTCTAATCCGGAAAAACCTTTACAAATTCGTGTTTCTTGAAATGTCACACTGAATAATTTTTTTTAGCTTTATTCCGTAAGTGCATAATGTGCCATATGTCACGTACCTTTTTTTGAATACAATTTCGAAAAAAATAATTGTTATTTTTTTAACATATTTCTATTTATTTTAATGCCATTTTGTACCCAAATATTTTTTTCTGTAATAATAAAAAAATCATGCAGTAAGGGGATAATAATGCATATTATATTATTGAATTACTGTTTATTGTCATATATTTTGATTATTGTAATGGTATAAATAAATTAAATAAATATTATCATCACGGCATATTACCCATTGCTGGGTATGCCAATCTGTTTAGTATTTAGATATCGGTAATGATATCATATTCGTACCGTGCGGGCGTTTACCAGACGTTACATCATTGCTGGCGTGGAGAGTGCACAAAAAAAATCATTTTTCTGCGATTTAAAATTCGAAATAATTTGATGATCCCGCAAAAATCTTCTTTCTATTCTCATAAAATTTCTATATATTTCGAACATAAATATTTGTGAGAATTATTGATAGTACAATATGCGTATTTACCTTTTGTGATTCACATTTAATAATAAATATATTAAAAATGGTATTCTTTCATTTTCCATCTCAATATTCTTTTCGTTTGACAGTAGGTTTTTTATTAAAAATATTTTTGACGTTTCAATTTGCTCTGTACATACTTTACAGTCAAGATTTTGGCGCTGTAAGATTTACAGAAATTTCTATAACTCTGTAGAGCTTACAGTACTGTAACTTGGTTACAGAATAACAAATTTCTTACATACTGTAACGTTGGTTACTTACAGAGCCTATAGAGCTTATAGAACGGTACAGAATAGCACCATAAGCATTATTGTAATCAAAATTATTATAAATGAAAACTTATTTCACATACTCTTGTGATACATAAAATTTTATATGCATCACGAGCGTTACTAGATGATAATGCCCATCGGACGACATCTATCCCTCGGGCCGAATGTCCTCGGGCTAGATCCTCGTCGCCCTCCTGGCATAACGCCCTAGGTACATAAAATACTATTATTCAATTTTGCCATATAAAGTCATGTTTATTTCCTTGAATACGGACAATTAAAGTTGTTGTTTTATAAACAATTTTATTTCGCTAGCGTTTTAAAGAATTTTATCTCATTAGCGTTTTTAAAACGTCAAATGTCAACCAAAATTGTTGGAATAAATTCAAATATTTAACGTATACGCGCTATTTCGTCACAAAAAGATTCTCTCCTTATGCCAGCAAAAACCGTCCGCAAAAACTGGCAGAGAAGTGGCCTAGCTAAATAGAATTCATCCAAAAAATTGCACAGTTTATAGCAGCTGGTACTAAAGCACATCTAAGTTGACTTCTGAAAGGTAAACAAAAATTCTTATTTAATCGAAGTCGTAACTCTTATAGTTTTCGAGATAGCAGAGGTAAACCCCGTAAATACTCATTTTTCACTGCCTTATATCTCGAAAACTATTGAAGATCGGACCCATGTTAATTAAGCCTGTTTTACTCATTTTGGTCAGTACTATATGCCCTTTCATTTTTTCCCGAAGTGTGATTACACCCTGTAGTTCTTGACAAAAAGGGCAATAGATCAAAAATTACTCAAGAATTGATGATTGACGTGTATACAGATTGTCTCATAACTCGCGCCCCAGAGCGAATGAGTAAAAACGAGACTGCACTCGGATGTGTAATTTCGAAGAAAAAAAAACTAGCTTAAAAGATATTCGAGAAAAGACGTCTTAAAATTGGCCAATCAGAGACCTACAACTTTCACGTGTGTTTGCCGTAATTTTACGTTACTAGGGTTTTATACAAATCAAATCTTCTTTAAAATGTGTGGGCGACTGTAGTTTTCGAAAAATGTCAGTGTCAAATTAAATTTGACAAGGTGAATAAAAAAAGGCAAATTCATACCATGTATTCAACCGCTGATTACTTAAGAATTGATTATAATTTTCTGAGAATGTAGACGTAACGCCAGAGAGTCTATTCGGAACGTTGCACTACGATATAAATGATGATCTCGGATGACACCTTCGCTAACCTATATTTGTTCACAGTGAAAAGCAACTCTAAAGTATCAAAATTACAGTAAGTCAAACAAATTTTGTAACTCACTAGTAGTATTTTTAAAACCTAGCAACCAGTTTTATTTTGTAATAATATCATCACACCTCAAGATATCCTTCCGGGATTGGTGGATTAAAAAGTCTTGTAACTCCGTTATGCAAGCAGCCGCAAATTATTTTCTTCTATTTGTTGGCAACCTATTGACGTCGGCAAGTGTCAGTTTCGTCTGGGGCGCGAGTTGTGAGACACTCTGTATATGGGGAAGATGAGTTTAATATCGATTGAGCATGATCCACAGTACAGAAGGCCTGAGAAGCTAAAAAATAATGCATGGAAGTTTCAGTGACTGCAAATGATGTGGAGATATAAGAAGCAATTAAATAAAAATCTTCTCTTAATAAGTAAGACAGTTTTTTTATATACACAAAAAATTATAGTATATGAAAATAAGAAAATGTCTTTTTAATACTAAGAGAAAACTCATCATCTTCAAATTTATATTACCAGAGTACCAAAATACAGTAATAACCCCAAAATCAATTGACACCTTCTTCATAATCATAGCACCACCTGAAATCTCTTCCATTACTTGTTAATTTTGAATCTTCACGGGTCATCTCGAACGAGTTCGCGTGATACACCTGCGTAGCGTGGATGTGCAGCTTGTGATGTCAAGTGTAATTATTATGCAGGAAACGGTGTACGGGGAATGAGGAGTTCAGAAGGGAGGAAGAGGGCAGGAGGGAGGCAAGCTGCGGCCGCGAAGCTTCTAGGAAGGTGCATCTGCGTGGTCACGTGACCATGTCTTGTGCATGTGTGGAAAACGGAGATTTTAAAAAGTCTGAAGCAGTGAAAGAGAGAATGATGATATTCTTTAAATTTGTGAAAAATTGATGGACCTCATTGGGATTTGAACCTAGGACCTTGTTAATTAAGCAATATTGTTACCTTAACAATATTTCTTGAAAATAGTATTCTGGTGCGTAACAATGGTTGTTAACGTAACAATAAATTGTCAATCTCCATTGTACATCTATCGGCGAAATGGCCGTTTTGTTTTGAACAATTGACAATTTTGAAATTTAAAAATGTCGAATGCAAGTTTTTTGCTGTTAGAATGTTAGAAAGTTTCATGATGAAGAATATTTTTTTCTTTACGTATTATTGTAACTAGATTTATAGATTATAGCATTTTATACTACACCGTAGATATTTTTATTAAATTTAGCAAAATATGGTGAGTTTTTGTGGTTAAAAGGGAAAATAAATACTGATAAATTTTGTATCAAGATATGGATCCAAAATTCTTCTAGTTATACATTCGATAAGATTTTTGTAAAAATAAAAGCCAAGGAATGTGTAAAAACAATTGTCTAATAATAAATGGTCGCAAATAACTATTAACATACCTAGGAATGTTATGCACATCATAACTGCCGCAGATGTAAGTTTGAAATCCGAGCTCGTAGAGCGAGGGTTTTAAGACATCTAAGGCTTGTTATGATTCATAACATCCGTGGTTTGTTCAATAGTTTATCGGTTTCAGAAAATTAAAACATTATTGATAAATTTAATTTTTTGAAATTCTCTCATTAATGCTACTTTTAGATTGCTATGGTTAACAGAACAATTATTTTGACATATGTGAATATGACAAATATTCAAATTATGTGCTTTATTCCTCATGTTTATTACTTTAGAATAAAGTAGATCGTATTTAGAACGATAGGCTTACGTTATCTGTATGTATTAATGAAGTGCATTATATTTTCATTTTATTTTATTTTCATTTTGTAGACCGTTGTTCACAAGTCAGTATGGTAATAATATTACCATACAGATACAGTTATTTCTTAGATACCAGCCTACTTTTGTATATGTAAACAATGGAATAATATCCTGAAACCGGTAAAGTAATATTAATTGAATCGAAATGTTGATCGCTGATTGTAACAACTTTTGATTACAACAACGAATTTATATTATAAATTCTATTTCATTTTTAATACATAATGTTCAAATACTGAAGTATCAGTCACGTAAAATAATATAATATTGAAAGACCAGAAAGGAACAAAATTTGCACAATTAAAAACAGAGAAAATATAATACAAAATTACAGTTAAATCACATTCACTGTACATTAAAAACGTCAGAATTTTGCTTGAATTATTGAATTGACAGATATTTGTAAAGGTCGAACATACTGATAATACATATTCCTAAATTTAACTAGAAATGAAACAGTTGGTAGTACAATTCAAACACTTCATCTCACTATTTCTAACAATATTGTTCAAACACAAAAATTGTTATCTGTTTTTAGCAATGTGGTCACCTGAATTCCAAACCCTAACAAAATTGTTAAGCTCCTTGTTAAGAGAATTTATTTTTTAACAATAATGATAAGTTAACAATGGGCACGAGAATAAGGCTGAATGAAATATTGTTAAATGAGCATATATCGTGTTTTTGTAATTTTGGTTTGATTCCTAGCAGTAGTTCTAAAGTGGAAACTAAAAATAAAACAAAGAATTGCCCAATATTTGTTAATGAATAAATACTTTGGATTTCCCAATCGCAAACAGTTATTTTGACCAACTACAGTAGCAATAAATATTTGATTTACCTACATTCCTACCTCATTTATAAATTATGTTTAAGAAATGACTTCTTCCAATTTTCCTAACTTCTATGTCCATTATTTATTTGCCAATTAGCAAAGAAAAATATCACCTTTCAACACGCAATATCAACTCCCAAAAATTGATCCATTTTTGATATGTGGGCCGCAATTGAAATTTAGGCACGATATCTATAAATTTCAAACATTGCTACTACCTTACATTAATTTTTTGACACCCTATCAAATTACTAGTACGTGATACTTGTCTGCATACTTGCCATGTTTGCTTCAAATTAAATGACTTTTGTTGTTTCTGCAATAGGTGCCCTCACTATGTGAGTCCAAGTTAGTCTCGAATTCAAAGAATCAGGGGCGCGCCGTCACAGAGTGCGATATGTGCGTCGCACACGGGCGACACTTGGTTAGGGGCGACACTTGGTTAGAGGCGACACGGCGAGCAAAATTGTAATAAGACTTAAGTTTTTTAATTTAATATGCCCGTTTTTCGAGGCTCAAATTGGGATCTCGAAAACTATAAGAGATACGAAGTCGACTAAATTAGGGCAAAGTTGCCGCATTAGTAGACTATTCTAAAGATGTTTTTGTTTTTCCCGAAAAATGAATATACAAATAGTTACTGAACAAAACACCAAATGGCGTGATTTAGTCCCTCGTTTAGTATTTGAAACGTCGAAGAGACATATATCTTAACATTCGGGACCGTTGTTAAAAATTCAAATCCCGGCACGAACGCGGGACCGTTGTTGAATAGCTTACTAAGGTTGCTTTTTATTACTCCAAAGAGAACAACAATAACCTCACCTAACGCATAATACTTGACCCGCGTTTTCCAAGCCTGAGTTTGGGCGTTAGGTTGGGTAATGTTGGGGTATATTTAGAGAAATTGCGAAAACCAAGTCAATTTGAGTTCTTAATTTTTTGCCCGCGTTCGGTACTCTAGCCACTTCCTTTTATATTCACAAATAACTTCCAAATATAACATTATATGAAATTTTGGTTTGCACGTCTTTAAGGATCCTTTTTTTATTTTCCTTCAAACTACGATTTTTTATCACTATTAGATTTCAAGATGAGCATTGGCACACGGGCGACACAATGGTACGGCGTGCCCCTGCAAAGAATCCTTTTACATATATGACCTAACACAACCAAGTAACATTATGATGGGCACCTGCATATGAAGGAGTTTTAGGCAATGAAAAACAGATGAGCTAAAAAGAAAACATAATTACCGTTATACGAGCCTGATTCTCTTTGTGGTTTCTTGAAAACCATATAAAGAAGAAAATCAAAAACTGGGAAACGAAGAAGTTTGTCAAACTAAAAGCAACTATTACCTTTATTTATATTTTGTCGTATTTTCTTGTTGATGATCCGTAAAATTTCACATAATCCATAAAACTATAATTCTTAACCAAAACCGAATCATGCTTTGTAATTCCTTCTATCAAATCCAACCTTCTGTGTTTTTCATCAAACACCTGCTTACTAACCCTTCTTCCAGGCAGTTGGCTTTGCTTAACAAAAGGCGATCATCATCGAACAGCCAACTTGATATACCGTTCGGTATATAGGAAATATATAGGTCAAACTGTCAGCAATTTCCTCCCGTCTGCGCTATTATGTTTCAACAACTGTTTCTCTGTCTTCCTACCGAAATTAATTTGATTAGGGTGGGCCCTGTCACTGCAAGGTGTTGCTAATGCCAACCCTTTGGTTTGATTTTGAAATTTGGGTCAATAGGTACTCGGTTGCCATCTGAGATGATATTTGATTGTCTTTTTATTGTTTTTGGATAGCGGAAAGGGTAAGAGAATATTGTCTGTGACAGTTTAGATTCCGTTAGTTACTCGGAAATTTTAATGATTCTATTGAAATGTTAGGTGTTCTTAAGCGAAACTATGATAATGTTTCAAATATTCTTATTAAGTGCATTTATAATAATTAAGATATAATTATCAGTAGGTACAATAAATTAACAAGTTCACTTTAAGAAATTTTTTCGGGTTTAATGTAAATTCACAATCATTTTAGAAGATCCTGCTTAAATTGCACTTGAAGTGGAAATGGCAGAACATGATAAAATACTAAATTCGGTAACATGTTTGACCAGTTATTATATTGGTTTCATTCACTCACGTTGTACTTAGTACTTATTAAACTAAACTGGTATTAAAAACCTCAAATGCAAATTCACGAAAACAAATAAATATGAAATAGTCAAATTCAAAGCAGTATACAGTCAGAGCTGGGCAATACTTGCAAGAAAAGTACTTTATTAGGCTTGCAAGTACTTTCAGTACTTCAAGTACTGTACTTGAAGTACTTTCTATTTATAGTACTTTGTACTTGACAAAGTAAGTCTATTCACATGTACTTGGTACTTAATACTTGCAAAAATACTTGAAGTACAATGAAAAGTACTTGAAGTATTTTTAAATACTTGAAGTACTTTAAATGTACTTGAAGTATTTTAAATGTACTTGAAGTATTTTAAATGTACTTGAATTACGTTAAATGTACTTGAATTACTTTAAATATACTTGAAGTTCGATGAATAATTTAAAAGTTAACAATGTTATGAGAATTGTTTGTCTGTCAGTGTTTCTTCTGCAGTGGTGTGGTGTTATTCCTGTAGTACATAATCATGTGAATTTCATTAATAAATATATTTTCAGCGATAATATGAAAGTAAAGATTCAGTTGCAATTTTGTTGGCATAAATAAATTAATTCTAATCTGCATACTGTATATACCATATAATGTTTGTATTACTATGACGTCAATTTTACGTCGTGAGATCGCTAGGTGATACGGCAGTTCCAACAAGGAATTCTTGTGTACAAGAACCAAATAAATATCGCATATTGAAATTTTTGTCAATAATCACCTTTTAAGGTCCATATAATCAGAAAAATATGAATTATCTGAAAAAGTACTTGCACCCAAATTTACAAGTACTTTTTCAAGTACTTGGTACTTTCAAGTACTTTAGAAACTAAAAAAGTACTTGTACTTCAAGTACATTTAGAAACATCAAGGTACTTGGTACTTGTACTTCAAGTACTACTTTTCGGTACTTTGCCCAGCCTGTATACAGTGCCTGTGTTGGAAAAAATATGTCGATTTCAATGTGCATGCGAATTAATTCTCTACTTGAAGTAAAAGCTTAGACCTTCCAAGGTTTAAAGGTTTAACGGGATTGTCTAAATCTTTGCTAATTATACAAAATCTGTTACGAATTTGTAACGTAATTTTATCATGTTATTAAAAAAAACTTCGGCTACCCTTGGTAAGAGAATTATAGGGACCGTGTTAAAAATCGCATATCGAGATTTCGGTAAATGACCACGTTTTAAGGTCCATAGAATCTAATTTTAACATTTTCACGATGATGTCTGTGTATGTGTGTGTGTGGATCCTGTATACGCTCTAACTCAAATACTATCATTCAGAAAATTTTGAAACCTTGTATTTCTACGTTATTCTAATATGGAAAGAAGCCATTAGATTTTGGTGTAAATTAGATACGGAAATGACACTTTACTTGAAGCTCAAATAATTTTTCTCCGAAAAATACCTTCAAATGTTATTTTTTTCGAGATTTATGTTAATATAAAAATTAAAGATTATTAAATTTTCTACCAATAAATAAATAAATAAATAAATAAATAAATAAATAAATCATCACGACATATTACCCTCTGTTGGGTGTGCCAATCTGCTTTGTACGCAGATATCGGTAATGATGATGACATATTTGTACCGTGCGGGCGTTTACCAGGCGTGCCATTTAAAATTCGAAATATTTGGCGTCGGTCGGGATCGAACCCGGTTCCCCAGATTCGCAATCTGACATTCAGGTTTGCATGAATACTTTTCCTATATATTGTATGGATAAATTTATAAAATTATATATAATTTAAATCAAAGAGCCTACGCTTTAAACAAACACAACTCCTTGTTTACACAGTTCATAACTCAAATGTAGGTAACTGACAGATAAATGTCACTGTCAAAGAACTAATTATTTCAAATTAATAATAGTAACATTTTAAAAAGGAAATAGAGCGCGAGCAGACACGTGACTCGAGCGACCTTGACTGTCTTGGGGTCAGCTGATTTGTGTGCGCATGTCATTTTGACAAGAACATTGTCAATTTGACAAGACCAATGTTTTGACTTATTTTGTTTTTGAATTGCTAAAATGTTTATATTTTACAATTTTTAGGCAGCAAAACACATGTAATTAAAAATAAAAACACTTTAGTAGTTAAAAATCAAAATAAGTCAAAACATTGGTCTTGTCAACATGACATTGTTCTTGTCAAAATGACATGCGCACACAAATCAGCTGATTTTAAGCACGTCAAAGTCCGTCGAGTCACGTGTCTGCTCGTGCCCTATAGTAAATCGAACCATATATATGAATGGAATTTAATATAGTTTGCAGCGTGAGTAAATATGTAAGTATGTATATTTAAATTAATAAAAATTAAATAGGGGGAGGTATAGTGTTATTTATACTTTAGCGTTGAAAATTCACAAAACACGTCTCAGGTTTTTACTAATAATGACTGTATTTTTCATTCATTTGTAATAAAATTTAAACCTTCGCTTTTAGGAAACATGAAATTAGATATGTAATTTTTAAAATTTTAAAATATTTATTCTTTATTCGAAAAATTAACCAAAAATCAACAATTTTAGAGCTTTGCCACAGATATAAGAACAAATGGTAATGCAAAAATAAAAAGTTACAGACATCATGTTTTCTTAATAAATATGTTAAAAATAAGTAACAAATTCCTAACAGATTTTGCATAATTGGTAAAAAATGTAGAACCTCTTTTCGTTCATTTAGAAAAGCGCAGACGATCCCCTTAAGCTGACGTGCAACCCACACCCGAAGTCCACTGGGTTAAAATTAGAAAAAATGGAAATGCCTCTGCTTGTCTTACAATTTTAAGCCAACATGATTAAGGTGGTTCAAATTTAATTGGTAATGTACCCTAACTTTTAATTTCCATAGAAATTACGGAAATTTCATTTTCCGCAAAATGTTTTTTAAATGCATTACAAATTTTTCTTTGTTAATACATTTGTAATTATGTTTGTTTATTTTCTTTATATTTTTTTGTTTATATTTTTAATGACGGTTTCATTTCCATCACTGTCAAATTATAAATAACATCCTGAGTCTGCGGGTGCGACAGGTATTACAGAACGTTTTTTAAACTGTTCCCCGCCCCTTAAATTACCCATCACCGGTCGCTTCCTTACGAAAAGCAGCCCCCTTTTCTCCTCTGGTATTCTACGCCTCTGGGTTACTGTTTCCTTACACAATGTAAGTACAAACCCTTACGTCAAGCATCCATGAATGCTAATGATACACTTGTACTTTTTATGCTTTGGTAACGGAGCGAAAATATTGAGACACGAGTGACAATTATAAGATTTTTATGGGTAAAGTTTTGACCCTTTCACGGATTCTCGGCCATGAGAAAGGAATTTTACTTTTTGGAGCCACTTATGCAAGAATTTTAAAAAGATACAAGAACAACACTTTGAAAAATATCATCACTTTCATACGAATGATTTGTTTCATTTCTACTATCGTTACCGTTATCTTTACCTTATAGATTTATTAATAATTGTTGTTACCTCCTGCTACCCTTGGCAAGAGAGGTATAGGAATCGTGCTAAAAATCGCATATCGAGATTTTGGTAAATGATCACTTTTAAGGTCCCTAGAATCCAATTTTAGCATTTTCACGATGATGTCTGCGTGTGTGTATATGTGTGGATCCTCCACTCTAACTGAAATACTATCATTCAGAAAATTTTGAAACCTTGTACTTCGAATTTCGTCTGTAATGGAAAGAGCCCATTAGATTTTGGTGAAAATCGGATAACCGGAAATGGCACTAAAATATATATATATATATATATATATATATATATATATATATATATATATATATATATATATATAAACTATTATTCACGAAAGATGACTATTCAAGGTTATTTGTGAGCCGTCTGATATAATATTACTTGCAGATAACTTCATTGCATTTCGTATGCAAAGGCGTGCAATATGAAATATTTATGGGCACATTTTAACTGAAAAAATATGAGGTATTTATTTGAAAATTATGTTTCTTTCTAAATAATGCCTTTCTGAAAAATTTATGTTCTTCACTTATGTTTTTGCAAAATTCAAAAACATAGATTTAACTTATAAACCAAGGAATAATAATTTGATTTAAACAGCAACACCACTGGGTAAATGCTAGCATAGAGGGCAGTGTAGCAGATAATTAGGTATCTATAATTCTACGACATACGTCATTGTTATTTATAGTGTGTTAGAAAGCAATGCCACTATTTACGTATATCTGTCACATCACATAAATTAAATATACGTAGGTCAAATAATCTTTCTCTTTCTAATACAAAATGTTGCTAAGCTACTGCTTTAAAGTGATGTGTATTCTTTCTTCGAACGAATGACCATGAATAGTCATCTTTCGTGAATAATAGTATATATATATATATATATATATATATATATATATATATATATATATATATATATATATATATGTATATATATATATATATATATATATATATATATATATATATATATATATATATATATATATATATATTCTTCACGGCTTATTACCCATTGCTGGGTGTGCCAATCTGCTTTACAGATATCGGTAATGATGAAATATTTGCACCGTGCGGGCGCTTACCAGGCGTCATCTCACGGGCACTCATTGTTGGCGTGGAGAGTGCACCACAGAAGTCAATTTTGTGCCATTTAAAATTCGAAATATTTGGCGTCGGTCGGGATCCAACCCAGTTCCCCAGATTCGCGACCTGACACTCAGGCACGCGGTCACAAGACCCCATAAAAAAATTAAAAAAATTAATTATTTCAAATGTATGTAACTGATAGATAAATGTCACTATCAAAGAACTAATCATTTCAAAATAATATTAGTAACGTTTTAAAAAGAAAAAGGTAAATAGAACAATAGAAAAGGAATTCAATACAGTTTCCAGCATAAGTAAATATGTAGGTATGTATTTAGATTAATAAAAATTAACGATTCAAAAAAATGTTTAAGCTAATCCTCATTTTTGGATTAGTGAATTATATTCTATCCCGGTATTTCAAATTTAATCTTCATTTTCATTTTATTATAGCTCCGGTGGCGCAATGGTTAGGCAACGCCTCATGTCATGTGTGCCCTCGGGGCTCTGGGTTCGAATCTCACTAAGGCATGGGTGTGTGTGAATGTGAACCCACTCTGGAATTGGGATTTAATCCTGTTGGGGGGTTTGAAAAAGGTAGTTACTTGGATTAGATTAGACTATATTTTAAGAAATAAACTGTTAAAATTACAGTAAAATTCGCTAATCCAAAAATAAGGATTAACTTAATCTTTTTTGTGACCAGATTTTTTTTTGTTGTTACCAATAAATGAACATGAACAAATTATATATCGTTGGAAGGCAAAAATGGTCTAACTATTCTTGTTCTTAAATAATCCTGTATCAAAATCTAAATCTGTTTAATTAAAATTGTCACTCTCATATTATGTTGAAACGTGAATTGGTATAAAATAGAATACTAAACGATTAAAACAGTCACTTAAAATGATAATCCTTTTTATCTTATACTGGTAGAAAGTTACAGACTCAACCTCCGATAAAATCAGATCTCATTCAGTCTCATTGAATTGTAAAATTCTCGTCATATCATACATACACAATGCGTTAAATCCCCTTTCCGTGTTCCTAGTTTAAAATAACGTCCCAAAGATAAAATAAATCTTTCATTTATCCCGCACTTGTGCAGACGTGGACCAGACATTCCGTATTATTTTTTACGAGCATAAACAAGCAGATTGGAGCGTGAGACAGGGGTGACTAGGGGTTAAACAAACCCAGCCCTGTTGGCAGTTTATCAGCTCAGAGGGTGGGTGATGTGATCACCTTACAGAATTGCACAAAAAAGAAAGAGATCTCTGACACGCTTAACATGTGTCTGGAATCCTCAAACAAAAATGCAATCCGATATTTTCATTTTTCGCTTTAGACTTTTGGGAATTAATGACATGTTTATGATTTGACGCGGTGTAGAGTTTCAGATCTTAAGAGGTTCGTTCCGTCTAGACCAAATCAATATGGACTATTATATGGAAGAATAATTAACGTCTCAATACTGTAAGATTAATGGTGTGCGTATTTTGACACAATATATTGCGAATAATAAACGATCAACAGATGCTTTTATAGACCATTTTTCAAATTTAACCATCTAAGGTAACTTGCACAGTCTTTTCACTTTCGTAAACTTAAGACTCAGTGGCTCATACCACGATCACTCAGTCCCGAACAAAAGTTGTGTAGACGACAAATTTGCGAGGAGAATTTGACTGCTTTATCCCAAGATGAAGACTTTTTCTACAGGATTATAACCGGGGATGAGACCTGGGTACACCATTTTGAATCTCCCACGAAATAAGAGTCCATGCAATGGATTTATAAGGGCTCTCCACCACTCAAGAAGGCGAAGACACAATGTTCTGCGGGGAAAGTGATGGCCATAGTTTTCTGGGACGCGGAGGGTATTCTTTTAATTGAGTATATGCCAAAAGGAAATACAATAACGGGGAATGTCTACAAAGACACAATTAAGAACTTGAAAGCGGCTATACGAAAAAAAGACCCCACAATTATGCTCAGAAAACTCAGCTTCTGCACGACAACTGCAGGGTGCATAAAGCACGAATTGTTTAAACAGTATTCAATGAATGCGACTTTGAGGAATTGCAATACCCACCTTACAATCCTAACCTCGCCCCCATTGATTATTATCTCTTTCCAAAACTCCAAAACGTTCTTTTAAGAAATGTCAAATTTCGTTATTTAATAATAATAAATAATATCAAATTTATCAAAATATGATTTTAAAGCAGAACATAATTTGTATTTAACAATATTTTTTTTTAAATTGTTCTTTAAACATAAGGACGAAATTAAATATTGAAATTTGGATTTGATATTTCTTAAAATAGCATTTTAGTTTTAAAAAAATCTGATGTGGCCAGCACATTACCTTCCGTCAGTTCTATATATTTTGTACAAATTTCATACGGAAAGTTCCTTGCTAAATTAAATATTCTATTTCTTGTACATTAGCTTCCGGCAGTTGCATGTATTTTATGCAAATTTCATACAGAAAATTATTATTTTGTGACGTTTTCTATATACAGTGTAATGTATCTGCAGAAAAAAAAGATTTATTATTATTATTTCTTGTACATTACCTTAAAGCAGTTGTATGTATTTTATACAAATTCCATAGAGAAAGCAAAAGATCCTATATTTCCAGTAAAATTATAAAACAGACACACTATGTCAATTTCACTTGACACTGACATCTTTCAATCAGAATTTTCTTAATATAGTAGTTGTTTCCACAGGTATGGCTACTTTATGAAATTTAATTTCTTTATAATTTTTTAACTCAATATCCATTTAATATTAAGTATAAAATGCAGTCAAATCGTATAGAGAATAAAATATTCTTTAATATTTATAATAACATCAAATGTGAAAAAATTATATTTAACATAGTTTTTTCAAGAAAAACTGTTAAAATCTTCAAATGATGGTACTTCCGGTTGACCAATTGTAACCAAAATCTAATCAGCTCTTCCTATGGATGTAACGAAGAAGTATACGAAAAAATTATAATTTTTGTAACTGTAGTATTAGAGTTATCGCAGACGAAAATTTTGTTACACACACACATGCACACACACACACATCCACACACACACACATACAGACATCATCGTAAAAATAGTAAATTCGTATTCTAGGGACTCTAAAACGTGCTTATTGAGTAAAAACTCATCATCGAATTTTTTGACCAAAGACAATACCTTCCTTACCTAAAGGTGACGGAAGGTAAAAAAATAAAGTTCCGGAGGATGATTTTATTTACGGAATAAACGAAATTTGGTAATAACAGAAGATTCAAGCTATATAAACAGATGGCTGATGACAAAATATACCAATAAGTTAAATTACCTAACATCACAAATATCCAGTAGCAGAAAGATACCGGAGACGAGCATTTTAGTACCGCCTACTGTCTCCTTCCCTCTTTACACTTCCAAAATTAAACATGGTCAAAGAAAACAAGTCAAGGCTATTAAGTTGAGGTTTTTAAGCGCTTACCAGTTTTATAGTAGACACAAAAATATTGTAGTTAGGGGCGTGGAAGCTACTAATAGAGGGTAAATATAGATCTGCAGGGGGTCTTCTTACCTAGCGTACTAGCCCATATTTAACATTAATCTCAATAGGTATTTCAGCTAATTATAATAATGTGAAATTAAATTAAAACTTAATTTTATTTGATTTGTTTATTTATTGTTATCATTAAATGCTAAATAAATAAGAATTTGTGCGAATATTGAGTTTTTTTGTAAATAAGGTGATACAAAACTGAATACATCCCCGTTTTTCTACCTGTACTTTGCTTGTTTATCCTTTTGCAAATTGGTTGGTTAACTTTTCGGTATTGGCTCACCGCATGACACGCAGCATGAGGTAGCTACAATATCTCTGCGTCTACTATATAACCTAACCATTTTTGTCACTGCGACCTGTAGCCTGTAAGGTATATTGTAACATGGCCGTATTTTTGGAAGTAGTTCCAGAGTTCTTACGAACCCAATTACTGCTCCGGGAGTCAGTTTCCCGATTTCATTTACTGCGACGTACCTTTTATCTAGGAGGTTGTCTCCTTGCAGCCACAGTTGGATATTTGCATACAATGTGTTCCGAAGTTTCTTCGTCGACTGATTGTGTTTTCAGTTATACCCATTTTATATAAATGTTATTTTATAGGACAATGACCAGGAAAGATACCTGGCATAGGACATAGTTTTTAATGACAGTTAAAATCTCTTTGGTATTTGTCGACTAGACTGAAATGAATATATTCGACTGACTTTGGCCTCTCCAGTATGAGGTTATGGCTGACTCCTTCTAGTTTTTGATTTCTTTCTTTGTATGGCTTTTCAAGAGCCCAAAAGAAGGTATAGGTCCGTAAAACGGTAATTTGGCTACCTTTTTAGCAAGCTTATATTCTTTTTCATTGCCTAGAACTCCCTCACCTCCTGGTGCCCACCATAAAGTGACGTGGTTGTATTTGGTCGGTTGTTGTAGGATGTTCATGCAATTTCAGACCAGCTTTGACTCACAATTGAAGGCACCTAGTGCCGTTGAAGCAATATGACTGTCTGACATTACGTTGATTACCTTTGTTTAGGTGAATTTGAGCACAGAGATCTTTTGCGTAGATGTAGAGAAGACGTATGAGAAAATGCCACTAAAGCAAAAAATTATACGTTTTTGCTCTAATTATAGTGAAGGCAAAATAATAATTGTAGTGTAGCAAACAAACAACATGCATGATATTAAATTGTAAATATACAACCTGATACCTGATTGTATTGTAAAACATATTTATTAAGCATGTATTTCTCTGTCCCGTGGCGTTATATTTAGAAATTTATATATCTTTCTTTGTGAGGTCTTATTAAGATATTTTCCACAGGAAATCAGTATTTGTTTTTGGATACACAAGTTTTTTCGTGTGGTTATCAATGTGAGGGTACTTGAGAGATTTAATGCAGTTATCTCTGTCTGACTTAATGCATTTATTCATTGCGTGTCAGTCATACAGCCCATTATACCGCGCCCACAGATCCCAGGAGAATGTGTCAAATAAATGAGCCGAGCCTGATAAGCCTCTACCTCTACTACTACTCTACCCCACATGCAATTTTATATAACAAAATAAAGCGCCATAAATTCACTTCTTATATAACTTTCGTGATGTAATAGTATTACAGTAATACTTAATTCATACGTACCGAACATAATTGTCAATGGAGACTTGATTAATTGAACGTTTTCGAAAGGTATTTAAGTAATAATGTCATTGCAATAATAAATGCCATTTGTATGAATGAATAATATATTAATTGTTGCAAATTATATGTCTGAAAGCTGATTAATCATACCAGTAAAAAATTTGATACTATAAATAGGTACTAATATATCAACACTTATTTATATGATCTGAGAAAGGAAATACCATTTGAGACCATACATTATTTTGATCTTTAGACTGGGATCGGTTAACGAACATTCTACAATTTTATCGTGAGTTTCAGCTAAGATGCAATATTTAACCATTCTAAATGTAGTAATATTGGTTATACTTAGTGACCATAATGGCACAAAATTGACCCCTGTGGTGCACTCTTCACGCCAGCAATGAGTGCTCTTCAGGTGACGCCTGGTAAACGCCCGCACGGTACAAATATGTCATCATCATTACCGAATTCTGTGTATAAAGCAGATTGGCACACCCAGCAATGGGTAATATGCCGTGATGATATATTTATTTATTTATTCATTTACCATATTTGAAATGATGAAAAAGAGGACGCTGAGCGAAGCAAGGCCAAAACCACCGGAGGCAAAATTCTTTTTAAAAAATCTGATGTGAACACCACACGACTTTCCTGTACTCAAGACCAACATGAAATATAGACCGAATTATAAAATTGCACGTATTTGACGCAATTTGATATTAACATTATTTTTTGTACTTTTTTTTCCTAATCCATTAATTATATCGCTTTACTGGGAGGGGAGTAATGTGGCGCAACGAGTAGCCCGCCACGTTACCACCCCAACCAATGTATGTTTTGTTTTCATTTATATTGTTCATTCAGTTGTTATATATTTTTATATTAAATATACATGTCGGTCAGTTTCGTCTTCAAATATATTTATTTATTTTATATTCACATCTACAACATTAAGCTTATATCATATGATAGCGAATATATACTGCAGATCCGCTACAAGTATATAATTTTTAAATTTACATATCTCGCTTATACAAAGGGCTAATTTAATAATATTAGTTGTGCTGGACGCAGAATTTAATTCTCTAAAACTATTATTGGAAGCATTTATTTCTAAAATCAAAATAAAGCCATTTTATTCAAGAAAAACTATTATTAACTTCAGGTAATGTCACTTCCGGTTAGCCTATTTTAACTAAAATCTGTTGTTATTCCCATTGACATAAGTCTTATATACTTAAAAAGTTTTGGATTATATTTTAAAATAGTTCTATATAAAATAAATCTATTATAGGCTTCAAGTAAAGCACCACTTCTGGAAATTATGTAATGACCAAAAAGGGAGGTGCACATGTGTACAACTAGATGTTATAGCAGTCTTAAATACAAAATTTCAATTTTCTACGGCTTATAATATAATAATATATAAATATTTGGACGGGTGCAGGTTAGGTAATTAAATAGAATACAATATCACAATCGGGTCCTCCACTACTTTTTAAATATTTTTCTTATGAAAATGCACGTAAACTGACAGCGACTTGTAGTTTTAAAAAATCTTTATTGTTATTCGTTAAGCAGTAATATTTTTTTTAATATTCAATGACGTAGATATGCGAGATGATTTTGTTCTCAAACAGTGGACTTTGCTAATAATTGGAGTCACATAAATTGATCTTTGTCAGCATACAAAAATATATAAATATGTTAAAATAAGTATTGTGCGCATTAATTAAAAATATATCAATAATAATAAAGAAGGATTACAGTCTATTACCATTCGCCGTTTTCTAATTTATTTCCATTTCAAAAATAAGAATAAAGAAGAATAGCTTTGATAACTTTTGACAATATCTCGTGTCAAATTGATATTTAATTAAATACTTTTAAATTGACACATTTCTTTGTTCATAGCCTACCCCTAGTTAGGATTTTTTTGAACACACTGTAGTATCAATACTAATACATTAATGACATAATAGTAAATATTGCATCTTAACTGATATTTAAGGTATACTTTACTCAAAACCATGCGATTGAAAAAATCAGGACAAATGCCTATTTTCTATATCATTAATGTAATACCTGTAGTTCTAATGCGATCGAGAGGAATATTCACTTATTACTTATTGAAAAAAAGTGACAGCTTTGAGAGTCTGACAAACCTCTTTTGTTAGATTTATTATTATAACCGAAATTGCGATAATTAGCACCCATCACTGGATTTAAGTCGTGATGATATTGCATTTATTTACTAAACTATTTAGTACGTAGCCATTTCTTAATAAATTAAAAAACAAAAAGCATTCTCTCTGAATTCACAGGCCAAGGAGAAGTTCTAGAACTTCACTCTTAATAAAAAACCAAAAAAAGTCCCTGGCTGCAAGCCGAATACGTGAACCCGTTCTCCTTCTCGCTGTAGAAAATGGCCGGTTGTTTAATCTTAGGTTAACGACCCATCCTAATCTTAGCCGCGTTGCATCCAGCCAACCTTCTACCTTGACTATGACTATGAGTGGTACAGTTACAAGTTCGAGATAGGCGCACTCATTGTCGAAGTAGGTAAGC
>OY720454.1:4597500-4617500 GCA_963082715.1 Harpalus rubripes | reverse complement strand
GATGTAACGAAGAAGTATACGAAAAAATTATAATTTTTGTAACTGTAGTATTAGAGTTATCGCAGACGAAAATTTTGTTACACACACACACACACACACACACACACACACACACACACACACACACACACACATCCACACACACACACATCCACACATACACACACACACACACACATACAGACATCATCGTAAAAATAATGAATTCGTATTCTAGGGACCCTAAAACGTGCTTATTGATTAAAAACTCATCATCGAATTTTTTGACCAAAGACAATACCTTCCTTACCTAAAGGTGACGGAAGGTAAAAAGGATGAATGTCCATTTTCTAGCAAAATGAGATGATTGGTACTTATAGATTGAAGGTGGTCGCTTTTAAATGGTATGTGTAAAAGAGGCAAAACGATAACAATCCTAAGATACAGGCCTCACAATCTGTAAGACAAGATCTAAAAAGGATGACGGTCCAAGCGTCAGGATATAAAAAGATGAATATTCGACAGCGATATGCGCAAATTATAACTTGGTCAGCCGATTTTTGTTTAGTACTGAACAGAAATTTGTTAAGCTAAGAGCGGTATCAGTGGCTATCTGATGACATTCCGTAACTCAGTAATTAATTTTTAGCAACTGGTTAAATATTTAACCACTAGTACCTATGTTGACATAATTGGTGCGTTCGGCTTGCTAACGCTTTTCACTCTTTTGACTCCAAGTGTTCCTATAACCGTTCGGGTATGTACGATGGAGTAAATAGATCTCACTCCTTGATCGTTCGGGTAAACGGAGTGGAGTTAAAAGAGTTAACTCCATTTACTCTACCTCTTAGCATGGGACTCAAGGAGTGCACATGCGTATTAGGTTATTTTTTGACGGCTAATAGAAAGTTTGAGTTTTAATTTTTACAGGGTTCTGTGCTAATCGTGATGTGGCTTAGAGCCTCGTTTGTTTAGCTATTTTTCTTAGCGGTATTGTGGTTGTAAGTATTTTAAAAAAAAAATAGGTACTCTGTATTCATGCTGTCTGGATTATAAAATAAATAAATAGGTAATTATTAAATATTTTATTTAAATGCAGTACCTACAATTCTATTTTTGTAAATTTAAAATGACGCTTACTATATGCTCCGAAAGATTTAAGGTCACGTGACAACGCTCCGTACTCCACTCCAACTCCATTAGAGCTAACAAGGCGAACGCACCAAATGTAACAAACAATAGGACACACTATTTAACCAGTTGCTAAAAATTAACCACTGAATTACACAATTAATAAAACCACCAGACGACGCAAAAATTTGGACGAGTGACTGATGTAGAGAAAAAGCTCCAACTGCAAAGTCATGAAACTGGTGAAGATTTTTCCTGTGAACATTTGAAATGTTCTATTAACCAACGTTTCAGAACCAATTCGAAAATATTTTGTCATTGAATTTCAAACATATGGGATTTCTACCTATAGTCCATTCTACGAGACCTTTTCATTAAACCAGGACTTCGAATCGGAGCTGAATCGAAAACCGTAAACCGGCAAAAATAACGGAAAAATTCTGTTAGGTCCCACATAAGTTGAAACTTGACCCATCTGTGGGTATAACAATTTTAAGAAATGACTAATCTGAGTTTCGAAATAAGATTAATACACTTTGTCATTCCAAAAACATTAGATGGGGCTTGAAACTTTAAAATTCGCGTAATGAAAAAACAAAATTTGTAACATTATCTTTTTTCCCCTGGCTCTTGGCAGTTTGATGTTGGGAAAACGATTTTTTCTTTATTGAGAATGGAGGTTTTTAAAAGTTAGCCCCCGGCGGCAAAATGTCTTAAGTCGCCACTGTTCGACATTTGTTTGTTTTGTCTCGTGGTCGCGATCCCATCCGACGCCAAATATTTCGAATGACACAAAATTGACCCCTGTGGTGCACTCTCCACGCTAGCAATGAGTGCCCGTGAGGTGATGCCTGGTGTGTGCTTACACGGTGCAAATATTTCATCATTACCGCTATCTGTGTACAAAGCAAATTGGCACACCCAGCATTGGGTAATAAGCCTTTTATATAAAATTTTCGTTAACAGGTAAACAGAGCGCGAGTGTCAGAAGTCAAATATTCATTCTCGGAATTTGCAAAACACTCAATACGATCGCAGAGGCTGTGGGTGTGTAATATATACTAGCTATAAACAACGATAAACATCACTCGAAACATTTCAATATTAGTTCCTGGGAATTTCATTATCCTGCATGTCGCGAGTAAAAATAAATGCTCTTCGGCCGTGCTGACATTGGTAATGTTTTCGTTCCCTACGTCGTCTGGCTTCGTGAGCTGCATTCAAGCAAAAATTAAATTATCTTATCAATAAAGCGATGAGAGAACTGCAGAACCCCTACGAAAGGGAACTAAAAGGGATGCTACATTGCTGATTGATGTTGAGTGCACTTTTAATGCATTTATTTATCATACAAAAACAAAAATTTCATTAAAGCACTATAACAATTATTCTTGATTAATTGAATGATTAGTTTTTGCATGATTCTAATAGAAGTTTCAAAAAGGATATTAAAAATAATTTCATATCAGAAAAAACTAGGAAGTATAGTTATGTTTTTTGTTTTTAATTATTTATAAAGTTTTATAACGAAAGGGTAGAGCTATGACGCTTTCCAATTTCGCTTACTGAAGGTTCCGAATTCGAATCCCATTAAGATTTTATTTCTTGCGCAAATGGTTCAATATATATTTAGTTGCAAAATAATACGAGGGTAGCACCGCAAGTTTTTGCAAATAAATATAACCAAGGTAGCTACGAAAAATAAATGCATGACAAAGCAAAAGTACTACATCCTTATATAACATGGTAGTTCTTGTTACAATTCGTTATCTGTTATCAGTAATTTTGCATGCAGTATTAAAGTACGCAGGTCATACTTAAAATGCAGTTAACAAGAGAAAATTTCCTGTCAAAGTAAAATGAGTTCGAAGCGTTAGTAGAAAAATGATTGCCTCCTTTTTCTCAAAATCCGGTCCTACCGTCAATATTGCATTAATAGATAGGAAACAGTAACTTCTAATTGGTACATAACAATTTGTTTGCCACGGGTATTTGAAAAAATGCGTGAAAATAGGCCTCTGAGTAAACTAGTATTGCCATCGAAAACACGGTCTCTCAAGTGTCTCAAGAAGAACGGATTTCTTGCTTTAAATATTCAATTCATATATGAAACAGAAAGTATTTAACTGAGTGCACATAAAGATGAAAAATAATGTAATACTCTTCCCCTACTGTTTGTCACTCAAATTTTTATTCTGGAAATTAAAGTATGTACCTATATGGTCTCCTAAATAGTCAGTTCAACAGAAAGTATTTAACTCATTGTACATAAAGATACTTTTCCTCCTCTGTTTGTCACCCAAATTTGTATTCTGGAAATTAAAGTATATGGTCTCCCAAATATTCAGTTCAAATATGAAACAGAAAGTATTTAACTGAGTGTACATAAAGATGAAAAATAATGCATTACTCTTCCCCTACTGTTTGTCACTCAAATTTGTATTCTGGAATTTAAAGTATATGGTCTCCTAAATATTCAGTTCAAATATGAAACAGAAATTATTTAACTAAGTGTACATAAAGATAAAAAATAATGTATTACTCTTCCCCTACTGTTTGTCACTTAAATTTGTGTTCTGGAAATTAAAGTATATGGTCTCCTAAATATTCAGTTCAAATATAAGTTCGTCCTATAATTCTTCTATTTTGATCCAAATTAATGAAAAATGAATATATCTCTCAGGTGCCAAATTGAATATTATATTTCTCTTAGGACGCCAAAATTAATATTATGTGCCCCAAACGCCAAAATACCACCGCACGGCCCTGCTTAAACAATACCTTTCTTATCTATTGTTGTCGGAAGGTGAAAAAAATAAATAAAGGTGCAACAATAGTTATTTGTATCACTAGTCCAGAAACTGGATATTTGCGAGAACGAGTTTATTTTGACAGGCCGAGCTGAAAGCGAGGCCTGCAAATACGAGATCTCGCAAAACAGTTTCTGGGCGTGTGATACACAAGATTTTTTGTGCCGACATCTCAATAAATTCTTCGTATATTTCTCAACAATTTATTCTATTTTACATAACCTAAAAAAATGAACTCGGTTTTGCATTGCAAGTTTAAATATAATTACTTGCATTTGAGCTTAAAATGCGTAATTATTTTATATTTATTGAAAATATATCATACAAGGATAGTTATATATATATTTTATATACTTTCGCATATTTTCAATGACAGATAGCGGAAACTCAATTGTATCACGTGAATTTAGTTGTAGTTACAAAACAAACGAAACAAATTAGTCCTAAAGTTGGAACTTTTAATTAATCTATACGAGATGACAGCAATGACAGCATATTATTATTTTTATGACAAAATTTAGTTAAGTTACAATAATTAAAGATCTAGCCCTAAAATTTGTAAACATTTTGTTAATTCTTGTGTTGCATTTATGTTACACTAATTCTTAAATAATAATACAAAATATTAGGAAAAAGGAAATTATGCTTAGAATCTATATTATAAAAAATTTGATATTAAACATAGTTATCATAGATGTACATTCATTGAATAGTACTCGTAGTTATAGATGATGGCATAATTAATAATTACAAAATGCATAGAACTCTCCTGTAACACAAACTATTCATTATTATAATCAATATATGATTAACCATGTATTATGTAGAAACTAAATTATAAATTAGGTCGAGGATTATTATACTAAATTTAGAACTAATATCATAATTAAATCATCGCATCGATTGTAATAATTAGGTATAGTCCATGGCTAAGAAAAACATGTTTTGGTATTTCCCAAACATTTTTTAAGTCCTTTCTGTAAATAACAGATGACTACGGTTTAATTTGTAGCAGCTTTGATTGATATAGTGTACATGCGGAATAATCATGCTAATTAATATTGATTAATAGGCTTAGGGTATCCGTACGGGAAGTATTAAGTCATTGACATGCAGATGACAAGGAAGGACAGCGGACCTACATCCTGGGGCATAATACAAACCGGTCGTCCAACTAACCCTTCCTGCAGAACAGGAAGAATGAAGAATATTTCTTGATGTATGTATATTACACCACATTGTATTATTATCTTTGTCTGTTAATGGTCACCAGTTTATTACAAGGCACACTATCCTTTATTTGAGTATGTGTTATCTAATGATAGAACGGACCGTCGAAAGACTGGTTTACCAAATCCCGGAGTTTCAGCTTAAAATATGCCGGATCGTCGATTACCTTCCTTAAAATCGAATACTTTCGGGTCGTATCTGTATTTATCTACAATTTAAGGTGCATTTACAAATGAAAATTAGGTTTAGATTTATGGTTTATACTTTAGATTTAAAGACTTTGGCCGCCGTATGTAATGACTCCATTTGCACTTCAGAATTTAGGGTCTCTAAAGGTGCATTCACAAATGAAAATTAGGTTTAGATTTATGATTTATACTTTAGATTTAAAGACTTTGGCCGCATATTATGTAATGACTCCATTCACACTTCAGAATTTAGGATCTCTAAAGCTAAACATTGCAAGGTCCAAACTTTAGGTTTATAATTTAGTTGACGTCACAAACTTCACCAATGAGAACGAGTCTGAAATGATATACATATATACACCCATCTTTAATTAGTATTCACTTGGTGGATTTGGTTTTTTAAACAAATGCGAGAAGAACATGGAGACTGTCATAACTTAATTGCTGAGTTAATATAACCAATAATGCCAAGCGAATGACAGTTTCACTGCGCACAGATGTCTTGTTGAGTACGGCTCTACCGATTTGTTAATCTTGTTTTTGAAGCATTTACACTGATGTCTGAACATATCAAAACTAATTTTCAGGTATTTTAAACTTACATTTATGAATGACTTACTTAAACCTAAACAAAAACCATAAACCTAATTTTCATTTGTAAATGCACCTTAAATCGAAATCATAAAGCTAAACATTGCAAGGTCCAAACTTTAGCTGTATGATTTAGTTTGACGTCACAAACTTCACCAATGAGAACGAGTCTGAAATGATATAGATATATACACCCATCTTTATTTAGTATCCACTTGGTGGATTCGGCTTTTTAAACAAATGCGAAAAGAACATGGAGACTGTCATAACTTAATTACTGAAATACCGATATTTTAATCTTGTTTTTGAAGCAATTACACAGATGTCTGTATATATCAAAACTAATTTTCAGGTAATTTAAACTTACATTTATGAATGATTTACTTAAGTCTAAACAAAAACCATAAACCTAATTTTCATTTGTGAATGCACCTTTACTTAAACCTAAACAAAACCATAAACCTAAATTTCATTTGTGAATACACCTTTACACTTGCAATTTACATGCAGGTTTAGCATGGTACTATGAATGCAATATAAGTCATTTAGAGATTTCATTTTCCATCGCCACACGCATGACGTCACCCAATGACAAGTCAGTAGCAAATAGCTTTGATAAATATCAATTATAACAAAATCTGGCTGAAAATAAATACAATTAATATTAACCCTCCGTCTGTCAAATGCCCTTGCTGAAACCATTTCGATCGGGTGTAGTCTGTGGAGACCAAATAAAATATCCTCTGAGGAGCAAGAATATACCTTCCAGTGCTAATGCCTCTTAAATATGTTTTTGCATGATCGGGTTATTTTTTATATTTACCGACAGTGTTTCCAAGACAGTAGGTCTTATTTACAAATTACTGAATGGTAAGTGATGTGATTCTCGTCGGTAAGTGATGTGCTTCACTTACCGTTCAGGAGGCGAGACGGTAAATAAATAAAAACAAAAATCAAAGCTTACTTCAAAAATGATAAATAATTTTTTTTAATATGTCAAAATAATTTTCAAATCTTATTTTTCTTTTAAATTTTGTGCGTCGATCGTGCAAAAAATAGTATAAGCATCACGAACGTTAAGGAATTACCAATCTCAGACAAAATTGGAACCTTCGCTTCGGTCAGTTTCCAAACATTGTCTTCGATCGGTAAACTGTCCTTACCGTTCTTAATACTTAATATACTATTTCTACAAACCTGCTTCTATATAATGCCTAATACAAAACTAATTCCAAACACATTTTTCTTGTGTCAGTTAAAACTGAAAAAAGCTTACAATTACAATCGTACCGCACATTTTCCAAAATTTGAAAACGCCTAAATAAATGAAAATAAAATTTCCTTATAATAATATTTATTTAAAAATATATGAAAATTATTATTATTATTATTATTATTATTATATATATATATATATATATATATATATATATATATATATATATATATATATATATATATATATATATATATATAGGGTGTCATAAATGAATTGGGTTACCATTGGGATCTCGGAAACTATAAGAGCTACCAGGTCAGTTAAAGGGGCAATCTTGTGCAGTTTTGAGTGCTCATTCATAGTTTTTCAGCTTACACAGTGCAAGTGCGCACTGAGTGCAACATATCACGTGACCACGATGAATGAGTTCTGCCCTCACCCGGTGGCAATGCAGTTTAAGCTGAAAACGATTTTGCTCAGCCGCCATATTTGCACTAACACTATTGCACTTGCCTAGGGAGTCAGTGCACAAAAGTCGCATTGAGCCAGTGCACGGTGCAATTTTTTCTTAAGCTGAAAATGCATCAGCTGACTAAATTCTGATTCAGTATCGAAAGGGGATATTTGTTCTGTCACTAGTATTAATGATCGGTTTACAGTATGAACCAAAAAAGGAGATAAATGATCTATGACTATGACCATTCCTTTTTAAATCGAAGTATAAGTATAGTATTACTTTCTTGAAAAATAAAATGTAAATGTTTATTTTCGCAAAGTACCGCGTAAACATTTAATATTTATAAATTAATTAATAAATTCCTGCATTTTTGCGTTCACTTTCACTTGAACTTATTAAAGTTTAATGAATTCATTGAAAACCACAAAATATGTATTAAAATACTCGGGTAATGAATAATTATCGATTGTTCTTTGTTGAAGTGTAAACTAGATTTGAGCAAATAGAATAGAATATACTAGGTGTTTGTTCACCGATCGCCGGCAGGGGTCACGAACCTGAGAAATTAGTTCTACCAACTAACCGGACTGAAATAACCCATTTACATTCTACACCTCACATAGACGGCGGAGAGAACATTTTCATGAAGGTGCATAATTTCGCAAATTCTACGCAAGTGTACAAGCAGACAAACAAATTAGGACATTCTACATAGTTTAGAATAATCTCAACGCTATGCTACTTTTTCTGTAAACTGTATACCTAAATTGAGAAATTGCAGTTGGGTCCAATATTTTTCTTCCCGAATGTATCAGATATATAATAATAAGTAAAATAAATATGTTTATCGTCACGGCTTATTACCCATTTTTGAGTATAAAAATATGCTTCTATTCGCAGATTTAAAAAATCTGACGTGATCAATACAATACCTCCCGCTATTTAATTTTTATTATTATTATCCTTTTATTTCACAAACTACAAATATATACCTAATACATAATAATATAATTATTATTGGTCCCGATATTCTGGGCAAACATATTCTGCAGTTCGGAGAAACCACTCCATCCGGCCGCTTACCAAGGAGCTTGGGTATGGGTGACTATGTGAGCACCTTTCTTATTATATGTGCTGTTCCAATTATTGCCGTTTTCTGTATTTCAGAAGGGTCATGTTTACCAGGCAATTTCTCGATATTCTTCTGAAACTCGTCGTCAACGAAACCCGTAGCTCCTATTATTATGGGCAAGATTATAGTTTTTGTTTTCCACATTCTTTTAATTTCGATTTCTATATTTTTATATTTCAAAAGTTTCTCGGCAGTTTTAGTTTTTTAATTATTATTATTATTATTATTATTATTATTATTATTATTATTATTATTATTATTATTATTATTATTATTATTATTATTATTATTATTATTATTATTATTATTATTATTATTATTATTATTATTATTATTATTATTATTATTATTATTATACATACTTACATATTTAGTTACGCTGGAACCTGTATTATGATCCATTCCATATAACTATGGTTCTATTTACTATTTCCTTCTTAAAACGTTACTATTATTAATTTGAAATGATTAGTTCTTTGACAGTGACATTCATCTGTTAGTTACATAGAGTTGAGATATGAACTGTGTAACTAAGGAGTTGTACTTGCTGTTTGGTTAAAGCGTAGGCTCCGAGATTTAAATTATAGATAATTTTATAAATTTATCCACAAAATATATAGAAAAAGTATTTATGCAAATCTGTAGAAAATTTAATAATCTTTAAGGTGCATTCACAAATGAAAATTATGTTTATGGTTTTTGTTTAGGTTTAAGTAAGTCATTCACAAATGTAAGTTTAAATTACCTGAAAATTAGTTGTGATATGTAAAGAATCTATGCAAATGCTTCAAAAACAAGATTAAAATATCAGTAAAGCAGTACTTAACCGTTAATCGTGCGCCGTGAAACTGCCATTAGCTTGGCATTATTGGTTGTATTTCAGCAATTAAGTTTTGGCAATCTCCATGTTCTCACATTTGTTTAAAAAGCCGAATCCACCAACAGAATACTAAATAAAGATGGGTGTATATATCTATATCCTTTCAGACTCGTTCTCATTGGTGAAGTTTGTGACGTCAAACTAAATCATAAACCTAAAGTTTGGACCTTGCAATATTTAGCTTTATGATTTGGATTTAGACACTAAATTCAGAAGTGTGAATGGAGTCATTACATAATATGCGGCCAAATTCTTTAAATCTAAAGTATAAACCATAAATCTAAACCTAATTTTCAATTGTGAATGTACCTTTAATTTTTATAACACAAATGTCGAAAAAATAACATTTGAAGGTATTTTTCGTATTTTTTGAGCTTCAAGTAAAGTACCATTTCCGGTTATCTGATTTACACCAAAATCTAATGGCTTCTTCTCATATTAGAATAAGGTAGGAATAAAAGATTTTCAGAATGATAGTATTTGAGTTACAGAGGAGGATCCACACACACGTGCAAACATACACATACACACAGACATCATTGTGAAAATATTAAATTTGAATTCTAAGGACCTTAAAACGTGGTCATTTACCTAAATCTCGATAAGCATTCGTACAAACGTATTAACTCACTCAACACAGATACTACTTTATTCTATTATCTTGTCATATTAAAAAAAATAAAATCGTTCATAAGATTATATTTTATTACTTCTTATAGAATTTGTTGTAAATTACAAAAAAGGATATTATGAATAGTTAAGAAGGTAAAACCATTTATAGTGATCCTTCCTGTAGCGACGCCTATGTGTTACTCTAGGGTTTGTGGATACTTTGATTCAATTCAACTGCAAACAGGTTTCTTGCCACAAAAACAAATCCATTCCAGACATTAAACATTTATATTTAACACAGTCCTATCTAAACACACAAATCAATAAATAACGCCTCTCAATCTTCCCGTAGTATAAAGGTCACTATGAAAGTTCCACTCAAAATAGTTAAAATTAAATATTATTTTGCAGTATTACTGCTTTAAAAACTGACACAACTGACAGATGAATGACATAACCTCAATTTGCTGTCAATCAACAATGAATTTTCATCTGTGAAGTTAAAATAGATCAATCCATAACAAATGAATTTGGAGGAGGGCAGCTGTCAGAAATAAAATGCTTACATAATTTACTCAATGATGGAGGCATGAAAAAAATTACAGTTTAATTTTATGAATAATGAGGATTAAAAATCTTCGGGATATCAGTCAACAGGATTTATTTATTTTGACAACTCCGACGTTTCGGCAACACAGTTGCCTTCTTCAGGAATATGTCTATAAAAGCAACATAAAATGATAGTTGCAGTCAATATACAAATGTTTTTAGGTTGAAACATTTAAAAAACCGTCAAACAATAGAATTTCTAATAAACATCAATTCACACAACCAGTACACAGGAAAATTAACTGTAAATATATAAGAAATGGATCAAAAATCACGTTGTCAACTGCCAACAAAATGAACAGATTGTTCTGGTTGTGTGAATTGATGTTTATTAGAAATTCTATTGTTTGACGGTTTTTTAAATGTTTCAACCTATAAACATTTGTATATTGACTGCAACTATTATTTTTATGTTGCTTTTATAGACATATCCCTGAAGAAGGCAACTGTGTTGCCGAAACGTCGGAGTTGTCAAAATAAATAAATCCTGTTGACTGATATCCCGAAGATTTTTAATCCTCATAATTCTCCACAGTCGATCAATTTTCTCTTTATGAATAATGTATAACAAAATTTCTCGATTTCTATAATATTAATAAGATAAATAATAAATAATAAATTTATATTTTATAAATAATTAAATAATTTTAAAAAATATTCAAAAGTGTGGTTAAAATCACACCTGCCCTCCACTTATGACGTCATGTTGGATTGCCTAATTGTTAGCGGTAAGCGCTACCAACATAACTAAGGTCATACTTTTTAAAATTCTAATAGAGTTATGAAATTATAGTGATGCACAACGAGGCGAGAGTACTCTCGCATCTCGTCTCGTCTCGTTGCATTATGCGAGACGAGAACGAGAGCGAGATTGCAATTTAAAATTCGAGGCGAGATCGATATAACAACTGCGAGAAGGAAGATATCTCGCAAGATTCTCGCGAGAGTCTCGCAATAAAAAGTATTTGTAACTTTATAGCTTTGATTCATAAATTCAATGAAAAATGTACCGTACAGGGAGTGGAGTTAACGGTAATTCGTACATAGAACACGTGAATGTGAAAATTTTATGAATTGACTATATTTTTTTGAGTCTATCTAAAGTCGAATGATATCGGTCGCAGAGCGACGAAATGCAAAATAAAGGCTAAATCTAATAGAACTAGTTTTTCTCCAACATTTCAGCCCCTAATTCATCCCAGTTAAAACTACAGAGAATAAAATTCTTATCGTTCCTGAAAAATAAAGGATCTTATGTTAAGCGTCGATAGGAGCCAACACGGAGTGAAGCGGAGTGATTGGTTGCCAGCGGGTTCCCAGTGTATCTACAAAAAATATTTGTTTTAATGTTTAATTAGTTTTACTGATGACAGAATGTATTAACAGATGTTCGTATTGAAATAATTTGGTGGTATTTTAATTATACAACTGTAAATACACGGAAGACGGAACGATTAATGCGAACTTGTCTTTTGTAGTTCAACTGATACGTAAATACCGAGGTAAATAGGTGGTGCTCAAGCGCATATTTTTACAGCGAGACTCTCGCGAGAGTCTCGCGCGAGAACGAGACGAGACCCATAAAAACGTGCGAGAACGAGAGCAAGATCGAGATTGCAGATCCAAAAACGAGACGAGAGCAATATTTTATATTTCTCGTCTCGTCTCGCCTCGCGTGTATCACTATGAATTTATTTCAATATAAAAAATTGTATAAAAAACATGTTCATAAGGCACTTGTCCCTTGTAACGTTAACGTTAACAGATTGCCTTATGAAGCTTTTTAATGTACTATTTTTTAAACTTTAATGAACAAACACAGAACTAAATTTTGGAGAAAACTGTAAAATCTGTTGGCTTCAGAAAAAGCCAACGGCGTTATAAACCATTTACCTCGAGTAAACCGATTTCTATCTGACCGTTAGTTGTCGCGTCGGACAAATAGGCATTTGAAAAGTAACCATTTGTCCACGTCTCGCGTGAAAGGATCTAACAGTTCCGGGATAAAAAAAACAACAGGATAAAAGGCAGGCCGGTTGAGTAATTGGCAGGACTGGACAGTGACCAATTATAAATCTATGCTCGCACCTGGTGCCACATCGTGCGTATTTATCAAAGCCACTCGGTGACATAGCAGGCAGAGGGAGAGGATTTCCTCACAAATATATCATGCGCGATATGACGACTTGATGGCGTATTCATTTCAATTCATATACTTTAGATTTGTATATGGACTTTCAGTACATCGAATGTTCAGGATGACTGGATCAAAGACGCGGATTTGATAATAATGCAGAATGTAGTATTAGACATGAAACTGAATCGGTTAACACGTTAAGTTAGGTTGGACCCGACGTTAATTATTTGCTATATCAACGTAATATGCGCGCGAGTAAATATTTATACACCTGATATGACTATTTGCATGTGACAATCCTTCAGCTTACGCGATCTGCGCGTGTTTGTCTGGATTGGGTTGAGAGATGAGACATCTCGGAACACAACGCCCACACAATCGCGTGGAATGAACACGTGCATTCTATATATCTATATAAATACATTTTGAATTACTTCTCTTTGAGTGGAAGTACATTCCATGCATGTCTAAAACACACAGACAACAATGAAATTTTTTTTATGTATAGTTCATTCAATAATGTATTTTTATTGTGGATAATTTCTGAAATGTCCGAAACGAGAAGAAAACTGAAATTATAATTTTATAAAGCAGAAGCAATCTAATCGCAATGCTTAGAAATGCAAGATTATGGAAGTAGAAAGAAAATTGCAAACAGCACACCAGACTTGCAATATCTACTCGCAGTAATAACTGCAGCTTTGCCAGCTACCAACAGAATAAGAAATCAACATATTAGAAATGCATACAATTTCTAAACTAACAAAAAATAAAATTTTACAGACTGACAAAAAAGTAAGAGAGATGAATATATGCGAAGTAGATATATTTTACACCCAAACATCGAAAACGCTCAGTGAGCGAAAAAAAGCCACAACGCGTTGCGGACTGTGCTGAACAACCAATAACGAATTCTGATCGTTTTTCGCGTTATGGATAGAGATGAAACGGCCCCGACGCGTTCTGGATTATTCAGAAAGGTCACTGTTTTCCAATTATCAATTGTCAGTTAGGTATTGTTATAGTTTGTATGTTTTCTTATTTAAAAAAAATAAATTGTAAGTAACTAGTAATCAAGAAAGGCAGGCCACTGCAGATTCTAGAAAGGGAGATTGAACAAAATCAATTTATTCATTCATCAATTTTCTAAACCTTTTATGGCTTTCCTAATTTTGTAAGATCCTAGATATTCAATTAAGAGAGTTATCTTTTGTTTCATCATTTTTATCTAGTGAAATATAAGACCAGACTGCTATTTTTGTCATCCCGTCCCAAAATTAACATATAAAAAATCTGATATGGCACATTACCTGCCGTCAGTTCTAAGTGTTTTGTACAAATTTTATACAGAAAGTTCCTTGCAAAAGATTCTATTTCTTGTACATTACCTTCCGGTAGTTGTATGTATTTTATACAAATTCCATACAGAAAGTTTCAAACAAAAGATCCTATATTTCCAGTAAAATTATAACACAAACATACTATGTCAATTGCACTTGACACTGACATCTTTCAATTTTCTTAATGTAGCAGCTGTTCCCATAGTTATAGCATACCTGGCTAATTTATGAAATTTAATTTCTTTATAATTTTTTAACTCTATATCCATTTAATATGAAGTATATCTTTTGTTTCATCATTTTTATCTAGTGAAATATAAGACCAGACTGCTATTTTTGTCATCCCGTCCCAAAATTAACATAAAAAAATCTGATATGGCACATTACCTTCCGTCAGTTCTAAGTGTTTTGTACAAATTTTATACAGAAAGTTCCTTGCAAAAGATTCTATTTCTTGTACATTACCTTCCGGTAGTTGTATGTATTTTATACAAATTCCATACAGAAAGTTTCAAACAAAAGATCCTATATTTCCAGTAAAATTATAACACAAACATACTATGTCAATTGCACTTGACACTGACATCTTTCAATTTTCTTAATGTAGCAGCTGTTCCCATAGTTATAGCATACCTGGCTAATTTATGAAATTTAATTTCTTTATAATTTTTTAACTCTATGTCCATTTAATATGAAGTATAAAATGCAGTCAAATCGAATAGAGAATAAAATATTCTTTAATATTTCTAACAACGTTGAATGTGAAAAATGATATTTAACATCATTTTTCAAGAAAAAGTGTTAAAATCTTCAAATGTGGGTACTTCCGGTTGACCAATTATAACCAAAATCTAGTCAGCTCTTCATATGGATGTAACGAAGAGAAATACAAAAGAATATTTTTTTTGAAATTGTAGTATTAGTGTTATCGCAAGGCACACACACACACACACACACATACACATACACACACACACACACACACACACATATACACACACACAAACACACACACACACACACACACACACACACACACACACACACATACACACACACACACACATACTTAGCCATACAGACGTCATCGTAAAAATAGTAAAATAGTATTCTAGGAGCCCTAAAACGTGCTTATTGATTAAAAACTGATCACTGAATTTTTTTACTAAAGACAATACCTTCCTTACCTAAAGGTGACGGAATCTAAAAATTACCGACGATGCATGGGCCTAAATTCCGATTAAACAAAAAAATTTGCAGAAATCAGTATTCCAGTCTCTCGACGATGTGTTTATTCACTAAATTTTACCCATGGCGATGATGACATTTATTTATAAATCCCTCTGTGAATAATAACAATTTAGACTAAAATTAGAGCCAGTGATTAAAACAAGCTCATTGCATCTAGTAGCGTAATCCAATTGAGTAAATGAAAAGTGTAAAAAGGAAATAAATCTTGGGTCGCATGAGTCGCAACCTTTACCCCGGTTCAATCGCATATCAGTCTGTAGATCTTGGCGGATCGTACACGATAATTAACACGTGACCGCACCGAGGAACAATTTAATTCGTTCGAGTGGAAATCAGCGTGACGTAATTAAAAATAGGCGCGGAGCGGAGCGACGTCTGCTGGGAAATGGAAATTCGGTGCTCGGGAGGTCACGCGAGCACACAGTAAGAACTGACTCCTCCTCTACCCGTGCCGGGGAGTAATTACACGGCAGCCATGTTATTAATGAAGAAGTTAATATGCTAATATTATGCGTATGTCAGCTTCTTATGTTCTGTCGAGTCGTATGAGACTGCCGCATGTGTCGCATCCATTACAAAAGAGATTCGCCAACTCAATTCCTAATTAGATGCAAGAGAATTTAACGCTTTGTTTTCAACATAAGGTAAAAACTATAACTTCTTACTTTCGCATAATCAAATTATATATTCACTTTGGCACTCATAAGTTTTCTCTACTTTAAGGTGTATTTACCGTAGGATATTTGTTTCAATAGAATTATGAACTCAGAATCAAAAGCAAGGTACCAAATGATCTAAGGTTAAGTTTTTATTTATAATAGGTGATACTGCAGGCCAAAAGAAACGATACCTAAATGTTAAAACACCGTCGAAGAAATTAATTGGGTAATAATGCGTATAATACGCTTTGAAGTACACAATTCTTTGTTCATGAAATTAGTTCCATGTTTGGTTTTACATTTCAACCACGTTTGGTATTTTATTTATTTATTGCAATGTATACAAACTAGACTAGGTCTGTTAGAAAAGTATCCGACTTTTGGCCGGGAGAAAAAACTGGCATACCTGGAGCGTTGGAAACCGAATCACCCAGAGCTGGGACAGATACTTTGAAAAAGTATCTTCGATATTTTTGTAAGATACTTACATTTTGTTAGAGATACTTAAATATCTAGATACTTTAAGTGTAAATTTTTAAGATACAAATCTTTTTAAAAAGTATCTTAGATATCTACTTGAAAATATCTTAGATACTCTTAAAATATCTTAAATACGCTTCAATTATCTTAGATACTTTTAAAATATCTTAAATACTCTTAAAATATCTTATATACTCCTAAAATATCTTAGATACTCTTAAAGTATCTTAGATACTATAGTATTTTAGATAATCTTAAAATATGTAGATACTTTTAGATACCTAAAAATAAATTTGGTACTTTTAAAATGTCCTTAGTATTTTTCACGTACCTTAAAAAATATTTTAAATGGGTAATTGAAAATGTGCATATACTTAAGAATAATTTTTCAAAATATATTACATATTTTTAAAAATGTGATATTTTGATGTGATACGAACTACAAAAATCTTCACAGGACTAATGAGAAAGGAAGCACGATGCACTACAGCCTTCTACTACGCACTAGTCTTGTTTGAACAACCTAAATAATATCTTTATTAATAAAAAGATACTTCAACTGCATTTAGATACCTTAAAATATCTAGATACTTTAAAAGTATCTAAATGCATTAAAAGTATCTAAAATAAAAAAAGTATCTTAAATATTTTAGAAGTATCTAAAATACATTTTTAAGATAAAAGATACAGATAATTTTTAAAAGTATTTAAAATTAAGATACATTACCTATAAAATAGGAAGTATCTAAGATAAAGTATCTAAGATATTAAAAGTATCTTAGATATCATCGTGTATCTTTTTTCGTAAGATACTCCCAGCTCTGGAATCACCTTCAAAGTAGTCTCCTTGAGACTCCACACACTTCTCCCAGCGCTACAGCCATTGTTGAAAGCACTCCGAAAAAGCCTCTTTCGGAATGGAGTTCAGCTCGACTGTCATTGCAGCCATAATGTCCTCCCTTGTCTGAAATCGCGTTCCTTTCAATGGCCTCTTGAGTTTGGGGAACAGCCAGAAGTCGCAGAGGGCCATATCAGGAGAGTAAGAAGTCTGTTGGAGTCTTGTTCTTCGCCAAAAAAGTCTGTCGCCAAGTTTGAGACAAAATTTGATGCAATAGCGCTGCTCCAGTCGTTCTGTCATTTTCCTTGCAATGAAAAACCGAGCTCTACACACTATCTCACTCAAATACTGCTTGCCAGCAACAGGCACTATCGACAGGCGAGAAAAAATTCACGCATGCACACGAAGGTTCATGCAAGGGGGGTTGATTCAAATCCATCAGGTCTTCGCAAAAAATAAGGTCGGATAACCACTGATTTTATATACTACGAATGAAGTATAATATAATAAGAAGTGTTCAGAACTAAGCGTAATGCCTAAAAATGTTTATCATATGGGTTAAGGTTTCTTACTTAAGTAGTAAGAGCAATGTGTAACATCAAAAGTTTGCATACTTCAAGATTCAAGGCACGTCGTACTGAAAATGCATTTAACAAGAGAAAATTTCCTAGCATGATATATTACCATTTTAAAAGTTCGCTTTCTCAAAAACAATGCATTTAAGCTTCGGGATGCTTTTGGAAATAAAGCACCTAGTATCAGGTCTGTTCACAGCCGGTACAATGAATTTAAATATCATTGAGTTTTTCTCAATGACGATTTACGCGAAGATCGGGCAATTTCTGCAGTTACGGATGAAAACATAGCTGTTATTCGTACAATGATTAAAGAAGACAAACGTGTCACATATAGAATTATACGGGATACTTTGGGCATTGGAATAACCACTATAAATAAAATTTTGCTCGATCATTTAAAAGGCAGGAAAGTTTGTTACCGTTGAATACCTCATTATTTAAATGATGATCAAAAGCAACATCGTGTAAATGGTTTATTAAAACATTAAAAAAAATACACGTAGGTAAATATAAAGCAGTGTATAATATTATAATAGGTGATGAATCATGAATGTATGTATTTAAACCTGAAACAAAACGACAATCAGCTCAATGAGTCTTTCCAACAGACCCCAATCCTGTCAAAGTAAAACGATTTCGAAGTGTTGGTACAAAAATGATTGCCTCCTTTTTCTCAAAATCCGGCCCTACTGTCAATGTTGCATTAGAAGATAGGAAAACAGTAACTTCTAATTGGTACATAACAATTTGTTTGCCACGGGTGTTTGAAAAGGTGCGTGACAATAGACCTCGAAGTAAACTAGTATTGCATCAGGACAATGCATCCTCACATACTGCTGCGCAAACTAAAGCTTATTTAAAAGAATCAAAGGTGGAATTACTGGAGCTCCCATCATACAGTCCTAACCTTAAACCTTACGATCCTATATTAAAGGAAATAATGTGTGGTTTCCAATATACAAGTGCAAATGAAGCGGTTGAAGTCTTCGAAAACATTATTTCTCATGTGTTTTAAGAAGAATGGATTTCTTGTTTTAACGATTGGTTTTATCGAATGCATAAATGTGTTGAGTTAAAAGGAGAATATTGTGACAAGAAAGGTAATCTCTATCGAATTAGTCACTAAACAAAGTTGCTGGACATGGTATTCTACTAAATTGTCATAATGCATTGAGCTTTATACACAAATCATACATTAAGCACTAAAACATTCGGTGGAAACCAAACCAGGCTTTATACTATATCTAAAATATTGTACATAGTTTAAAAAAACGTTTTATTAAAAATTCTTTTCTTATACAATATTTTTTGCATTTATCTAAATTCCTTTGTGCTTAAATATATCAATTATGAGAAATATTCGTTTTCCGGGGATGGACTGTGTCATATTTTGAGTCAGAGCTCAACGTTTCGCCCGCAGTCATATGGGGCATCTTCAGGAGCAAGGGGGGTAGTACTGTCTTAAACACGGTTACCCGACGTGTCAACCACGCTAGAGGCCGAGTTTAAGCAACAAAGAGGGAGACTCAGTTTACAAGGTTACCCGACGTGTAAACCACGCTAGAGGCCAAATATACCCCCCTTGCTCCTGAAGATGCCCCATATGACTGCGGGCGAAACGTTCAGCTCTGACTCAAAATATGACACAGTCCATTCCCGGAAAACGAATATTTCTCATAACTCAGACTGTGGAAGCCTACGCAATTATATTAATTATTATATTCCATCCCTCTTAAGACAATTGGAATTTAATTTACTGATCACAATCAATACCTGCTAAAATCTGTTCCGTACTCAACAGTTTTAAACTGCGGTAATCATTTTCCGAATTCTATTGCTATTTTTAAATCACTTTATATACAGTCATGATATACACCAC
>OY720454.1:4400000-4592500 GCA_963082715.1 Harpalus rubripes | reverse complement strand
TTTTGCGATGACAATGTAAAATGATTTTCAGTTGTTCATTTGGCAACATGGATTAATGTTTATTCAAATGACACCATGTAGATTATTTTGATTTATGAGTATTTTAAATCTGTGTTTAATACCTGTAATCAATGTTCAAGATTTTGTTTATTTGAACTTACGAAAATACATTCTCACGAAATATCTATAAATATTTTTTTAATATTAGAAGCAATATTGCTGAGAGCAAGGATAACATTTTAGTGAAACAAATTCTTAATCTTTTAACACTGTAAGTGCCACCAATAAGAAAATTGGGTCTCAGGGGCCACCATAATTTTGTCACTGTAAAAAATTAGAGAGAATTTAATTTGTGGTGACACAATGTCATTACATTACCTTCAGTAAGTTCTATGTATTTTGTACAAATTCCATACAGAAAGTTTCTTGTAAGATTCTATATAATTCCAGGAAAATTATAACTCAAACATATTATGTAAATTGCACTTTGACACTGACACTTGTCAATCAGAATTTTCTTAATGTAGTAGATGTTTCCATGTTTATAGTACAGCTAGCTGTTTTGTGAAATTTAATTCCTTTATAATTTTTTAACTCTATATCCATTGAATATGAAGTATAAAATGTAATCAAATCGTATAGAGAATAAAATATTCTTAAATATTTATAAAAACAGCATTTTTTCAAGAAAAACTGTTAAAATCTTCAAATTAGGGGACTTTCGGTCGACCAATTATAACCAAAATCTAATCAGCTCTTCATATGGATCTAAAAAAAAATACGCAAAAATTATAATTTTTGGAAAGGTAGTATTAAAGTTATGCGATCCGAAAAAATCGTCACACCCACACATACATACATTGGTACACACATGCATACATCCATACAGACATCATCGTAAAAATAGTAAAATCGTATTTTAGGCACTCTAAAACGTGCTTATTCAATAAAGACAATACCTTCCTTACCTAAAGGTGACGGAAGGTAAAAAGAATCTTAGTACTCCATGGAAAATTTAAGAAAAAAAACGCTGTCATCTGTCACATTTAACACGTCAATGGTAACTTTTAATTGGAAATATTTATAAAATGAGGACAATTTGATAGAAATTAAATTCAAAATTATAAGAATGAGTAAATATTTTAGACAAGTTTAAAATACCTAAATGTTGGTATTTCACCAAGAGACAGATAAATCCAGCTGTAGGGGAGTAAGGACAATCCTTACATCCCGTCGCTAATAGAAACCGATACATTAGCCGTATTCCTTTGGGCTGTGATTATGATTTTGTGAATTTTGATTAATAAATTCGTGATTCTTTTGAAACAGGATTTAAAAATTATATCAAGAAAACAACAACACAATCTAGTGTCAAATGTCATATGCAGACTAATGGAAACTATCCTATTTTATTTTATAAATAATCAACTGTCAAGTATTATAGTCAGAATTAAAAATGGATTATATTGAATTAAAAAATAACGTTCTTGGTAAGGAATATGAAGTATGTTTATTTCAAACAAATCTTTATGTGGTTCATTACACGCTTTTGTGTTATTTTCCTTGATACCATAATTCGTAAATTTCTACGCTCGAAATAGTATATTTTCAATTTGTTCTGAACTGAATCCATGGGAATCATTCAAAAAGGTTGATTCTGAAGGGAAGGGGGAAGGATGTCTAGTGATCACAAAAAGAGAAAGTGGGGATAACGAATAGGAAACGTGAAAACATTATTCTTTTTAATCATGATCACTTTTGTCATTTAGATTGCGAATCACAGCCCGAAGGAACACGGCTCTTGACAGTAAAATGAACATACATCTGTAAAAACAATGTCCTAATTGCCTAGTTACGATATCGGGAGTAGGAAAATAAGTATTTCATGGCTCGCTGCTTTTTGGTTATTATTGGTGTTTCCCCATTTTTATGAATGAAGGCTACCCCGTATATTTTAAAGTCCAATAATGAAAAGTCGCACTTTTCCAAATTGGGTTGACGGTGGTAGGTGTTCTATTACTTTTTTCCACAAACTGAATTGCAACTGCCCTAGGCAAAAATATATTCCCATCTCTGGAACTCTTCTGATCACTTCGGGCAAACATTTTTCAGTGTACCCTATTTATCTTGCATCAATCAATCCTGCTGACATAGATGAACAATTTGCTATTATTAATATTGAATTACAACAATTAGTTTCTTGGATTAAGAACAATGGTTTAAAAATTAATACTACTAAATCTTCGCTTCAGGTTTTTGGACATACAGGCAGTATATTATTATTACCTGATATTATACTGGATAACACTGTACTCGAACGTAAATACGGTACAATAGTTCTAGGGCTGGATGTTGATGAAGACCTGAAGTTTAGAGAACATCTTAACAAGAAGCTATTGTCTGCTAGATTGATTCTGCGGCATTTATATCAATTTCGCCACTATCTTAATACTGAGATCAAATTAAAATTAATAAATTCTTTAGTTCTATCAACGTTTGATTACAGCGCTTGTACTTACATACCTAATCTAACTTTAACAGATAAAAATAGAATAACTCTTATTCAGAATTCCTGTTTACGTTTTGCTTATGGTATTCGCAAATACGATCATATATCACAACACCGGACTGCAGCAAATATGAAATCTGTTGATACCTAGAGAATACAATAATTACACTCTACGTATTAAGAATTTGTATATTGTTCCTTTCTTTCGAAAGTCAAAATCTAGAGCTTCATTTTCCTATCTCGCGCCTTCTTTGTATGACAATATTCCTGAATCCCTGAAGTCTCTATCGTTAACCGCTTTCAAACTCAGAGTGAAAAATTTATATTAATTAATGTAATGTAGTAATATTTTTTAATATTTTTTTGTCAAATTGATGATTCTTATATATATATATATATATATATATATATATATATATATATATATATATATATATATATATATATATATATATATATATATATATATATATATATATATACCGGGTGTCTTAGGCCGACCGACACATGGGCGATTAACATGTAAAATTAGTTAATTGTGAATAGTATCTCCCCAGTGCAAGATATTAAGATGAAATTTTGCATGCTTATCCGGGGATACTATTTCTATGGATTTCAATTCAAATCAGTCAATTTACAAGTGTAATATTAGAATAAATTAAGAAAAATTGTAGAAGTACCATGAATGTTATTCATATCTTGAAAATAATAGTATCTAAGCAACAGCTCTGATAGAGTAGGGGTAACGTGCGCGCTTCACAATTTAGAGAGTCGGGTTCGAAACCAACCGACAACAATATTCATTTTTTAATTTTTTCTTTTCAAAATAAATTAATTTAAATTAAAATTTAAATTAATTATTTTTAATTATTAATTAATTTAATTAAATTTAAATTTTAATGTTGTAATTAGTAGGTACGATTTAATATTTTTTAAATAAATAAATCTTGTTACGTACAATGTATCCACTTTATTAAATTAAATATTAATAAAAGATTAAAAACATAATAATAAAAATTATTTTGAAAAGAAAAAATTAAAAAATAAATATTGCTGTCGGTTGGTTTCGAACCCGACTCTCTAAATTGTAAAGCGCGCACGTTACCCCTACTCTATCAGAGCTGTTGCTTAGATACTATTATTTTCAAGATATGAATAACATTCATGGTACTTCTACAATTTTTCTTAATTTATTCTAATATTACACTTGTAAATTGACTGATTTGAATTGAAATCCATAGAAATAGTATCCCCGGATAAGCATGCAAAATTTCATCTTAATATCTTGCACTGGGGAGATACTATTCACAATTAACTAATTTTACATGTTAATCGCCCATGTGTCGGTCGGCCTAAGACACCCGGTATATATATATATATATATATATATATATATATATATATATATATATATATATATATATTATTGTTATATATTTTTGTACTCTACCGGGTTAGGTGGAAGAACAGCCTTGGGCTGAACCTCGCCCTTTACTTACATGGAAATAAAGATTATTATTATCATTATTATTATTATTATTATTATTATTATTATTATTATTATTATTATTATTATTATTATTATTATTATTATTATTATTATTATTATTATAATTATTATTATTATTATTATTAGTATTATTATTATTATCTGTAACTATCTTCTGTCAGTTTTGTCCATCCCATTAGAAGAATACTACATACATTAGAAATATTTTATTGTAAAGTCAAATGTTATATAAATTATGTTAGTACTGTAATAGTTTGTTGTATGTTTGCTGTGTGACAAGGTTATTTATCCTTAGTTGATTACTTGAAAGTTGGTAGTTGAGAGTATAATTGTGATACATAGCAATTCGCAATAATTCAAGTTAGCATTGCGTCTGAAATCAGAAACTAATTGCAAAACAGTTCCAACTTGGTTTTATTTCATCAAACATGAACTAGTTTCACGTGCAAGACTTAGGCTATGATGCACGCTCGCCGCAAACGTTTCATAATAATCCGCGTCGCGGCGCTGCTGCTAGTGCTGGTGATAATTAGCATCGGTGATTGTGTTCTGTTTCTGATTTATATCGGCGCAACGCCGGCCTCCGTGTAATCTAGAAGGCTTATCGCGCAGGCGACATCAACAAAAACAAGTCATTTATGCGTTCAAGGCATTTGTCTTAATTACACGGCCACGGCGTCTCTCTCGCGCCTTCTTGCAGCTACGGAATTTACCAACAGCTTTTTATGAGGCTGAGATTGTGTGCAGATTATTCACTATACTTCCGCGCACTTTTTGTGTCATTATTACACTGAATTTGGAAAAATGTTACAGATTAAGCGTATAATAACTGAAAAGCTATTTTAAGCACAAGAAATTTAGGGCTTTTCTTCACCTACTTACATAAATAAAAGGAAATGAATAAAATTCCTACTGAAACGATCAATTCAGAAAAACGAACTAGATATTTGATTCCTTTGTAGAAAGAATAATTTATTTATCTCTTGTAATTACTAGTAATTTTACTAGCAATTTTAACCTGCGCTAAATTACTACTAGAGAGCCACTTTAGCAACAGAATAATCTCTATAGTAACAGGCAGCCAAGCCGCACTAAAAGCACTAGAATCTTGTGAGATAGAATCTGGACTTGTTCTATAGTGCATACACAGATTAAATGCACTAGGAGCGAGGAACAAATTGAAATTAATATGGGTACCCGGGCATTCAGAGACCGAAGGAAACCAGGTAGCAGATAGTCTGACTAAGAAGGGGGCAAGTTTTCCTTTCACAGGACCAGAACCGGCCTTCGGAATCACAGCGGAGCCTAAATACAAATATGTCTGCTAATGTATATTATAGAGAATTTCATGTAGATTCTAAATTTTCAACGTAAAAGTTGCTAACTTTAACCGTTTAGAAGCTACAGGCAAAAGTGGAGAAAATGAACTAGACAAAAATTCGTTGTTTATAATAAAAATTATTTAAAAATAAGTGTATGTTTAACTGCCTGTAACTTTTGGAACAGCCTATATACGAATATGGCTGCTGATGTATATTATAAAGAATTTCATGTATATTCCAAATTTTCAACGTACACGTTGCTAGCATTAACCGTTTAGAAGCTACAGGCAAAAGTAGAGAAAATGAACTAGACAAAAATTCGTTGTTTATAACAGAAAATATTTGAAAATAAGTGTACATTTAACTGCCTCTAACTTTTGGAACAGTCTATATACAAATATGTCTACTGATTTATATTATAGAGAATTTCATGTAGATTCCAATTTTTTAACGTACACGTTGCTATCAATAACCGTTTAGAAGCTACAGGCAAAAGTAGAGAAAATGAACTAGACAAAAATTCGTTGTTTATAATAAAAATTATTTGAAAATAAGTGTACTTTTAACTGCCTGTAACTTTTGGAACGGTCTTTATACAAATATGTCTGCTGATGTATATTATAGAGAATTTCATGTAGATTCTATATTTTCAACGTACAAGGTGCTATCTTTAGCCGTTTAGAAGCTACAGGCAAAAGTAGAGAAAATTAACTAGACAAAAAAAGCATCTATGCGGGATTTTTTAAAAAATATGGTGCATAGATGCTTCCTTTTTAAACGCAGAAAAAAGAAGCATCTACTTTCAGCAAGCATCTATGCACGCGAAAAAAATTGTAATCGTGCTTAGATCGATGTAACAACTGCGAGAAGCGGGAAATCACGCGAGATTCTGGCAAGAGTCTCGCAATAAAAAGTGTTTGTAATTTTATAGCTTTGAGTCAACGCTAATTCATGCATAGAACACGTAAATGTGAAAATTATATGAATTCACTATATTTTTTGAGTCTATCTAGAGTCGATTAGTATTGTTGCCAGAGAGGGGAAATGCAAAAATAAAGACAAAATCGGTATTGCATCCAATAGAACTAGTTTTCTCCAATATTTCATCCTCTGATTCATCCCAATTAAATCACGGTTAATAAAACTCTTGTCGCTCCTGAAAAGTAAAAGATGTTTTATTAAGCGTCGATGGAAGCCAACAGAAATAAATAGTGGCATAAATTTAATGAGAATGTGTAGGTATTTTTAGTTACAAAAAATATTTTTTTAATTTTTAATCCGTTTTATTGATGACAGAATGACACATTTTCTGGTGACCGTAAATGAATAAACATTATATTCGTATTGAAATAATTTGTGACCAGAATTTAGTGTTTCGTCTCTTTATTATAGTTATACGACTGCAAATACATGGAAGACGGTGCTATTGGTGGGAACTTGTCTCTTGTAGTTAAACAGATACGTAAATACGTAGTGCGCAAGCGCTTATTTTTATAGCGAGACTCTCGCGAGACTCTCGTGCGAGAACGAGATGAGACCCAAAAAAGAGATCGAGAGCGAGATCGAAAATACAGATCCGAAAACGAGACGAGATCGATATCTTAAATTTCTCGTCTCGTCTCGTCTCGCGTGCATCACTAAAGGTACCGATTAAGGCCAATCCAGAAAAAATCCTCGAAAATTTTCCATCCTGACCGGGGTCCGAACCTTCGAACTCTGATTCCAGAGGCCAGCATTCTACTGATGTGCTATACCGCTGCTTCCAAAAAATAATCAAAATACTGGTCTAAATAAATTACCATTATCAAAATATAATACTGTAGATATTAAAAGAAATAACATATACAAACACGTTGAGATTAAAAACATATTTTTCCGGTCATTTATTATGTGAATTTAATGAATTAAACATGTTGATATTAACATGAAATGAACACCTGTACGTTCCAAGAATATAAATGAAAGTAGCACATTTTTTTGCTGTCCACTCATGCAACACAAAACAAGGAAGCGAAGGAGCGAACAAAGTACAACAAACATAGTAGCTAGTGTCGGACAGTAGACACAGAATCTTCCGAGTTGTGGGCCTACCCTCTCTCAGCAAGAACTCGGCAACCGAGCTGGCACGTATTATACCCAGAGGTGGCTTGCGCTTTCCTACCCCCTCTCTCTCTCTCTTAAAACTTTACGTTTGAATGGAATTTGCCGCAGTAAAGTTGTTAGGAACTTTTCGTTTTTGTTGTGTTTTTTCTTTCCTCCTTTTTCTGTGGGATATGTAGAATTTTTTTTCGTCTTGTGGTTTGAAGAAATGTGATGGAATTAAGAAAATAATATTTTTAGGAAAAGTTTCATGTTTTGTTCTGTAAGGAAAATGTCGGAAACATTTTATGAAATTAAAAATTTATTCGAGTCAAAAGTTTGAGACCCGCGGGGATTGTGTTGGTTTCTTGTTCTCTATATGATTATATTTAGATTTAGTTCTCAAAACTCAAATTGAAATTTAGGTCAATATAGAAATTGCTATTTTCTATTAAATTATTTGTTTTGCTAGACGAAACTTTGGACCAGAATTTAAATTAAATTTACTTCAACTTTTGATATTGCAGAAATTATTTACTTATCAAATTCATAAAATGAAAATTGACAATACTTATCACAATAAGTATGTAACGGCTTATTAACTATTTTTTGATACGCCAATCTGCTTCTATTCGCATATTTCAATAGGGTTTTGCGACATATTTAAATTTCTTTTCCGTACGTTCAGTCGATCAACTTTATCTCCTTTGTCAAAAATTATGGAATACGTCTTGAATTTTTTTTATACACTTACACCTTTTAACACAGCACGTTTTGGTGTATATTGTAATCATTTTCTTTAATTCGTTTATATTTCACATATTTTTACCTCCCGTCATACCGTAGGTAAAGGAGGTAAAGTAATCGTGCCAAAAATTCGATGGTGAGTTTTCAGTAAATAAGCACGAATTAAAGTCCCCACAACACGTTTTTACTATTTTTACGATGATGCCTACGCGCGCGCGCGCCTGTGTGTGCGTGTGTGTGTGTGTGTGTGTGTGTGTGTGTGTGTGTGTGTGTGTGTGTGTGTGTGTGTGTGTGCGTGTGTGTGCGCGTGCGTGCGCGCGTGCTTGCGTGCGTGTGTGCGTGCGTGAGTGTGTGTGTGTGACGATTTTGTTCGTCCACGATAACTCTTACAACAAACTTCCAAATATATCTATTTTCTGTATTTAAGCTTCCTGTACTCATATAAAGAGTTGATTAGATTTTAGGTAAAATTGAATAACCGGAAGTGACTGTTTACTTGAAGCCCATAACAGTTTTTAATAAAAAAAACTATATTAAAATAAAATCCAAAACTTTTAAATTTTAGTATTTAAAACTTCTATATCAAGGGGAACAACATATTAGATTTTGGCTAAAATTAATAAACCAAAGCTCTGCACAAATTTTCATCAAAAATATATTATGATATATTCCGAAAATTGTCAAATTTTGTATTTAAGACTTTTATATGAAGAAGAACAACATATTAAATTTTGGCTAAAATTGATAATCCGGAAATGATACTTTACTTGAAGTTCTCAACAGATTTTCGTGAAAAATATGTTACGATATATTCCAAAACTTTTCAAATTTGGTATTTAAGATTTTTATATAAATGAGAAAGACATGTTAGATTTTTTCTAAAATTGATAAGTGATACTACACTTAAAGCTCATTGCTATTTCAAACATGGAATTGACGGGAGGTCATCTGTTGGCCACATCACATTTTTTTATGTTAAACGAAACGTTGATGTTTGATGTTTACATATTTGACATGTCCTACTGGCCGCCATTATGCATGCTATTCTGCGGGTCCCAATTCGTCACGTTATTAGATGTGGGGTTGGGATTAACATGGCATAATTTACTCGTGGCCCTGTCGGACCAAATTTTAATATTAGCAACGAGCTAACAGTGTGTATATATGAAATATATTGTGAAAAGATCATGTCAATTATCGGGATTCGAACCCAAGACATTTACCGGAGTAGCACTCTGTCGGATTGGTACAAATTAAACATAAAGCCACTGACCTCAAAAATACAATATGTAATGTTATTCATTCTGGTATTTGACTTTTTTAGATTTGAACCCACAGCCCTCATTCAGTAAGTGTAACAGGCCCGGATTACCCATAAGGCCAACCTAGGCCATAGCCTAGGGCGCAGGCACGAAGGGGCACACATCGAGTAGTTGGATAAATGAGAAAATCTCAAGAGTTGTTGCGCAGAAAGCAAAACTCTATCTTTCTCTTTTCCTCTCCCCTATTGTCTGACCTTTCTCTAGCTGTCTCTCTTCTTGATATGCGCATTTCATAGCTCATGACATTTAGCATCACCTCTACTAAACGACGTAAATAGTCACATTTGCTTTAATTATACAAAATCAGTATAGTAGAGTGATTGGTAAATCCTGTTGAGCTATGACAGTTGTCGAAGATTTTAAATAATTCAAATATTTATATGCCGGGTGTCCACTTATGAATCTTAGCAAATACAATGGTAAAATTTTCATGACTGTAAAACTGTTCAGAATTAAAAATTGCATCTAATAAGTCCAGAATTATTGTTTACATGCGTTTTATTTGAGAAATAGAGAAGCAAAATAAAAGTGGTAATCTTTAGCTAGTTATAAAAAGATGGTGAATGTAGCTTTGATGACTGATAATAGTAGGTATATAGAAAACAAATTTCATAAGGCAATCTGTTAACCCAGGAGTCCAACTTTGGAAAACGAGCCGTTTCGCAGTGAGTTTTATAAAGGACAAGTGCGATCACAGTTCTTATGATACATGTTTTTAAATCATTTTTTCTATTGAGGCAATTTTATAATTTCACTTTCCTCTAACAAATTTAACTTCAGGGATGAAAATTCTTTGTTGACTGTCAGCAGTTTGATGTTGATATGTCATTTATGTATCAGTTTTAAAAGTAGTAAGTCATACCACCTCTAGAAAACAAAAATCTCCAAAAATAGTACGGTTATATATCTTAACATGTTTTCAGTGCGTTTATAGATTCATAAAGGCACCGATGTAGAACAAGAATTTAATGATATCAAGCATTATTAAAACTCGGTATATATTGAGACGGAGAGGGGGGTGCAGTCATGAATTTTGGCCTAGGGCGTAAAGAAATGCTAATCCGGGCCTGAAGTGTAAACGTTTTAATGAAAAATGTACAAACGACGGGTCATATTTTCATTTTCTCGGCGAGGATAAGAAAACAAAATTGTGTCCAAACACGTAAATATTTTTCACCACACAGCGATAAACTAGGTAAAATACACTGTTGCAATATCTCGAGTCACGTTCCGCTGTTCCACACATGACAAAAAACAATTGAACAAACGTAAAACAAAATGACAACCACGCTCTCTTTCCGACTGAAAGCTGTGAAGGCTGACGCTTTTAAATTACCATAAAATTGTTGTATTGTCATACGCGTCAAACGTCAACTTAAATTTACCTAATATCCCGGCAAGCGTTGAAGTAGCATTTGTCGGCGGAGTTCTGTCAATTACGTGCACGCATTGGCTGACAGATTCTGAAACATTTTTCATCCGGGGATGTGCTATGACGTTTACGAGCCGGCGTCGCTATGCCGCCGTCCCGGCGTCACTAGTGAACTCGGCGCGATTGATAACGTAAAGTTTTAACAGTTTTGTCTTTTTACTACCGTCGTTTACTTTTCTCGTAAACTTGCTATCGTCAACTGTTACTATAGGTGTGTTTATAGCCAGATGAATCAGGCAGATTAAGATGCTGAATTTTTAAACACATATTTCTTATTTAGTGGAAAATATACTTTTACTGTTACGACAAGCAAGTAAATACCATATTTTATTTTTGAAATAAAGCAATACGGTTCTATTATAATAAGAATTATTACTGCTACAGAACAGAATAATTAGATATACAAGTACGAGCATTGGTAACTAGAAAAACAATCATAATTTTTTACCGAATAACTAAACCATATAGTTATTTAACTATCAAGTGTATTAATGGAGACGATTAATTATTGAGATCATTAATCGCCAATTAACGTTTGTTAATTGTTACAATATTTTTTCCGTTGACCGTATACTGAATTGGAAAAACGTTTGACACATAATTTTTTACAATTTTTCAGCAATGGTATGTGGATCTATGGTTAATCACTAAAATCGTTTATTAATAAAAATTAAATTACATTAACATAATCCATTAATAAATGAGACATTTTAACGCGCTCACGCGTTAGTTGTTGAGTTCATTAACGCCAATTAATACACGTGTCAGTTACAATATTTTTACCTCCCACTACCCTTGGTAAGAGAGGTATAGGGATCATGCTAAAAATCGCATATCGAGATTTTGGTAAATGACCACGTTTTAAGGTCCCTAGAATCCAATTTTAACAATGATGTCTGTGTGCATGTATGGATCCTCCACTCTAACTCAAATATATTCATTCAGAAAATTTTGAAACCTTGTATTTCGAACTTTTTCTGTAATGGAAAGAGCCCATTAGATTTTAGTGAAAATCGGATAACCGTAAATGGCACTTTACTAGAAGCTCAAAATAGTTTTTCTTCGAAAAGTACCTTTAAATGTTATTTTTTCGAGATTAAATTTATAAATTTATCTATAATTTAAATCTCAGAGCCTTCGCTTTAAACAAACGAAACGCAGTTATTCAAATGTATATAACTGACAGATAAATGTCACTATCAAAAAACTAATCATTTCAAAATAATATTAGTAACGTTTTAAAAAGAAAAAAGTAAATAGAACAGTAGAAAAGGAATTCAATACAGTTTCCAGCATAAGTAAATAAGTAAGTATGTATTTAGATTAATAAAAATTAACGATTCACAAAAATGTCTCATTTTTGGATTAGTGAATTGTATTCTATCCCGGTATTTAAAATTTAATCTTCATATTATAATAACTCCGGTTGCTCAATGGTTAGAACAACGCCTCATGTCATGAGTGCCCTCGGGGCTCTGTGTTCGAATCCCACTAAGGCATGGATGTGTGTGAATGCAAACCCACTCTGTAATTGGGATTTAATCCTGTTGAGGGGTTTTAAAAAAGGTAGTTATTTTGATTAGATTAGACTTTATTTTAAGAAATAAAGTGTCAAAATTAGATTAAAATTCGCTAATCCAAAAATAAGGATTAACTTAATCTTTTTTGTGACTCAGGCTGTAAATGGCGGGAGGTATTGTGTTGGCCACACCAGATTTTTTCGTTGGCCGATCTTTTCAGTTTGGAGAAAATCTATTTTTATTTCATGGCAAATATTTTTAGGTTATAGTAACATTTGACACATAAGTTTTGACAATTGTTCAGCAATAATATGTGGTATCTATGGTTACCCACTGAAATCGTTTATTAATAGAAATCATGCATTAATACATGCATTATACATTAAAATAATCCATTAATAAACGGTCAACGGAAATAAATATTTAAGTCGTTAAAAATAAAATGAATTTCATCGCATTTCGGAGCAGAAACTGGAAATAAGGATTGTAGATAAACTAGTTTTAAAGTTGAAATAATAAGACAGAAGTCATTACAATTAAATTATATTAAAATTGATTTGTACGTTACCAAACCTTCGGAATACTCAAGAAAAGACGTACCTGAAAAAGTAAAATAAATATTATTACAATAGAGTTCAATTAAATTGAAACATTTATTTTTTATGAATGAGAGAATAATAGTTTGTACAACAAGCGTGGATATAATGTTCATAACACATGGGGATGAAGTTTGAGCACGACGTCGTAGGCGGAATGTCCAATCATCCGTTGTTGCTAAAATTACTGATACATAATATACCAAATGACGAATTATACAAAGCAATAAGATATACTAGTAGCGTATTATTATTTAAAACGGGCGTTAAGTCAAATATTAACAGCAATTTATCATTTTGCAAGATAATATATTCAGTGTACATTTGACTGAAGGTAAAATTATGCTCTGCATTGAACTTCCTTGCAAAAATAGAATGCATTAGCTTCTTCATAAAAGCGATTAATAATTACAAGACAAAGTACCTAGCTACTGTGACTTAAAATGAAGAAATATAATCCCATTAATCTTAATTTCAGCATTTCACTCTAATGAAGATTAACTTGAATTCAGATTAGAAAATCATAATGAACACCGTGCTACCGAATACGCGGTAGGTTGGTAGGTTACCTATGTAAATAAAACTTCCAAATTTAAATAAAAATAAGTTGTCGTTTTATCTTGACATCCGACGGCGGTATTTTCATATGCGGCTGTTTCATTACTTAGATGTTTTTTATTTTTTTATTTTGTGCATATTTATGTCTCATTTGTTATTTTACGCTACGTTGTGTTGTGTATGATATTTGAATTTATACGCTGTACAAGCCAAGCTTGTATACATTCAGTCATGCAAATTTTTAAACTGTGGAAATTTAAACATTTAAGCTAACTGTTATTTATAAATTTGTGATAAATATCTTGACTTTGATAAATATAAATATGAAAATGTCATCGGTGTTGTTACCACTTGTAAATTTAATTCAATACTTACCCTGTATAATGGGGAAAAAATATGAAATTTAGTAATTACAGTTTAGTCCGGTACTATGGCTGTGTCCGATGTCACATTTTGCCATTTATACTATGTTCCGTAACGCAACCGGTTCGATCAGGTTTACTGTTTTATGTTCCGTAAGTCCTGAAATTATTTACCGGTTTCTGTTCGGAACAAGGTTCCTGAAAAAGTTTGTAAAATGTCGAACCACGGCAACCACGAAATAATCCTATGTTCAATTTCGTTGTCATATTCAAAGTTATCATTCATTTGGTTAAGTTGTGTGAATTTTAAATGTCATATGATTCAAGGTCAATCTGTCCCAAAATAGATGAAAATATTCAGAAACCATGGTGTACCCGGAATCAAGATACTGTTTTTTACCTCTCGCTAAGAGATGTGTGTGTGGATGTGTGTGTATGTGTGTGTGTGTGTGTGTGTGTGTGTGTGTGTGTGTGTGTGTGTGTGTGTGTGTGTGTGTTTGTATTGGATGTTGGATCCACGATTTCTCAAATACTATAAGACTTAAGACATTTTTAACTACGGATTCCCCAATCAAACAATAATGGGAAAATTGATTAAGTTTTGGTAGCAATTGGACAACCGGAAGTGGTAGTTACAAGAAAAAATCATCTAAATATTATTTATCGAAAATTTATGTAAATACTTATATTAAAGAACGTTAAATTCTTTATTCGATAAATATAAATTCATTATTATATATTCTATAGATTTAGAGATAAAGAAATGCATATAAAATAATTTGATGTAAAAATTCTCAGATCAAACTACTTCAGGGCAAGAAATTCAAATATTTGTAATTGACACATAAATGTCACTGCCAAAAATATTTGTACATCATTATGAAGATTATGAAAAAAGAATATAAAAGGAATTTGCGAAAAAATGGCGAATATAAAGAAAAGGAAAGTAGAAAAAGAAAATTTCAGGATATTAAATATAAAGAAAATGTGCGTATTGTACGTAATTTATAATAAAATATCCCATAGATTTTGCAAATATATGTGAGAATTATTTTGTAGTGAGACATGAATATAGGGTAAACTCGGGTTAGATGGCGCGGTGGTTGAGACGGCGCAGTCAATTTATTTTGTCCCTATACCACTAGAAGGAACACCAGTCATCAAGAACTATTCCGCTGGTGTTCAGTGACATGTTGAGTATATAACTGGATTGATCTCTGCGATAAAAGGAAGTATATTTAGTTCATTAGTTTTGATATATACTAGAAAATATACATCGTTTATTTTGTGAAAACATGGGTGTCTTGTGTATGCTTAAAAAATTAATCTTTCCGAATGGATAACTTATAAAATGTGTATATATCATTTCTAACCTAAAAGTAACGCCTCAAATGAACATAAACGAAAGTAATTAGCTGCGCCATCTTACCCCCCACTATCGGGTGAGTTGGCGTGCGCCAACTTACCCTCTCTGTTTATAGTTTTGTTAACGTCTGTCGATATTTCGTACTGTTCCAATGTACGATACACCAGGAAAAATGTTAGATGATGTAAGTCCAATTCCTTCAACATCCAAAGTTGAAACAGTAAGTAAACGTGGAAGACAGTTGGCTGCAGTTTTAACGACAGAGGAAAATAAAATGAAACGCAAACTAGCACTAGAAAAGAAAATGGAAGCAATAAAAAAGAAGAAAAGAAAATTAAGAAATACACCAACACAAAAATTGTAAAAAAAGATTAAAATAGAAAAGAAAGTACTTCTGAAGATGAAAATATGCTGGAAATGAAGAGGAAATATTGCTTGAAAGTGATAATTTGTTGGACAGCGAATGCGTAGGATGTGGTGAAATTTATGAAGAAACCAAAAGCAAAGATGATTGGATATAATGTCGAAGATGGCTACACGAAGGTTGTACAAATTTCCCAAATATGTGTTTGCGCTGCGGAAGGAAGCAAATTTAATTAATAATTCTTTAATGCCCAGTTGCACCACTGACACTTAAAATTTTAAATTGGTTATAAAACCAAGTTTAAATTTTAAGTGTTAGTGGTGCAACTGGGCATAAATCTGTTTAAATTTAAATGCGCCATGTTCCCCTAATGGATTTTTTCTTATGTGTTTCTATACACCATGTTACCCGCACATATAGGGAGAGATGGCCAATATTTATTTTTTTTACTTTTGTTTATTGTTCTGAGTGTAAGACGTTTTTTTATGTTTGAAGTGTATTTCTACCGAGTACTAACATGGTACTAATGTTATGTAAAAAATATAATTTATCTATACTTAATTTTGTATTGTTTATATCCACTTAAAAAAAGGTGGACCAACTCTCCCGACTTTACCCTATGTATTTGTATTTAAAAATATTTTTTGTTTTATGCGTACAACCATGTAAAATAGCTGGCGAGAGGTTATGTGCTGGCCACATCAGATTTTTTTGGTTGACTTACGGTACATAGTTTATGTTATAATTTTCTACAAAATACATAGAACTGACCGAAGGTAATATACTGGAAATATGGAATCTTTTGCAAGAAATCTTCTGTTTGGAATTTATACAAAATACATAGAACTGAATAAATATAGTATGAAACACACTAAAAAAAAAAATAGGACAGGCCGTATATTTCTGAACTAGAATCTAGTATGAAAATCAAAAAGAAACTCGAATGAAAATGTCTGATCTACATTATATTAGAAATAACTAAAAATTCTTGAACGAGAATCGAACTAAAATCTAGATAAAAATAATATAATGTAATTCAGGCTTAAGAATAGTTTAACCAGGATTACCAAAAATCATGATTTGTTTAAAATAAAAAATCAATGATTTTTTATGATAAAGATGTGTTGGAGTTATTGCATATTTTAAATTGTTTTAAAAGCAATATTTTATTTCATAAACGAAATCTGTATAAAACCCCAAAGAATGCATATGAATTTTTGCTTATATGTACGTAGTATATAACGCGTCCAGTGGGAAAATTGGTGTTCTTGTTCATATTGTTGCGTGACCCTAGTGTACATTGTCATTTTTGAAACATGAAAATCGTAGCAGTTTGACACATCCAGAAATAGTTAATAAGCCGTGAAAATGTATTTTTATTTATTTTATATTTAGTCTAGTGTTAATCTAGTACTTTAACTGAAGATGAAGAATGAAGATCTAAAAGATTATCATCACGGCATATTACCCATTGCTGGGTGTACCAATCTGCCTTGTACACAGATTTCGGTAATGATGATGACATATTTGTACCGTGAAAGCTATTACTAGGCGTCACCTAAAGGGCACTCATAGCTGGTGGGGATAGTGCACCACAGGGTTCAATAACGATTTCATATTATAATTGACTAACGTGCGAGATCACCAACTTCATTTTTAAAACAGTCCATTTAATTCAGTTAATTATTGCAGAATCGTATCATAATTGAACAAATTCTATATTTGGTTGGTATTAAAAGTGATTTATCCCGCTGTGAATGAGTGGCGAAGGCGTAATGAGCATACATATCAACTCCGGTTTACACATTATAGGTGATATTTGTAAATGTCGATATCCAAATTTAAAATTAATTTGCTCAAAGCTCTCATCATGCAAAATATTTATAGTTTAGTGATTTTGAATGGATCCAGTTTAATTCACTAGGATAAAATCCTGTTATTATAAATAGATATTACGGAATCAGTAAATTTAGCGTTCGTACTTTTCATATTTCCGAACGCCAGAAATGATTAATATTGTGAACGTACTCCTAAATATTTTGTAATAATTGTCCAATAAATTAATTATTCATTGGTATTTAATAATATAGGTGATAAATATTTCAATATACATTTATCTCCCTTCATATAAATGGATTGATTTTAAAATTCTATAGATTCATTAGGTATTTGTGTGATTTCATTATAATGATAAATGATTTTAAGAGTTAACTATTAAAGTATGGTCTTAAAGTTTTGAGAAAATTTTGATCTTACCTTGTACTGAACTGAACTGAACTACTAAAAAGAACAGTATATTATTTAAAATAAGAAGTTATAGACTGTTGATTTGATTTTGACATATTAAATTCTTTTACCTTTGTGTATTTAAATATGGATGTATTTCTTATGGTAATGAAACATGGTATAACGTTTCAAACTAATTAATTTCTTCTATTCATGTCATTTTAATATCAAATACTTACAAAAAAGACAAAATACATAGCAGTCAGTCATATTGCCGCGACATTGACATTCGGGATCAGTTCAGGATTTATATGATCCTGTTTCAAAGGTGGTGCTTCGCGGGGGCGGGGACGAAAAACCTGGGTAGTACAAGATTATTTATCCCCTTACGAACGATTTAGGGTAGATGTGTGCTACTCGAAGTTGATCTTCTTGATAAAAAGAAAGCGGCTTAGATATTCGTAAAGGAATTTACAATCTTGTTGGGCGAATGCCTAAGTGTGATATTGTTGCAGTTTATCGCGAGCACAATATCTCTGTGGTAACAATTTATCGAACAATAAAAGATTGCGAAGAAGGTATGCCCTGTGTTAATTTGCCCAAAAGTGGTCGACCAAAAATTTTGAGCCACCTGAGAGAAGAAAGATTAATTGCATCCGTTAAAGACAAAAGTTGGAATGTCACAATGAACTGTAGCCAGAAGATTCAATGTTTCGAAGACCACTGTTTTTAGAACACTTTCTTGAAATGACATGGTGTTTCTAAAAAGAAGAAAGGCACCAAAATATACCGTGGCCCAATTAGAAAGAATCCCTAGATGTTGTTGTGCGTTAAGGCGCATTCATTTTCTCAATAAACTTATTGTAATGGATGACGAGAAATATTTTATTCTGTCTCATTCAGAGACGGAAAGAAGAAGGAAACGATGATTTTTATACTAATGACATGGAAAACACACCAGACAATGTCAAGTTCAAAGGTAAATCTAAATTGGAGGATAATATTTTAGTATTGTATGCCATTTCTGGAGCCGGATATATCTCGCAGCCGTACATTGGTCGTGTTCTAGGAGAAGCCTTGACTGCACAACTTTATATTCAAAGATGCCTCTCTAAATTGCTTTAATTTTTAAATACACATCATAATATTTTGGCCTAATCTAGCTTCATGCCATTACGCCAGAATAACTAGAGACTGGTATAACGAAAACAACGTAGACTTTATTCCGAAATTGGACAATCCTTCCAATGTACCTCAAACTCGACCAATAGAAGAATTTTGGTCAATATTGACCAGAAAAGTGTACAAGGGATGGAAAGCTGCAAATTGAACAATTACGACGTCGCATTTACCAAAAAATTCAAGAAATCGATCCAGATGTTGTCTAGAGGATGATGGGGCAAGTCAGAAGAAAATTAAAGGCCATTGAAAATAATGGTCCATTATCAATAATATAAATGTTAAATATTAATTGTTATACTTATTGTTAATAGTTGTCATAATTAGTTTAAAAAGTAAAAGAGTTTTAAAAAAGTTATCAGTATCTAAATGTTTTCTCAAAACTTTAGGACCATACGTTATTCGAAATATCATCCTACATTATTCCAAGTAAACTGACGTTTCGATATTATGAACCCCACCTACAAAAGTGAAGATTTTCTACAAAATTCATTCAACTACTTCAAATACAGGGCACAAACATGACGGACATACAGTACTGACTGAAATGAATAAAAAAAACTTCATCAACATGAGTCGCATCTTTAATAGTGTAACATGGGACGCCCGCCGTCGCCTCCACTGTAAGCGAGTGTCTATTTATAGCGGTGACGTAATCGCGCTAGTAGCCGGCCGATGTATACAGACTGGTCGCGACGTGTTTAATTACTTCCGGTCGCCTGAACATTTTGTGTTCATTGTTATTACGTATTCGAATATTCTAGACTGTTCTAGAAAATAATGGCAGCTGTATATAAGGGACGTAGCTCGGGAGTTAGTTAGTTACATACAATCGTAGAGTTAGTTACATAGTTACTTACTTACATACAGTTATAGAGACATTGACATGGAGTGTTAGAGAGTAAAGTGTTAGTGAGACGCACAGCAGTATCGTAGTGAGCGTATGCAGTTGGTGTCGAGTAGGTACTCGGGAAGTTACTGGTATATTGGGATAGCTGTGGATGTAAATACTCGGTAGTGTTGACGAGTATTGGGAAGCTATAGTGTGCAAGAACAGTAACGGCGAGTCGGAAAGTTACTGGTATACCGGGATAGCTGTTAAAGAGAATACTCGGTAGTGTTGAAGAGTATTGGGAAGCTAGGTATATGGGAACAGTAACGGCAAGTGTAAGCTAATACTCGGCATTGGTGTTGAAGAATTGTGGCATACGGAAAGTCGGTGATACGGAGGCTGTGGAAGTGAGAGAGTTACATAAATAGACAGATAGTGAGGTGAAAGGTGTGACTTCTGTCCGAACAGTTGAATATACAGACGCTGTTGAGTCAGTTGAGTATATAGACGCTATGGAGGTCGGTAGGCGGACAGTTGAACATGCTATAAATATATAGTGATATAAATATAGTGATATAAATATCGCGTAAACAGTCTACAAGAATCTGCAACAGACCGGCAGTCTAAGATTGGAACGCGTAGTGAAATAAATAATATCGTGGAGATAAATAGTAGTGTTAATTGGTTAAATAAATAGTGTTAGTGTTATCTAGTTAATTATAGTTTTAGTTAATATTAGTAATAGTAACTTTCATCATAGTTTAATAAACACTTAATTTTAATTAATAATAATTGTCTTATATTTACACTTCACCCAGATAAATAAAAACGTTACAATAGTTTCCGAGATACATGGCAGTGTTTTTGTTTCTCCAATTATATCAGATGTTTGGCGATCTTGGCAAATATTTAATTGAAAATTGAAAAAATGTTTCATATTAAATTCTATTGAATTTGTTAAATGTATCTCAAATTTTATTTTTTTGTCCTTCTTGATAATATCTGACATTGTCACTGGTAATTACCAACAAAATTCTCAATGATATTTAACATAGTGTGTTCTCTCTGATTTCACTTTTCTTTTCATCCGGTGATTAAGACGGTCTTCGAAATTTCTCTGAGGTGTTTTCCCCAAGCTTTGATAAATATGCTAATGGCTGACTCGCGGGTAAAGTAATGGAGTTTTAAAAATGGTGTATTAAAATTAAATTAGCAGCTGATTGGCCTATTTTCAGCATCGATGAAAATATTATGAAAATGATACTCAATATATTCTATAATAATTTTGATAATAGAGAGACAATTAATTTCCTATTTCTTTTATACTTTACATCTTTTAAATGCGAATATTAATAGATTTCAATATTTCATTACGAGGTGAGATCTTTGAGAAATATATGTAGTCAGAATGTAAAATGTTACCATTTAAAATAAAAAGGTGGCTCACATAAATAATAAGTAAGGTGCATTTACAAATGAAAATTAGGTTTAGTTTTATGGTTTATACTTTAGATTTAAATACTTTGGCCGCATATTATGTAATGACTCCATTCACACTTCAGAATTTAGGGTCTCTAAATCCAAATCATAAAGCTAAACATTGCAAGGTCCAAACTTTAGGTTTATGATTTAGTTTGAAGTCACAAACTTCGCCAATGAGAACGAATCTGAAATGATATAGATATATACACTCATCTTTATTTAGTATCCACTTGGTGGATTCGGCTTTTTAAACAAATGCGAGAAGAATATGGAGACTGTCATAACTTAATTGCTGAAATATAACCAATAATGCCAAGCGAACGACAGTTTCACGGCGCACAGGTGTCTTGTTGAATACTGCTCTACCGATATTTTAATCTTGTTTTTGAAGCATTTACACAAATGTCTGTACATATAAAAACTAATTTTCAAGTAATTTAAACTTCCATTTATGAATGACTTACTTATGGGTGTATTCTAAATACATTCCGTTATTTATAAACGGACCATTAAAATTAAAATATCCGTTAACTAGATTTTGCTATTCTAAATACACTATCCGTTAATAATATTTAACGGAGATCCGTTTATGTTATCCGTTTATAAATAAAATTTAAACGGAGAATGATTCATAGTCGTTAATTGTAAACGAATGACATTTAATACATAAATATTTAGAAATTTCTAAATTGTAAGCAGAGAATGGCGTTATCATTCTTTACTGTTTGCTCCGACCCTTGGATTCATAAAATATAATTGAAAGGAAACTACAATAAATAATTTTTATACCAAATTATACTCGTACATAACCTATAAAAAATCGGTTCGATGAAAGATTTTAACAATACAAAAAGTATCCATAATTCGTTCTCAAAAAAATTAAAAATGCTTTCTCTAATGAAACTAGCAGATATTTTACTCTACAATGCAAATCTTGTACTTTACCTAATGTTTTAAAAATATTCGAATATTTTCAGGACTGCATTTAATCTTCAGGGGCCCAAGACACAAATGTTCTATTGGTGCCTTTATTTTTAATTATTGATTACAACAAAAGATGTTTTTATTGCAACAAAGAATATTTTGATTACAACAATGGATATTTTGATTATATTCGAAGAATACTGATTAGATGAATGAATCTATACCTTGTTCCATTTAAGCCATTCAGTATTGCGGAGCATAGGGAATAGTTTTGACCTCTCTGATTGGCTGAAATTAGAGACAAGATACAAATTTACCCAATGTAATTTCGGCTACTTCAGATCTGCGTTGTTGCCAGTGCCATCTACTGAATGGCTTAAATGGAACAGAGCATAATGAAGAAAATTTCATTAATATTTGCGAAGAATTAAGAATCAAGCTCAAAATGTGTGTTTTATAATTTGGGTAGTTTTTAAAGTGCATGCGCCTATTTTTAATTGTGGCCCCGCGTATGTTCATTTTCTCGATACTGTAGATTAGCTTGGTGGTGTCTAAAATTTCAAGATAAATGTTGGGGTTGGGAGTTGGGGACCTTCTTCTTTATTACTTTAGCTGCGCTTAATGAATAACGAATTAGGGTTTTATAGATTTTTTTTTTGTATGCCCATTTTTTCCAAATTTACAATAATATATAATAATCAAAAGGTTATGAAACTGACAAGTTTGACATGTATTACAACAAAGTATTCACCTACCAACATTCCAAAAATTATTTTGAAGAATATATTGATTGTTGTGATTATTTATTGAATTAAATTTATTACTAAATAGTATCTCTAAATTTATGTATCACAAATATCTGTTTAGATCTTAATATATATTGTTATTATTAAAATATAAATATGTTGACATTTACAATTTGACAGCACTGCCCTGCAGTAGCAAACGGATCCGTTTATTATATTAATTTTAACGGATCCGTTGAAATGTCATATTGTGAATAGAATTTTTAGTGGAATCCGTTAATAAGAAATATTTTAACGGAATCCGTTCACATTATATATTTTAACGGATTGTGTTTAGAATACACCCATTAAACCATAAACCTAATTTTCATTTGTGAATTGAAAAACAAACTAATTTCGAACGCTTTCTATTCTGACGTAATGAATTTAGGAATTTTTGAAAGTTCTCTCACAACCTTTCCAAAGATTCCATAAACTCAATAAAAATAATGCCTCTGAATTTCGTCTTCTTACAATACGAGGTCTGTTAGAAAAGTATCCGACCTTATTTTTTTGCGAAAACCAGATGGATTTGAATCAAGCACACGTGCATAAGCCGACCTTGAACTTTATTGCGCATGCATGAATTTTTTCCCGCCTAAATAAATGTAAAATTATAAATTATAGAAACATCAAGTTGGAAAGGAAGTAAATTAAGTTTTACAAAGTATAAATATTCTGCGTAAAATAAAACTCCAATAAAACTTGGACGAAAATGAAAAAAAAAATGTAAAATCCTTAGTTGCCTACAAATAAATCATTTTTCTAACCACAAAATTCTTAAAAACTTCCAAGTAAAATTTATTTGAGAAACTAGTTAAGTTGAACCATTTCTCCACCACCATTCATCCACGTCAAATAAAAATAATTCTTTTCTTAATAAAACTATAAAGTTTGTTAGTAAGTAACACCATCGTCATCCGCTAGGTTGTGGAGAAGAAGATGTATAGGTTAAGAAATACGACAAGATGATTGCACTTGTTCGGTGCCTGGGTGGCGGTGGTGGTCGGCGCGACGAGAAGAGCGGTGGAAGCCACCCCCGAGTGATTTATTATTCACGGAGAATGGTTTTATCGGGGCTGTAATCAATGAGGAGCCAGCGGGACGCAGGGATGGGCGTAGGCGTATCATCGCGTGACAAACACTACAATTTACACCGGACGAGCACCGGCGCTATGCAACTACTGAAATTAAGAACGGGTGGTCGGGGATATTGTTGCTCGATGGTTTATTTACTGACGTGCCCAAAACACAAAAATAGTAATTGCTATATTTACCGAAAGATGGCGAACTCGATTTCTAAACTTGAGGTTATTACCGATATCTGTGTACAAAGCAGATTGGCAGAGCCGAATCTAGATATTTTAGCACCTGAGGCAAAAGGAAAAATTGCGCCCCCTCCCCCAACTGTTTTGAAAAAATATATATTTGTGCTTTACAAAATATATGCAAGGATACATATGTAAATAGAATAAAATAATATATATATATATATATATATATATATATATATATATATATATATATATATATATATATATATATACGAGGTGTGTTCAAAAACTATCGCGAATTTTGAATTTTCGCGGGTTACGTATATTCGAATTTCGATCTTTTTGTGGCTTTATGTTGGTACTCATGTCTCTCACTTATGTCGACAAGCTCGGCCATTTTGAATGTTCACTTAATTGTTGACAGCTGCTTTGCTTGCACGTGTTTTGGATCGTCTTCGATTTTTACCTATTCAAAAAAATGGAACAAAGAACCTGTATCAAATTTTGTGTGAAAAACGAAATTAAGTGCGCGGATGCATTCCGAATGTTGACTGTGGCATACGGAGAAGCTACCTTGGACCAAAGCAACGTTTATCGGTGGTACAAAATGTTCTCAGAAGGCCGAGAAGATGTGAACGACGAAAAGCGTGCCGGACGCCCGAGCACTTCAACAACAGACGAAAAAATTAATGAAGTGGAGAAAATGATATTGGCCAATCGTCGAATCACCGTTAGAGAAGTTGCTGAGGACCTAAACATATCGATTGGCTCGTGCCATTCGATTTCTATCAATGATTTGGGCATGAGACGGGTCGCCGCGAAATTTGTACCAAAATTGCTCAATTGCGACCAAAAACAGCATCGCATGAACATTGCTAATGAGATGTTGGACTCTGTCCGCGACGACCCAAATTTGCTCCAGAGGGTCATAACTGGTGACGAATCGTGGGTTTATGGTTATGACGTGGAAACCAAAGTTCAATCATCTCAATGGAAGCTGCCGCACGAACCAAGACCGAAAAAAGCGCGCCAAGTTCGGTCGAATGTGAAAGTTTTGCTGATAGTTTTCTTCGATTGCAGGGGCGTGGTGCATCATGAGTTCTTGCCACAGGGTAGAACGGTCAATAAGCAATATTACCTGCAAGTTATGCGCAATTTGCGCGAAGCAATCCGCCAGAAACGCCCGGATTTGTGGAAGAACAAAAATTGGCTTTTGCACCACGATAACGCCCCTGCTCACACATCGTTGCTTGTGCGCGACTTTTTAGCCAAAAACAACACACTAATGATGCCGCAGCCACCGTATTCCCCAGATCTGGCCCCCTGTGACTTTTTCTTGTTCCCTAAACTGAAGAGGCCCATGAAAGGACGACGTTACGCTAAGCTTGACGAGATAAAGACGGCATCGAAGGAGGAGCTGAACAAGATAAAAAAAAATGATTTTTTGAAGTGCTTTGAAGATTGGAAAAACCGTTGGCACAAGTGTATAATATCTCATGGGGATTACTTTGAAGGGGACAAAATAGATATTCATGAATAAATAAATAATTTTTGAAAAAACACAAAATTCGCGATATTTTTTGAACACACCTCGTATATATATATATATATATATATATATATATATATATATATATATATATATATATATATATATATATATACTAAGCTACTTCGAGGTTGGGGTCACAGGTTGTGGTACGATTCTGTTAATCTATATTCATGTATTATTTTTGAAGGTCTAAACTAGAAGCTGAAGCTATAGTTACATTGGGAAGAATGGATAAAGCGTGCATCATAAAACACGAAATTTCATCTGCCATTTTTACAGCATTCAAGTCACTAATATTTTAGAACCAAATTAGCAGTTGATTTTTGCAAATCACACTCATAAGGGCTAGTTTCTCACCAGAAAAAATCCAAAATATGTTGCTACGTTGTTAATTTTTTCATACATCCAGTTTAAATAAAATATAAGAGCATGCAATGATTGATTTATTTCAATTTTAAAAAGTTTCTGGTCAGAAAAAATGCTTCTTTCGTCCTGTGCTTCATACATATGCAACCTCTTTGCTCTTCTTTTTCTTTTATTTTTAAATTCAGGTGTAATGTTCAAACGTTCTTTATCTACTTGAGTTAAAATATTATCCCAAATTCATAGCGTACCCAAAAAATTGTAATTAACTTTCGATTTTATGTCAATTATTTCTGCGCAGTCTGTGCTAAACATAAATTCATTTAATATAATTTTGCAAATAAATAATCTTCATTATTGAGGTAATTATTTTATTGAGGCGCTTTTATAAATAGGTAGTAAAAAATACTCTTTTGGTCTTTTGGTTGGCGCCCCTTTAAACTTTAAACCCGAGGCAAGTGCCTCGCACGCCACACCCTAGATCCGGCCCTGCAGATTGGCACACCCAACAATGGGTAATAAGCCGTGATATATTTATTTATTTATTTAGGTCCATGGATTTGGAAATTAAAAAAAAACTGATGGCCCCAGGCCCAACCACTGATATTAAGAACTTGTATATGGGTGTATTCTAAACACAATCCGTTAAAATATATTATGTAAACGAATTCCGTTAAAATATTTCTTATTAACGGATTCCGCTAAAAATTCTATTCACAATATGACATTTCAACGGATCCGCTAAAATTAATATAATAAACGTATCCGTTTGCTACTGTAGGGCAGTGTTGTCAAATTGTAAATGTCAACATATTTATATTTTGATAATAACAAAATATATTAATATTTAAACAGATCTTTGTGATACATAAATTTAGAGATACTATTTAGTAATAAATTTATATCAATAAATAATCACAATAATTAATATATTCTTCAAAATAATCTTTGGAATGTTGGTAGGTAAATACTTTGTTGCAATAAATGTCAAAATTGTCAGTTTCATAACCTTTTGATATTATTGTATATTATTGTAAATTTGTAATAAATGGGCATAACCCAAAAAAAATCTATAAAATCATAATTCGATACTTATTAAGCGCAGCTAAAGTAATAATGAAGAACGTACCTAACGCCCAACCCCAATATTTATCTTGAAATTATAGACACCACCAAGCTAATCTACAGTACCGAGAAAATGAACATACGCGGGGCCACAATTAAATATAGGCGCATGCACTTTAAAAACTACACAAATTATAAAACACACATTATAAGCTTGATTTTTAATTATTCGCAAATATTAATTAATTTTCTGTATTAGATTCATTCATCTAATCAGTATTCTTCGAATATAATCAAAATATCCATTGTTGTAATCAAAATATTCTTTGTTGTAATCAATAATTAAAAACAAAGGCACCAATAGAACATTTGTGTCTTGAGCCCCTGACCTGAAGATTAAATGCAGTCCTGAAAATAATCGAATATTTTTAAAACATTAGGTAAAGTACAAGATTTGCAATGTAGAGTAAAATATCAGTTCGCTTCATTAGAGAAAGAAGCATTTTAAATTTTTTTGAGAAATGGATAATTTTTGTATTGTTAAAATCTTTCATCGAACCGATTTTTCATGGGTTACGTACAAGTATAATTTTGTTATAAAAATTATTTATTTGTACTTTCCTTTCAATTACATTTTATGAATCCAAGAGTCGGAGCAAACAGTAAAGGGTGATAACGCCATTCTCTGCGTACAATTAAGAAATTTCTAAATATTTATGTATTAAATGTCGTCCGTTTACAATTAACGGCTATGAATCATTCTCCGTTTAAATTTTATTTATAAACGGATAACATAAACGGATCTCCGTTTATATTATTAACGGATAGTGTCTTTAGAATAGCAAAATCTAGTTAACCGATATCTTAATTTTAACGGTCCATTTATAAATAACGGAATGTCTTTAGAATACACCCATGTGTTTTAAGATATTTGCAAATCTACCTGCAGTTGCAGTAAATGCATTCAAAAAGTCAATTGGTAATTTTAGTAGCAAATGTAAAACCAAATATGTGAAAAATAAGATACTGACACAGTGTCAGTGACATTGACAGAAAATAACGTTATTCGTATGGCTGTGAATCAAGGTAATATAACTAGATTAATAAATAAACTTATGTTACAGTGAAAGTATTGTCAACAACGAACATCGTTTTAAAATAGAATGTCCTAACTTTTTTGAAACAGTATTAATTTTTGAAAGACGAGCGTACAAATGACCTTGAGCGGACTTCATTAAAAAAATGTACTATACCTACATATTAATAATGCGATTTCATTTACCGTTTTTGTTACAAAGTCAATTCATCAAACAGATAATTTTCTTTGTAAATGATAAACAGGAAAAAGCCGCATTACAGAAAATAAAAATAATGAAGAACCTCTTCAACTGTGTGCCTTTGTATCCCGCATAGATCCCATGCGTTCAGGTAGGGCTTTACATAATCATGAGAATCTACCGTCAGTATCTCGAACAGTGAAATCAATCCCGAATCCCGATTCGCTGACGGGTCTGTTCCTGTTTCCGGGCCGCCGTTCCGTTCGCTCCACTCAGTCCTCTTGTTCAGCGTCGACGATTGTCTTGTGTTTTGTTTGTGACGTGAATTGCTTCGCCTGTTTTATTAGTTTACATTTGTTATGCAGGACAGTGCAGAGGTTTTGTCTCTTTAATAAAAAACAGAGGTAAGTTATTAAGGCTCTCTGGATTAAATAAATGATTTTCATTTGCTCTTCTCTTTCGACACTTTAAGGATAATGGACTTATCAATGAGGGAATCGGTTAATTGGTTTTTGATTACAGATGGCTTACAAGGATAAGGAACGAATTTTATGTAGGCTTTGGAGGTTTATATTTATTTTGTTACAGGCGGAAAATAAATTTCGTTCTGCATCAAATTATAGTACCCTTCTACAATACTGCTGTTATGAAAAAAATTGGTAATAGAGCTTCAACTATTAATAGAAACTTATACGATTATCTGCATTTAAAAAAATCTGATATGGCCAGCACATAACCTCTCGCCAGATATTTTACCTGGTTGCATTAAACGAAAAATATTTTTAAATACAAATACATATATGTAATCATGTCTCACTACAAAATAATTCTCACATATATTTACAAAATCTATGGGATATTTTAATACAAATTGTGTACAATACATACATTCTCTTTATATTCAATATCCTGAAATTTTCTTTTTCTACTTTCCTTTTCTTTTTCTTTATATTCGTCATTTTGTCGCAAATTTCTTTTATATTCTTTTTTACGTATATTCTTTTGCGTTGTTGACTTTTTTTATTTTCATAATCTTAATAATGTACAAATATTTTTGACAATGGCATACAAATATTTTTGACAGTGACATTTATGTGTCAATTACAAACATTTGAATTTCTTGCCTTGAAGTAGTTTGATCTGAGATTTTTTACATCAAATTATTTTATATGCATTTCTTTATCTCTAAATCTATAGAAGATATAATAACGAATTTATATTTATCGAATAAAGAATTTAACGTTCTTTAATATAAGTATTTGCATAAATTTTTGATAAATAATATTTAGATGATTTTTTTCTTGTAACTACTACTTCCGGTTGTTCAATTGTTACCAAAACTTAATCAACTCTTCCCATTATTGTTAGATTGAGGAATCCGTAGTTAAAAATGTCAAGTCTTATAGAATTTGAGAAATCGTGGATCCAACATCCACACATCCACACACGGACATCATCGTAAAAATGTTATAATCCAATACCTCTCTAAGCGAGAGGTAAAAATGTTGGTAGTCATTTTTTGCCATACTATCTAATTTCTAAAAAGCGGAACGTGTAAAATTTTACTAAGAATCTTTAACACTATTAAATAGTGGCAGAAACCATTTTTTTTTTCAAGAATTGTAACATGCAGCAAGTATATATAGGACCATATATTCCGGGGGTCATTACGATCAAAAAATGTTATATTACCTATAGGTGAATTCCTCTTTGTTTCGGAGATATCGAAGGAATTTAAAAAAAATGATAACAGAAAATTTATTCATCAATGGATAGCTAATTAAGGCAAAATTACAGCAACTGTTCAATATGAGAACCGCCATTTTCTAAACATACAGCTATCCTTCGAGTCATAGATTGTTGCCAGTTAATTACTGTCAATTCATTCTTTAGAGAATTAGTAGCTTCAACTATACGGTCAGTCAACTTTTCGCGTGTATCTGGTTTACTATATTACTATACACACGAGATTTGAGGTAACCCCACAGAAACAAATCTAAAGGCGACAAGTCAGGTGACCGAGCTGGCCAATGTACATGACCACCTCGTCCTATCCACCTTTCCGGAGAATTTTCATTGAAAATCACCATCACTTGTCTCCCAAAATGTGGTGGCGCCCCATGCCACGAAAAATGATGTTGATGGTTAACCACGATAGTTTCATGTGGGTTTAGATCCGTCCAGATGTAAGAATTACGTGTGTAATACCGTTCCTTGTAAATTGTGCCTCATCCGTAAAAAGTATGTGTGTGGAATAACCTCTAAACTATTTTGTAACCACTGACAATACCGTACTCGATTTTCTAAATCTTCAGGAAGTAAATACTGGACTTTTTGTAAATGATAGGAATAAAACCCATCATGGTGCATAATTCTCCATACGTTGGCATATTCTGCATTATTATAAATACTAAAGAACATTGTATTCTCTATACGATTTGACTGCATTTTATACTTCGTATTAAATTGGGGTGACAAGCCGTAGGGCAAGAGTAGTACACTTTCATCTTTATGTACATTAATTTAAATAGTTTCTGTTCTGTTCTGATATTTTTCATCTTTATGTACATTAATTTAAATAGTTTCTGTTTCAAATTTTAACTAAATATTAAGGAAGCCATATACTTTTATATCCAGTAAAAAAATTGGGGTGACAAGCCGTAGGGCAAGAGTAGTACAATATTTTTCATCTTTATGTACATTAATTTAAATAGTTTCTGTTCTGTTCTGTTATTTTCATCTTTAATCTTAAGGTATTTTTTATTGCTTTGCATATTAAATGGATATAGAGTTATAATATTATAAAGAAATTAAATTTCCTAAATTAGCCAGCTATGCTAGAAACAGCTACTATATTAAGAAAATTCTGATTGAAAGATATGAGTGTCAAGTGCAATTGACATATTCGTAGTATATTTGTGTTATAATTTTTCTCGAAATATAGGATCTTTTTGCTCGAAACTTTCTGTATGGAATTTGCATAAAATACATACAACTGTCGAAAGGTAATGTACATACAAGAAATTTAGAATCTTTTGCAAGAAACTTTCTGTATGAATTTTATAGAAAATACATTGGCATTTACGAAAATTCTACCGGTAGATATCACATCTACCGACTGTGTTCGAAAACACGAGTGGTAAAAAGGTACCGTGTTCGACAATTGTACAATATCTACCAGATTCATCTACCGGATTCATGAAAAATCTAATTTCAAAAAAAGGTAGTGATACAAAGCGAAGCGCGCGCGTTAAAATTGGAAATGTGTTCAAAGTAGGACTCTGCTCAGTTTGTTAACTACATTAAATTTTGAACCTGTTTCAAATTTTTTTTATAGGTTATGGATCTACTCCTGTTTACCACTTGCGTTCTTAAAATATCGATTCCGGTAGCTATAACCTGATAAACAGCTGTTTACCAGTAACAATTCACCGGTAGAATTTTCGTAAATACCTCACATAAATGACGGAAGGTAATGTGCAGGCCACATCAGATTTTTTCGAATTTATAAGGGAAGTCCTACAACTTCATAGTCACACTGTGTACTTACACGAAAAGAGAGTCGTGTATGGATTCATAAAGATAAATAAACCCCAACAAACAATAACCAAAAAACTGTGAGCTATGAAAAAAGTACTCGTATGTTATTCTTTAAATAATGCATATTCTTTTATATTGGCAGCAATTTTATTCGTAAATGAATTTTTTCAATTATTGAACTAAGCAAAAGTTTTTAATAATTTATTTGGATTACCCATTACCCTTTCGTAATTATGAAGTCGTTTGCGTCGTATGAGTCTTGAGCTGTATTTTAAAATTTGTTATGATTATGGGAAAATAAATGTCAGTGCAAGCAACGACATATACGAGAATATCCATTTAAGTGAACGCTAGCATAGCCGGCTACCCATTTCGCAAATGGCATCATGCTATATTCAGGCTGAAACCTTTTACAAGTTAACATTCAATAACTGAAACTTAAACGACAATTCCAGCGGAGAACGTGCATACCTCGCGATGAAATACATCAGTACAGAGGAAATTCTTTCCTGGCTTTATATTCTGTTTCCGTAAGGGTGGAAATCGCGGAAATTCGTTAGTTTTCATTACAGATAACTGTACTAGGCGGCCGATTGAGCCCAGGTTATTCAATCCCGTAATTTATCCAAAGCGATTCGATTAAATCGTTTTGCCTAAGTTTACACTGAGAAATGCAGCTGCACAAGCGATCGTATGATCGCGAGCACCCGGTATGCGCTGCGGAATTGAATACTTGTTCATTTTATGCGATCCCTGCGAAAGAGGAATTTACCAACTATGGAATTTTATGCCAACAGTTTTCTCTTTGCTCAAATAAATGAAATACGAACTCGATCAAAATAAATGTATACTTAATGCGGCTATTTTGTGCTATACAAGCTTTTTCTGTATATCCTTCCACAAATAATGTTGGAAACGAGGAATTCTCCAAAATATTTCTGATGAAAACAGCAAAAAATATAAAATCCACTTTATTTTAAACAAAAACTAGATCACATCATTCATGGCGCTGAAATAAATTAATACAAGCGAGACTTGTTTTACAGAATTTTAAATAAACAGAAAATTCGTATTTAAAGTTCCGCGATACTTAAGAATTTACCTTAGCATTAGCATTATGACTTTGCATTAATAATTAGACAAATGCTTGCTACGGTATATATAGCTGTAACCTTAACCTTATCATTGTGCTGTAACCCTAGAAAACGGCAATTTCTAAATTTTTAAATCATAATGCTAATGCCGACCAATCAGTATAATATTTTTTAGTGCCCCATAGATGGATTCCAGCAATTTTCGCGACTGTCAATTTCAGGTTTAGAGTTTATTATTTTTGAAAAAATATGTCAAATTGTCGAATAAATATGAGTGTCATCGAAAAAGATATCCAATTAACACAGTCAGTTGAACAATATATATATATATATATATATATATATATATATATATATATATATATATATATATATATATTTCTGATAAAAAAGGACGTGTCGCTATTAGAAAAATTCTGATGTGGCCAACACCAAACCTCCCGTTATTTAATTTTTATTAATTTAAATATTTACATATTTAGTTATTGCGGAAACTGTATTAAGATCCATTGCATATAACTATGGTTCTATTGACTATTTTCTTTTTAAAATGTTACTATTATTAATTTGAAATGATTAGTTCTTTGACATTGACATTTATCTGACAGTTACATACATTTGAGATATGAACTGTGTAACCACGGAGTTTTGCTTGTTTAATGCGTAGGCTCCAGGATTATAATTATAGATATTTTTTCTATTTTGGTTCTTTAATATGTACTTTATGAAGCCCATTTGGATGTCATAAAGTACTTCTTTATGACATCGAAATGAGTTTCATAAAGTACATATGAAACAACCGAAATTGAAATTCCTGGAAATGAAATAACGTACATTTTTTGAAAAAATGACCAAAATAGAAAAAAATAGTATAAAATACACGTTTCATAAAACACTTCAGCGCACTTGTCCCCTTAGAAAACTCGCGGCAAGCCGCTCGTTTCTAAGAATGACGCGTGCGCTAAAATCATGTCTTATGAAACTTGTATCTTAATGTACTATTATAAATTTATCCATAAAATATATAGAAAAAGTATTTACACAAATCTGTAGAAAATTTAATAATCTTTAATTTTAAATGGCACAAAATTGACTCCTGTGGTGCACCTCTACGCCAGCAATGAGTGCAGGTGAAGTGACGCCTGGTAAGCGCCCGCACGGTGCAAATATTTCATCATTACCGAATTCTGTGTACAAAGCAGATTGGCACACCCAGCAATTGGTAATAAGCCGTGATGATATATTTTATTTATTTTATATAGTATTTGAGTTAGAGTAAAGAATCCAGACACACATACACACACATACACATACACACACACACACACACACACACACACACACACACACACACACACACACACACACACACACACACACACACACATACGCGCACACAGACAGACATCATCGTGAAAATATTAAAATTGGATTCTAGGGACCTTAAAACGGGGTTATTTACCAAAATCTCGATTTGCGATTTTTAGCACGATCCCTATACCTCCCTTACCAAGGGTAGCGGGAGGTAAAAATAACATAACCGGCATACTCTTATTGTTTTACCCTAAAAAGTACATGTACCAGACAACGGAATGTAAAGTTTAATGTAAAGTCATAATGCTAATGCGAAGGTAAAGCCTTAAGGGTACAGCTTACATGAACCAGCCTTAAAAATGAATTTATGTTGAAAAATTAAACTGAATTTGACTGAAAAAATACTTGTTTGTATGTTAGGCTAAAAACTTTTAAATAGCCCTCCTGAAAAAATAATAAAATTGCATTTATTTCTTTCCAGTAGAGATTTCATAAATTTATTTGTCCGACAAGTAATTAAGCAATAAAATTTTGTCAAAACATTTGATACTCGTAGTCACTTGCGTTACATAATGGCCCGTACCACGATCACGGTTTTAACTAAACCACTGTGTTAAGAAATGTCAAATTCAAATTTCAATATTTAATTTCTCCCTTATGTTTAAAGAACGATTTAAAAAAAATATTTGTTGGAATACAAACTATGTCCTGCTTTAAAGTCATATTTTGATAAATTTTATATTATTTATTATTATTATTATTATTATTATTATTATTAAATAATGAAATTTGACATTTCTTAAAACAGCGTTTTAGTTAAAACCGTGATAGTGGTACAACGGAATCAATTATATACCCACACTGTATATTAATTATCTATGCTGGAAAGATTTCCAAAGAATTTTTATGAGTATTATCCACTCGGAAAAAAACAACATGCAGATTTCTCCGTTTCAAAGAACGAAAGAATGAATAATTCTTCTTCTTAAGCTACCCACGCTCTTCAAATATAACGTAATACTCTGCAAAACTACGTCGTGAAATTTGCATATCAGCTTACAGAATCTTACTTAGAATTCATAAATAATATAACAATTAACCGGTAAGTTTGTGCGCAGCGCTGAAATTAGTGATTCAAATTTGCAGGTTATTATTAAATCTCATTAATTTGCTAACACATTTAATTGAAAATAATATAACCTGCAATCTCGTAGATTAACTGCCTATTTGTCTTTGTCACGCGAAATACATATGTTATCATCGACCGACGTGGCACGTGGAAAAAGTAATTAACACACCGTATAGTACAGAGAACGGTTTAATTATTAGCGATATGTATAGGAACTTTGAGAAATTATACGTACTTCTTAGGTTTCATATCGCAATACACAATAATATATTAATATTCATTGAAAATATGCAAAACAGTATACGGGAGAAGTAAAACGAATAAACTATAATACTTTCATATAATTATGCCATTAAATTTTTATGCTAATTGCTACTCAATAAAAAGTGCATATTACTAAAAAATATATAATAAATATTTATGATATGATATGAATAAGTAGAAAAACCAAGGATATTAATTAGCCAAAAAGGATATTTTTTTCATGACTATAAAATGTACGAAGTCGATTAAATTACGACTGTTGCACGGAAAATTATTAGTTATTAAAAGACCGTTGCATTTTTAAACAAAAAATCTGCGCTGGAAAATCTTTTACCTCGCATCATTTTTTAACAGTTGGAAACCAAAAAAAAAATCGCCCGGCGCCAGATCTGGGCTATACGGAGGATGAGTTACCAATTGAATTCCGAATCTTTAAAAAAATCCCATGTTCTGGCAGCAGTGTGGGAGGATGCGTTGTCACGATGGACTAAGATGTTACGCAAACTGGTCCTTTGGGGACCCGTTTGTAATTTTGCAAACATCTGTGGTAAAGCCACTTCGCAGCACTGTTCAGAATTAACAGTTCTGCGATCTTTAAGTGGAATAACAGCAACACGACCACTTTGGCGAAAAAAAAACAGCAATTATTTTCTTATTCTTCATCTTCGAACACCCAAACAGTAGACTGCTGTTTAGTTTCAGGGTCGTAACTGTATACTCAAGATTCGTCACCTGTTACAATGTATGCCACTTACTTGGAAGCTCCTCCGTCAAATTTTTGCAACATAAATTTACACCAGCCTACTCGATCCTGTTTTTGACTTTCTGAGAGCAAATGCGGTATCCAGCGGCTTGCTAGCTGATGTTTATGCAAAATGATATTCACCGCCGAGGATCCAATTTTCACTTCCTCCTGAATCTCCCTGTAGGTAATATTTTAATTGGACTGAATCAAGCTTGCCACACGATCAACATTTTCTGAACAGGCAGCATCCGCAAGTCTTCCAGGTCTTGCTTCATCTTCTCCTTCAATAAAACCTACAGAGTAGAAATCCCCGCAAAGAAAGCATGGGAACACGTAAATAGTCCGGTGGAAAAAGATGGCATAGTCATGTATACAGACGGATCCAAAATACCAAATGGAACCGGAGCAGGAATATATGGAGCTAAAGGACTGAGGCACAATCAGTCGATTGGACTCGGGACTTATACGACAGTATTCCATGCAGAACTGTACGCAATTTTAACCTGCGCCAAATTGCTACTAGAGAGCCACTTTAGCAACAGAAGAATCTCTATAGTAACAGACAGCCAAGCCGCACTAAAAGCACTAGAATCCTGTGAGATAGAATCTGGACTTGTTCTAGAGTACATCCACAGATTAAATGCACTAGGAGCGAGGAACAAATTGAAATTAATATGGGTACCCGGGCATTCAGAGATCGAAGGAAACCAGGTAGCAGATAGTCTGGCTAAGAAAGGGACAAGTTTTCCTTTCACAGGACTAGAACCGGCTTTCGGAATCTCAGCGGAGACAGTTAAGCTGGAAATAAAAACATTGCTGAATCAATTGCACAAGAATCACTGGTTAGAGTCACCAGGGCAGAGACACTCAAAGCTCTTCCTAAATGAACCAACCAAGAACGGAGCGTTTACTCCTAATGAGCAAACAAGACGTTAGATTAATAACAGGACTTCTAACAGGACACTGTCTACTAAACAAACACCTACACACGATGGGACTAACACAAGAACCAACATGCAGGGGGTGTGGTGAAGAGGAAGAAACCCCTCAGCACCTTATATGCCACTGTGAAGTCTTTACGAGCAGCAGATATAATATGCTGGGGGCAAAAAAGGTCCGCATATGCTAAAAGATTTAGATCTGAAGAAAACCCTGGAGTTTATTTAACAAACAGGACTCCTAGAATAGGAGTAAATCTGGAGGGTACAATAGATCTACAAGTCGCAGTACAGGGATCCACAGGAGACCACCTCTTGTAATATAATAATATAATAATGCTTCATCTTCTAGCAGCTCTCGCCGTCGTCGAAATTCGCGGAACCAATGACTAACAGCGAATAATGAAGGGGCAGCATCTCCAATAGTTGCTATCAAATTATCATGACTTTACTGGTATTCTGTCTTATGTAGTCGTAGAAAATCATAGCTGTAAAGGCAGTTCGCGGAAAGCTCATTTTAATTGAATTAAAAATGCAAAACTATTTAACTTACAAAATTAACTATGTTTCACAAGGAAATCGGAACGTTTAACAATTGTGGGTAACGAATGTCAACTAATGCGACATTCAATTGTTGCAGTTTTTTTCTAGCCAATTGAGCTTCCTTGGCCTGAAACTATATATTAACAGAGTATCCCTCGTACACACAAGTTGTCCTATTAATATTTAAAAAGACTTATGGGAGTATAATATAAATATCACTGAAACAAAAAGCTGTTTAAATGATTATATATTAGTGTTACCATAAAAACATTTGTTGTTTTCTTTATTAAATATCGCCATAATTTATATGAAAATACACAACTGCAAAATTAATAAACAGGCAAAAGTTTTAGATGATATTTCATATTCTATTTAAATTCACATGAACAAGGCTTCCAAGTTGATTATACCTCGGGTGAAATGAATGAAAACCGTACGTATTTCATTATTCACAAACACTGAAAAGCTAAATTCATTCTATTGAAGTCAACATTCACTCAATTACCGGATGAGTTATCCTACATTACAGACATAACGTGATCTCGGCTAATTATTTCACAAGCGTTTAGTTAATCTAATAAAAATTATTGCTGAATTTGAAAATTGATTGATAACCTTACAAATGCCCCATGAAATTATAAACAGAAAATAAACAAAAAGGGAAATTTTTATGGGTCATTATGTATGTTTTATGAACATTCAAGTTTTTGTTTGGTCAAGATAAATGAAATGGATTACAGGGGTTGTAAATAAATATTTCTGAAAAACATGGCTTACAAAAGCAAAAATTTTGTTTAATAATTACTAATATTGGTATACCACCTACAGTAACTTCTACTGTAGAATAAGTTGATAAGTTATAATGATGATAAACTTTTAAATTAAAATTAATTTTATTGTTTAATTTTCTGTCACTTTTAAATGTAAAAGAAGCATTTAAATTCAAAGTGAAGTAAATGTTACAAAATATATAATATTGTAGAAGTAAAAAGTATGAAATTTATTTGAAACGAATCAAGTTTTACGAAAGTTTGTGAAATTCCTTAGAATGCAATTTTCTCTGTTTTTATCATAACCGAAATCGGTGTACAAAGCAGATTGGCACACCCAGCAATGGGTAATATGCCGTGATGATATATTTATTTATTTTATTTATATTTTAAATTAAAATGAATTTTTTTCCTTCAATTATTTTAATATAGAAAGAACCCATGATGTTTACCTCCCGCTACCCTTAGTAAGAGAGGTATAGGGATCGTGCTAAAAATTGCATATCGAGATTTTGGTAAATAACCACGTTATAAGGTCCCTAGAATCCGATTTTAATATTTTCACGATGATGTCTGTGTGTATGTATGTGTGAATTCTCCGCTCTAACTCAAATACTATTATTTGAAAAAATTTGAAACCTTGTATTTCGACCTTCTTCTAATATGGAAAGAACCTATTAGATTTTGATGTAAATCGACATTTATGTTATTATAAAAATTAAAGATTATTACATTTTCTACAGGTTTGCATTAATACATTTTCTACATATTTTACGGATAAATTTATAAAATTATCTATGCTCTGTTTCTTTTAAAACATTCAGTAGATGGCACTGGCAACAGTGCAAATCTGAAGTAGCCGAAATTACATTGGGTAAACTAGTTTCTTGTCTCTAATTTAAGCCAATCAGAGAGGTCAAAACTCTTCCCTATGCTCCGCAATACTGAATGGCTTAAATGGAACAAGGTATATAATTTAAATCTCGGAGTCTACGCTTTAAACAAACACAACTCCTAGGTTACACAATTCATATCTCAAATGTGTGTAACTGACAGATAAATGTCACTGTCAAAGAACTAATCATTTCAAATTAATAATAGTAACGTTTTAAAAAGAAAATAGTAAATAGAACTATAGTTATATAGAATGGAACTTAATACAGTTTCCGGCATAAGTAAATATGTAAGTATGTATATTTAAATTAATAAAAATAAAATGGCGGGAAGTATAGTGTTGACCACATCAGATTTTTTAAATATAAATCTATTTTTTTCAAACGTCGTAGAAATGGCATTTTTGTGACTTGATTCACAAGGTAGAAGTTTCATTTCTACTCCGGTGGAGTAGAAATAGCTAATTTCTACGCCGCCGGAGTAGAAATAGCTAACTTCTACGCCGCCGGAGTAAAAATAAAATAAATAAGTATCCATAGAAACTACATAGAATTAGCGAAGAAAAAGAAAAGAAGTGCGCTTGAAAAAAAATTTAATGTGTCATTCGGAATAAAAGTGTCTTTGTGTGCCTCGCATCCAATTGTCCGACTCGCTTCGCTCGTCGTGCAAACTTCCATGCTCGCCACACAAAGTATCACTTTTACTCATAATAACACAATATACTATTTTTAGAATGCTGTTTGATTTGCAAATCGAAGTAAATTTGGTTTATTTAGTCTGGAAAATATTTATATATAATTTTCTAGAGACAAGACAGCGGGAATTTCAAACAATTTTCGAATATAAATTAACGTATAACTATTCAGAATAATTCAAGTTTTATTCTATATTCGTAATCATATAGTTTTTTGTTGGCTAGAGAACTTATTATTATTTTAGAGAAATTAAATTATTCTTTCCATACTTGGAAAAGTATTTCGCTGAAAGTAAACAAAATGAAAATATTTGCGTTTCATTGTTATAGACTTCGAATGTTAAGTATTTCTTGTGAATTGTTTGTGCCTTGAAGTTATAATTTGGCATTATTTCTGCCGAAGTTGCTTAACTGAAAACATTTGTATAAGTTATACATTGAATGAAACAGCGGAAGTAAAAAGTATGTAATTTATTTGAAACGAATCAAAGTTTTGCGAAAGTTTGTGAAATTCCTTCGGATGCAATTTTCTTCTGTTTATATCTACATTTTTGCAATTTCTAACTTACATTTTAAATTAATAAATTCTTCTGTATTTCCTACGACGCAGCAACGGAAACTGTTTACCGAACTAGCGACAACGTTCAACCAGTCACTCAACATATAAACTTCTCGTTTTATTTTCTACGAATTTGTTGAGCTATTTCTGAACACTGCAATTGCAAGCTGCTAGAGTATTCTATAGGAATTATTAAAGTTAATATTTTTCATAAATTCAGTATATTTTTTCTTTGCTGTAGGTAAAAAATTATTTACGTGCTTAGTTGCAAAATGGTTGTTTTACGCACTCGACGTGAAGATTACCGAAGGAAGAAGGGAGTTCGACAACACATCATGTGCGAAAAGTGACAGGTGAACGCATTATGAAACGGTATTACAAAATAGTAGATTAAACAACGCGTTTTATAAGACACGTTTTTTTTCGCACACGTCAAAATTAAAAAAAAAACGAACCCTGGCGAGTTTTCTATATGACAAATCGTTTATACTATTTTGCGTCTTTTATATACTAGTTGCTAAAATATTTTTTTTAAAAACTGCTATAGTAAACTGAATTGATTTATAGAAATTTGTATGTGTAATGTTGTAGTTGGTAACATTGGATTGACATTTATTCAATTATTTGAAAGTTCATGTGGAATCTATTTTATGAACATAAGTAAATGTCATCTAGTACCAACCTTCTAATACAAAAAATACGTATGGATATTAAGGCTCTTTCGATACGCAATTGGGTTTCGTAATAACTTCATTATGAACGCAAAACTTAAAGTAGTACATTAATGCTATGTTCCCTAAGTCATCCACAAAGAAACTGATATGGCCAGCACATTACCTTCCGTCAGTTCTATGTATTTTATAAAAATTCCATACAAACAGTTTCTTGTTTCTTGCGAAAGACTCTATATTTCCAGTACTTTACCTTCGCTCAGTTATATATATATATATATATATATATATATATATATATATATATATATATATATATATATTGAAGAAATTCCATATGGAAAGTTTCTTAGAATTGATTCTATATTTGCAGTAAAATTATAACACAAACATACTACGTCAATTGCACTTGACATTGACATCTATCAGAATTTTTTATTTATATTAGCCGTTTTAAGTGTTATTGCATAACTGGCTGATTTATGAAATTTAATTTCCTTATAATTTTTAAACTCAATATCCATTGAATATGAAGTATAAACTGTAATTAAATCGTATAGAGAATAAAATATTCCTTAATATTTATAATAACATTAAATGTGAAAAAATTATATTTATCAGCGATTTTTCAAGAAAAACTGTTAAAATCTTCAAATCTAATCAGCTCTTCATATGGATGTAACGAAGAGGAATACGAAAGAATTGTAAGTTTTAGAATTGTAGTGTTGGAGTTGTCATCGGAGAAAAAATCGCCACACACACACATATATACACACATTCATTACAAACTCACCATCGAATTTTTTGACCAAAACAATACACCTTCCTTACCTAAGGGTATGACGGAAAGTAAAATTTCTGATTGACAGATGTCAATGTCAAGTGCAATTTACATAGTATGTCTTATAATTATACTGGATCATTTGCTAGAAACTTTCTGTATGAAATTTGTATAAAACACAAACAGCTGCCGGAAGGTAATGTACAATAAATAGAACCTTTTTCAAGGAACTTTCTGTACGAAATTTGTACAAAATACATAGAATTGACGGAAGGTAATGTGCTGGACACATCAGATTTTTATATTTTGATATGTTCATTATATTGTAAAACAGAAATTGTTCTTTATAAGTAGTGATGTAAAATGATAGTCATTTTAAATTAAAATGACGTGACAGTCATTTGATGGTTATTTTCAATCATATTGGGTCATTTTATAACATAAACTTGTAATATAATATGTATTTGATTGAAAATATTGGAAACAAAGTAAACGTAATACTCGTACAATGCATTCTAATAAAAATGAACAATTGCATATACAGGGTGGTGTCCGGCACAGTCAAACATAGGACCTTAACTTAAAAAATCGTAATTTCGTAATTTCCTGCATGTCTAATTATTTTACGGAAAGAAGCTACAAATAAAATTTGTAAAACTTAAGTTCTTTATCTGAATCAATAAACAAAATTAAATTTGCATGCTTTGCAATAGCAGAAATTAAGTATGAAAATGTCCAAAATCGCCCCAAAAATAGCGATATCCATGGCATTTAACAAAAATTAAGAAATGTTTGACGATTTATCTGTCATGTTAAGATTAAACTGTGTTTGAAATATCGAAAGAATTTTTGACAAATAGATTCTTGTGATACAAGTCATTCTATTGGTTCGGCTTCAAAATTATCCTCTTTTGACCAATAAAATGATTTGTATCACAAGAATCTATCTGTCAAAAATTCTTTCGATATTCCAAACAGAGTTTAATTTATTTTTATTTGTAATTTATCCTCAAGTGAATAATTGTGTATTTAAATTAATTGACAATTATTTAATTGAAAAGAAATTATAAATAATATCTATAGGCCGTTCACCGAACCAAGAGAATAGTTATTCTATTGGTCAAAAGAGGTATTTGAAGGCAACGCTCTTGCGTATTTTCACAACTAAACATAGTAGATAAAAAATGTTAAAGCTTAGAAGTGTGTTCTTCGAATAAATAAGAAAAAAACTAATAAGATCATGCATGTTCCTGACCGTCATTTTCAAATGACAAACGTGTCATTTTTAAAGTGACGGAATATTGACTGTCACGGTCATAAACTAAAATGACCTGACGGTCATTTTGTAAATGACTGTGACTGACCACTGTCATATAATCAACTCACATCACTATTTGTAAGTCTTATAGTCAATTATAGTTCTCGAGATAGCAATGATAGTCCATTTAAAATGAACATCCTGTATATTACAAAACGTTATATAATTGTCTGATATTTTTGAAGTACCTTCAGATATACACCAGCAGAGAGGAAAGTTTAGCTCGCCGTAATACCATTTGTCAAATCGGATAAAGAATAGCGTGTTTAGTTAATAATTTTGCATTTGCACAAGTGTTGTGTTCTGTTGTTGGCTAAGTAGTAAACAGCAAAGTTATATTGAATGTAACAGGATAGTTTACTAAAGGTACTCCGCTCCCACTGTGGCTTGGGTGCAACGTGTCCGTACTACAAGTTACATTAAATGTTTCAGCAAATATCTTAATAGCGACAAACTTAACAAATAAGTTAAGAAAACAAATGGCAGTGCTCGAAGACCAGAGAGCAGAGAACTTGTAGCAGTTTATATACATGAGTTTCAAATAATTGCTTTTGTACTTAGCGCCGTAAAGTAGCGCGAGGGGACGGTGTAATCTGAGTAGGAGTTGGGTTCTGTTTGCGGCTCGACCGCGACGCCTTCAACGACGCTCCACCGACGCTACTCCGACGCCTCCGCGGCGCCCATTATGCGCCCAACCACCAAGACGTGCTTTTGTTACCAGCCATCGACGCCCAATTCTCACGTTTGCACACCACTATCTCACCAAAGGAATTTATGGACGGGACCGATTGTTACACCTGATTCTACACCGATATTCAAACACGAATTTCATTATCTTTCCTTGTAATTGATATCTCACTACGCCACTTCTACTTCTCTAACTCAATTTGTTCAGTTGTAATTTCGTCTACAATTCCGTCAGATAAAAGGGAGGCAGCCGAAAGAAATACCAGAACAAAAAATCTTTTTAAAAAATATTATAGTATATTATGTGACCCATCAAACATTAGTATGAAAAAATTTAGACCATTTGTGTAGTTTAATTCAAGATCATTTCTTTGACTTCTATAATCTCTGCAATTTCGACTGCAATAGCGAAAACCGCATATGGTGAACTTATATAGCAATAGAAAATAGGTTTTTCTTACAAACTCTTTCGGTTCATAATCTATTCATGACTATTCAAGGTCATTTTTTCGAGGAAAGAATACACATCACTTTATAGCAGTAGCTTAGCAACATTTTGTATTAGAAAGAGAAAGATTATTTGACCTATTTCTATTTAATTTATATGGTGTGACAGATATACGTAAATAGTGGCATTATTTTCTAACACACTATAAATAATAATGACATATGTCGTAGCATTACAGATACCTAATTATCTACTACACTGCCCTCTGTGCTAATATTTACCCAGTGGCGTTGACGTTTAAATCAAATTATTATTCCTTGGTTTATAAATTAAATTTATGTTTTTGTATTTTGCAAAAACAAGTGAAGAACATAAATGTTATTTAGAAAGAAAGATAATTTTCAAATGCATTACTTTTATTTTTTAAATTAAAATGTGTCTATAACTGTTTCATGTTACACGCCAATGCATACAAAATGCAATGAAGTTATCTGCAAGTAATATTATATCAGACGGCTTACAAATGACCTTGAATAGTCATCTCTCGTGAATAATATTATACACGATTATATAGAGAATTGACATGGAAAATTTACAATTCGTACTTATTTTTCTAGGCATACTTACAAGAGCCGTACTTGTTAATATTGCAATATCATTAATACAATACATAATTCTATTTCCATTTCACTTATTACCGTTGTCAAAAACAAAAATTCTCTATTATACTTAACATTAAATATATGAAAAATAATTTTATCACAAGGAAAATTATCAGCAAATAGTGGAATTAATGGTCGTTCTTGCAAGGCATTTTTACTAAGAAAATTGCCACAATGAGTACTTCTCAGGTCAATTCTGTATATAGTAATTGTGAACCGAAAGAGCTTGTAAATAAAACCTACTTTCTATTGCTATAAGTTCACCATATGGGGTTTTCGTTATTGTAGTCGAAATTGCAGGGATTATAGAAGTCAAAGAAATGATCTTGAACTAAACTATACATGAAACAAATATCTCGTATAGTTTGTTTGAACATATTTGCAAACGTACCTGCTTCCACTTATGTAGCAGGTGGCATCTTAAATTGGCTACATGGGTAACATGACAAGGTTGTAAGAAAATATTTGAAACCATGTACACGAAATATTTGTGTGGAATTTAATGTTTCACTTGAATTTTAAGAAATATAGATCAAAGAATGACATTACACCAATTTTTCACAAATTATAAATAAAAGTAGGCAGTGGCGGATTTCCGCCTAGAAATAAACCTTGAGCTAGCAACAAAGTTTATAATATATTCTGTTTGGTACTAGTGTAAAATAGCAGGACACATAATGAGACAGTGACAAATAAATGCAATTTGTTATGTGATAGCGTGAAGCCGTGTACACATGAACACTTGTTTATCGAACAGAGTTTGGCAGATATTTTTTTAATACAATTAACATAAAGGGTGATAGATCACACTGAAATAATGTGATACACATTAATTTCATTCAGTTAAAATGTAATTGAGCGCAAAAATAACAAAATAACATTTACATTTTGTAAATTGTCATTTAAAATAACATTCTTAATTGATTTAAAATCGGATAAAATTAGGAAATTAGTTGGCGTAAATGCCAATTTAAAGAGTTTCACTCATTTTCAAGGTTCTTTATTGCGATTTTCCTAATTTAGTTATCAAAATTGTGGAAAGTTTTGTGTATTTTAAATTTTAATTAATTGCAATATTTTTATATGGACGTCATAACGAAATATAAAAAATGTTTGAATGCTACTTTGTGAAAAATATTAATAAGAATGAAGAATAAATAAATAAAAATAAATATATCATCACGGCATATTAACCCTTGCTGGATGTGCCAATCTGCTTTGTACGCAGATATCGGTAATGATGATAACATATTTGTACCGAGGGCGTTTACCAGGCGTCACCTCACGGGCACTCATTGCTGGCGTGCAATTTAGTGCCATTTAAAATTCGAAAATATTTGGCTGTAACACGAGGGGGGGTCTCTGAGAAGCTGACTGATAATACTGCTGACTCTTACTGGTGATAAGGACTTCTTGAGAAGGAAGAACACACAGACTCTTCACTTGAGGCTTTTTACACTTTACACTGATGAACACTACGGACATGAACACAACTTGTTGATTTACTAACTAAACTTTATTTACAATTAAACTAATGTTTATTTACATGATTAGAATATTAACTAATTAAACATAACTAACCAAACTGGTTACATTCTGTAACCCAGAGCGAGCGTCGCCCAAAACTAAAACTCTTCCATGTTTATCCCATGGCTAACTAATGCAGACTGCTCCATGTTTATCCCATGGCTAACTAATGCCGACTGCCTTAAAACAAAAACGCTATCTCCAGGACAGGATTATCTTAGGGGTATGGGGTGCATAGGCAAGGGCATCCATAGTCACGTACGCATACACAATAATTTCTAGACTTAATTATCAACAAATAAATGTCCTGACTATCATAATACGATAAGAATTTCTAAACTGAATTTTAACATTTATAACTTAAACAGATAAACAGAGTTAAAATATGAATATTGAAACTATAATTTAGAAGAGTTTATAAAAAGTTATTTATCTGTTATTGTGCTTACCCTCGCCTTGTCACATTATCCTCCCCTTAAGACATAAATATATCGCAAAATCGATATATTTATTCTTAAATCCTGAACTGAAGATAGTTTCCAAATTCTGCAACCACAGAACATAAAACACATACATAAAACAAATAAAACATAAAACATCACCCATATTACACATATGAGACAAAGCATAAAACATAGAATACAAAAATCGCAAGACAAATTGCAAAACAGGTACAAATGTACAAACACAACATAACATGTTAAAAACAGACAAAAGGTATAAAACCTATGACATTACAAATGCAAAAGCATACAAACATAAAACATTATAAACATAATGTAAACTCAATAAAAACGTACCTAAAACGTTTTAACAAATTCCAAATTCAAATCACAAATGCTAAAAAGGAAAAGGGTATTTTATTTTCTTATCTAATTAAAATTATTAATCTAACATGCAACTTAACTAGCCAAAAAACTAAACACTAACAAAAATCGTCATATAATCGTCATAAATGAAAACAACACAAAGGTCACTGCACTGAACGAGGGAGGGGGGTGTTCACACCTAAGCGGTCTAAGGGATGGCACTACAAAAAATTTGGGAACACTTCTGCAAGAGATAACGTCGTTCCTGGAATGTAACACGATATCACCAGTGGCGTGCCCTCCATGGGTGCGGCGTAAAACTTGCACAGGTGGGCATGCCAAGTTGTCCTCTCCGACGTTCATGCCCAAGTCGCCATTCTCGATGTCCTCTTCGTTGACCATTTGCAGATCCATTTCGTGCAGGTTGTCGTCATATACTGTGTTCATGTCCAGTTCATCAGCTACTTCGCTGTGTTCTTCCTCAGTCTCACATTTCGCTGTTTCCTCCGGCAGGCAATTCTCTTCAATCATTTTTCCTTCTTGTACGCCCTTGTCACTCACTGTGACGACTATTGTCGGACTTTCCGGTCGTGGTATGTCTACCACCGCAAAACGATCCTCTATTGCCAGCAAGGACTCAATTTCTTCTAAACTGATCCTCCCTACTGGCAACTCGTGCACTCCATGCCCTGGAGACAACGAATCTAACGGCGCCTGCGGTGCATAAACCTGGTGCGCCCATGCTGAACCATAAAAACTTGGCGCACAAGTCGGAAAAAATGATGGTGGTAATATGGTGCGTCCTGCATAGGTTATTTCTAACCAACGCACCATATCTGTGCCAGTGGTAGGCCGCTTACATAAAGGAATTTCAAAATACAATTCCCTTGCCTTACCACTGAGCCTGAACACTATTGCGCTGCCGAGAAAAACTTCATCCCAGCCGTATCGTCTGCTGGCTGCTGCCATGTTCTGGATATATTCTCCCACTCTGCCATCACCAGAGAACGTATTTATTTCAAGCAATACGTCAATCATATCTGGTGACGGCTGATACGGCCTGGGTTGCTGTATCATCGCTGGTGTCGTGGTCGTAAATGTGTACATATTGTACACCAAGTACCCTCTCCTCGGTCACAAACTAATAAAACTGAAACTGATGTAGGAACTTTTCGGATAAGTAAGAGTAAACAATTACTCTCATTATCCTACCCGTTGACTGCGCCACTGTAACACGAGGGGGGGTCTCTGAGAAGCTGACTGATAATACTGCTGACTCTTACTGGTGATAAGGACTTCTTGAGAAGGAAGAACACACAGACTCTTCACTTGAGGCTTTTTACACTTTACACTGATGAACACTACGGACATGAACACAACTTGTTGATTTACTAACTAAACTTTATTTACAATTAAACTAATGTTTATTTACATGATTAGAATATTAACTAATTAAACATAACTAACCAAACTGGTTACATTCTGTAACCCAGAGCGAGCGTCGCCCAAAACTAAAACTCTTCCATGTTTATCCCATGGCTAACTAATGCAGACTGCTCCATGTTTATCCCATGGCTAACTAATGCCGACTGCCTTAAAACAAAAACGCTATCTCCAGGACAGGATTATCTTAGGGGTATGGGGTGCATAGGCAAGGGCATCCATAGTCACGTACGCATACACAATAATTTCTAGACTTAATTATCAACAAATAAATGTCCTGACTATCATAATACGATAAGAATTTCTAAACTGAATTTTAACATTTATAACTTAAACAGATAAACAGAGTTAAAATATGAATATTGAAACTATAATTTAGAAGAGTTTATAAAAAGTTATTTATCTGTTATTGTGCTTACCCTCGCCTTGTCACATGGCGTCGATCGAGATCAAACTCGGTTCCCCAGATCCGCGACCAGACACTCAGACCCCATAAAGAAAATAATTTTAAAAATAGTCAAATTATCTTCAATTGTATTTTCAATTGTTTCATTAACCACTACCACTGGTTTAATCTATAAATTTAATAAATGTTGAATTCTTGATTTTTAAAACAAATGATGAGTGACACATTGTTGGAAAGCTAAAAAAAATCTTTTCATTTGGTACATGTTTCCAATATGGCGTCCATATAAAAATTAAAACTTTGATATCTTAACTCTAAATGCAATAGTGATAAAAAAATTGAGCATCGCTTTCGAAAGAAAAGAAAAAAGTGCCATAAAAAAGTGCAAACCAAAAATGCAGTATTTTTTCAGTTACTCAAGTTATTCCCAAAAATAAAATAACTGCAAAATTTACATTTTCACCGATATCTAGTGACCTATACATTTTTTTTTGCCAAATACCGATACACCAATAAAATGGTCTCCTAATAAGGCAACATTTTTTATGGAAATAAACTGACTTATTAGTGTTAAGGCTGATTATACCAATATAATTATAGTACATGGTACTTATTCTTTACCTAATATCCAGTGTCGAGCATTGACGTCGAAGAAATCTGGTCACTTTACAAATAGCACAAAATTGACTCATGTGATGTACACTGCATTACAACTTTGAGGGTCCGTGAAGTGACGATTGCCTCTCTTCTTCTTGTCTTCTCCTATTCCGTCCTTCGCTTCTTTTGCTCTATCGATTTCAGGTCTTACTTATTCCAGTTCTGTCCATTTTTTGCCTCACATATTTCATATTTTTACTGCACCTCTTGTTCTGTCAATTTCTTATCTTGTTTTGTCCATTTCCTGTTTTAGTTACCTTCTTTTCTGTCCATTGCCTCTCTTCTCTCTTGTACTATCCATTGTCTGCCTTACTTAAAGAGGTCAAAAACTGGGATGAATAAATACTTCCTAATTGCACCATTCGATTGTCCCCATAACCTTATACTCGTATAAGATTGTGTCAAACAAATCGTAGGAACTTTTTTATAATATTCAAAATTATTAATCTGTATTTTGTTGTTGGTTACAAAGGGTACAAATGATTTAGTGTTTAGTATAAACTTTGTTGTGGCTATTGTTTCAGTTGGAAATAGAACAGTTAGATTAATGGAAACAAAAACTGTATTATAATGTAGAACATTTGTATGATTTGATGCGTAGTGGAATATTGCTTTTTTGATTTAAATCACGACATGCAGCTTCATTTTGCTCGTGCATTATTCAGTTGGACATTTATATCTGTCAGAATAAATTTACTCTTTTTACAATCTTAAATAAATGCCATCAGGAGGCCAATAATACATACGAACTTTTCAATGAGGTTTATGAAACTTCTCAAATATTATTGAAATATTTAAAATTCTTCAAATAAAAGTTGTAGAGCATAAAATTCTACTTATATGATAGTAAACAGAATTCATTTCGTATGTTTCGTAACTCTAGAAATTAAATATGAAAATTTTACTTTAATAGCGCTAACCGTGGAATTAAAACAAAAAGACAAACAAATGATTGGTATTTTAACTGTCAAATATTGAGATTTTTTCAGATAGTTACAAAATCTTACATTTGTTATGCTTTTTATTTTAATTCCATACTATCACTATTTATGACATGATTTTCGAAATTTTCATATCAATTTACTACCATTACAAAGCATGCAAAATAAATTTTATTTCTAGAATCAGTTACAGAATTTCATGATCTACAACTTTTATTTGAAGTATTTTTTTCTAAAATAATTTAGGAAGCAACGCGTAAAGAAAAACTGTTTTCCCATGTTGAATGACTATGTAACGGATTTCAAGCGCCACCTGTATATATATATATATATATATATATATATATATATATTAGAGGTACGGTATGATCACGACTGATCAGTTAAGTAGATGAAAAAAGTTTTCACGGATACGGCAGTCAGGATGATGGGAAAGATGTTAAATGATACTCTTTAAAGTTACATGTCAAGCTTTCGGAATTTCTTTATTCCTTCTTCAGGACAGCTATAAATTTATAATAACAAACATGTTACAATTTAGAAAAATGTTAATTGTACACACTAAGTACTTACTACTTTGTGAGGTTAAATTTTAAACCAGTCAGTCATTAGAACTGTATTGACGTCTTGAAGAATAAAGTTCATTAAATTTAAATTTTGGAATAAAATTATTCATTATTCAGTATTTTAAATATTTTTCGTTTATGTTGATTATAACAAAATATTTTAATCTTCAAACAATTTAGTTTGGTAATTCTATGAAATAGGATTATTTTTAATTTCCTCTAAAAGTAATTCCGACTCGAGGGTTGCTTACACCTGAGACGAACGAATTAGAATTTGCGGTATTAATTTTTTTAAATACATCTCTGAATCCTGTAGCTAAGGTCATTTTAAATGCCTCCTGGTATTGAGTATAATTCTAATCTTCTGTAACGGAATACATAAGGGTCAGTTTCCTTTCAAATCAAATATAGGAAAATATTTTCAAAAGAAAACACATCTATTAATTAATCCAAACGTCAACTTTCATTCGCTAGTCATGCCATACCATACGAAGATAACGATTGTCGTTATTTATTTATTTATTTATTTATTTATTCAATTAAGGAAATCAACAGTACAGAGTACCAATAACAGATATCCACTAATTATAACAAAATATTTTGATGATTAAATTTGAAGTTTATATATCTTAAAAATTTCTTTGTACATTTTCCAACAAATTAATATTTCGTAAATAACATGGATTCCAAATAGTCGAACCGCATTCCAATTGATCTTATAAATGAATTGTATAAGCAAATAATGGAATACAGATTTTTAAAGTAACAATATCTGAAAATAAATCCTAGAATTTTATAGGATTCTTTAATGATGGCTTCACGGTGTAAATTAAAAAGTAATTTTGAGTCATATACTATTCGTAAATCCCTAGAATTTTTTTTCGTAGTTAATGTCGTGTTGCATATAGTTAGGTAGATATAACGAATTTCATAATAGCGCTTTCGTTATGATTCATACAGTTTCAACTTATATAATATTGTATAGTATACTGTCGAAACTAAAGATAAAATAAGTGCACAAATTGAATGTACTTGCAAGCGTTTATTAAAATAATTATAACGGTGCACTATATTGAAGGTAAAATTACTATTATTATCACTTACATACATAGCGTGTAAAATAACAACTTCTTTGCAGCGAAGGTGACAAAATTGAACCCTCGTGACTGAGATATTGATCAAACTATAAAAATATTTCTGCCAAGTAAATAAAGTATATTTTTAGGACAAATCGACATTTGTATTCAATCTGAATTGCATGGAAAGAAAAATGAGAAAAGTTATTTGTTTTATCATGAAAGTCAACAAGTAAAATTATTATTTATGTATAAAATAATTACAAAGCATGATGAGATTAAAGGCATCGCGTAACGGAACCATAAATAATGAGAAAATAGATTTTTACTTTTAATTACCAGCTGCACAATAACGCCATTAAAATATTAGCATAACAGTGCATTTATCTTTGTAAAGATCTTCATTATGACGTAAACTGTTTCACTATACTTTATCTAAATTGCATAATTAATCTTTCATTCTTAACATTATCACTATTGTAAGATATACGAGTACATATGGAAATATAAAACCGCCGTCGATAAAATTCAAACAAAATGGAAACAAAATAAATTTATAATGGGTTACTTGCGTGCCATTTTTAACTTCCGTCACCTTTACGCAAGGAAGGTATTGTCTGGTTAAAAAAATTCGGTGGTGAGTTTTTGATGAATAAGCACGTTTTAGGGTTCCTAGAATACGATTTTACTATTTTTACGATGAAGTATGTAATATGTATGTGTGTGTGTGTGTGTGTGTGTGTGTGTGTGTGTGTGTGTGTGTGTGTGTGCGTGTCTGTGTGACAAAATTTTCCAATGCGATAACTCTAATACTAAAATTCCAAAAATTATAATTCTATCGTATTCCTCTTCGTTACATCCATGTGAAGAGCTGATTAGATTTTAGTTATAATTGCTAAACCGGAAGGACACTCATTTGAACATTTTAACAGTTTTTCTTGAAAAAACGATGTTAAATATCATTTTTTCACAATTTCTATACAATTTTAATGCGTTTTATATTTTTCCTACAACCGTGCGTGAAAAGTACTCAATACATATAAATATACGTTCATTTTATGGAGAAGCGGTACAAAAAATCTTGTGTATCACACGCCCAGAAACTGTTTTGCGAGATCTCGAATTTGCAGACCTCGCTTTAAACTCACTTTCGCAAATGTGCAGTTTCTGGTCTAATGATACAAATAACTATTATTTTTCCTATAACCGTGCGTGAAAAGTAATTTTACAGTGTGTAAAGTGTCACTTTTTGAGCACTAATGCTTGAAAAGTAAATAAGCGTTGCTAGTATATATCAAGTATATAATTTGGTAGTAAATAATGATGAAAGTAATAAAATTTATTAAGAAATATGAATATACACTGTAAATGAAATAAATCTAATATTTTTTTCAACAGATTGAGTACTAATCTAATTTTTAAGAACATTAATTTTTTTTACATGTATTCTAACCTAACCTAATTTTTAATATTAATATTAAATGTACAATTTGTACATCATAAAAGACTAATCATCGTCTGTCTGAGATTCTTCCAAGTATTTAAGTTACATTTAGTACAGTATTATAAGAAAGAGTACTAACAGTATTTGAAGCTGCTGGATGCCTGTACACTCAGTATTATGAGAAACATCAATACCATTTCGGTTGTAGGAAAAATGTTGTATGCAACACGTGTGTAAAATAGTATTTTTTGTCTCGTGCTACAATTTCCGCACTCGACTGCGCCTCATGCGTAAAATATCGCACTCGACCAAAAAAGTACTACTTTACACTCTTGTTACATAAATAACTATTATATTCAATGAGTATACAGTTAAAAAAATATAAAGAAATTAAATATCATATATTAGCGAGCTATGCTACAACTCTGGAAACAGCTGCTATATTAAAAAAATTCTGATTGAAAGGTGTCAGTGTCAAATGAAGTTGACAGTATGTTTGTGTTATAATTTTACTGGAAATATAGGATCTTTTGCTGTCTGTATGGAATTTGTATAAAATACATACAACTGCCTTAAGGTAATGTACAAGAAATGGAATCTTTTGCAAGGAACTTTCTGTATGACATTTATAGAAAATAATATAATAACTTGCTACCCACATTTTTTCTTTTGGCAAAATTTTCATTAATTGGCCAGAAAAAAAATAATGAAATTTTAATATTTAAATTACCGCCATGTATGACGGAGAATTACGCCGAACCAATGAATGATCGTAAAGCAATAACATCGGTACGTCCAATAGCAACGGAATGTGCTACCCGCACATTTAAACATGACAGATCATCTGTTTGACGTTTGAATAATAGTTTGGAGGTTAATATTTTCGTTTGTCATTTTAATCTTGTACGAGTATAAACTAAGTTAAAATCCTTTAAAATCCTGCTTAACAAATCGAAATACGTAATAAAAGTAACGGAAACCACGCAAATTGTAAATAATGAAGAAGAGAAACAGTGACAGAAAAATGAACTAATGTCAGAATCAAATTAAAACTCGCACTCGCTCGCCATCTACAAGTTACATTCTTAAATATGTATCCCTTTCCCCAGTTCAAAATAATGACGTCAAAGGAAAACTTCTTTCTTAATTTATTAAAAAACCAACATTTTTTTTTAAATAAAATTTTATTTTTACATACGTATTCAACTTTACTTTAGGTATTTAGTGATAGATATCAGATTTTCAGTACCACGCAAGTAGCCTTATTGTAAATTGTAATTGTAATTTCCTTAAAATTAATTTAAAATGCGAACACTGTATTACTTCTTAGTTGAATCTTGTGATAGTTTTTTAAACTTTAGTACAAAGCTGCCGAAACAATAGCTAGTGCAAGAGTTCCACTATACATGGAAATGGGCGATGAAGTGCGCAAAGGAAGTAGAAGAAGAGATAAAGGCTAGGGAATTGGTTAGGATAAGAGAAATCGGAAAGAGGCCAAGATAAGGCAGTGCGAGTGCCGTAATCGAGAGAGGAGCAACCCAAGATAACAGACAAAATATTTGTACAGAGGTTGAACATACAGAGTATTACCCACACGATAGCGGAGATATCCCTGCTTTAATACCTGTGAACCCGCCTTGGTGATAGTAACACCTATAGACAGCGGAGGAACAATATCAGATATGAATTTTACGGGATTACCGCTGAGATTTCAGTGCGAATAGTTTCATTTGAATATTTGTGAATATGATCGAATTTTATATGCAGCATTCTACAGGTATAAAGGCATCTATAAAATGTCAAATCGTATAAAACGACGAATTTGATTTTATGCTAGTAGTTCTCAAATAGGGATATATTTCAAAAGACGTGATTTGAAATACAATTTATTGTAAAGTTGTATTAATAGATTTTCCAATTCTAATCAACAAAGAAACATATGTCTTAATTTGAATGTATTTAATTGTCTATTTAACGCGAGATATTGTCAAAAATATTATCTAAAGAAATAAAAACTTTTCTTCTTGAATCTTATTTTTGAAATAGAAATAAATTGTAAAACGGCAAATAACAATATTCTTCAATATTCTTTTTCTGCCAGTTACTAAGAATTTCAGGAAAATTACATTTCAAGATAAATTTTGACAATCTCACTTTTTTGAATTGAATAATGATCAGACATACGTTTCTCCGATTATAGCCTACTGCGAATTAGGTTTTTTAACACACTCATACTGTACAATCCACAAAAAAACTGGTGTGGCCAACACAACACCTCCCGCCATTTACAGCCCGAGTCATAAAAAAGATTAAGCTAATCCTTATTTTTGGATTAGCGAATATTACTCTAATTTTGACAGTTTATTTCTTAAAATATAGTCTAATCTAATCTAAGTAACTACCTTTTCTTTAAACCCCTCAATAGGATTAAATCCCAATTACAGAGTGGGTTTACATTCACATACATCCATGCCTAAGTTGGATTCGAACCCAGAACCCCGAGGGCACTCATGACAATCAAAAAATGAGGATTAGCTTAAACATTTTTGTGAATCGTTTATTTTTATTAATCTAAATACATACCTACATATTTACTTATACTGGAAACTGTATTGCATTCCTTTTCTATTGTTCTATTTTTTTCTTTTTAATCACGTTACTAACATTATTTTGAAATGATTAGTTCTTTGATAGTGACATTTATCTGTCAGTTTCATACATTTGAATAACTGCGTTTTGTTTGTTTAAGTAAAAGTTCGAAATACAAGGTTTCAAAATTTTCTGAATGATAGTATTTTAGTTAGAGTGGAGGATCCACACCTACATACATACACACACACACACACACACACACACACACACACACACACACACACACACACACACACACACACACACATACACACACATACACACACACACACACGTACACAGACATCATCGTGAAAATGTTAAAATTGGATTCTAGGGACCTTAAAACGAGGACATTTATCAAAATCTCGATATGCGATTTTTAGCACGATCCCTATACCTCCCTTACCAAGGGTAGCAGAAGGTAAAAATTATAAAGAAATTAAATATTATTTATTAGCCAGCTATGCTATAACAGCTGCTATATTAAGAAAATTCTGATTGAAAGGTGTCAGTGTCAAGTGCGCAAAAGTGACATTATGTTTGTTATAATTTTACTGGAAATATAGGATATTTTGCTAGAAACTTTCTGTATGGAATTTGTATAAAATATAGACAACTGCCTTAAGGTAATGTACAAGAAATATAATCTCTTGCAAGGAACTTTCTATACCTTGTTCCATTTAAGCCATTCAGTATTGTGGAGCATAGGGAATAGTTTTGACCTCTCTGATTAGCTGAAATTAGAGACAAGAGACAAGTTTACCCAATGTAATTTCGGCTACTTCAGATTTGCGCTGTTGCCAGTGCCATCTACTGAATGGCTTAAATGGAATAGAATATATATGACATTTATACAAAATACATAGAACTAACGGAAGGTAATATGCTGGCAACATCAGATTTTTTAATTGAATAATGATGAGACATACGTTTCTCTGTTTATAGCCTACTGCGAATTAAGTTTTTTAACACACTGTACAATCCACAAAAATATATATTTAGTTCCGAAACATTAAATAGTTATTTTTTAAATATGTAGACAAATAAAACTATCTGGAAATATAAAAAATGCAAAAATCATTTTAAATTTAACCTCGAATATGTCTCAATTTGCCAATCTCTGCCTTTTCTGAGATACCTGCAACCCATCCATGCAACGTCCATCCTGATTTCCATTCCTGCCCAGCCATCAGTTCCTGCCCTAGCGCATTCCTGCGCTATGAGAATTCCTGTCTCCGCCGCCGGAATTTTACCGTTCTTCGATCGTCATCTGATTCTGTGATGGCTTTTCGATGTCATATTTTTCTGTCGCTCGTGACAAACAAATAAGTTAGATTCGCAACGCGGCGTCGTCGTCTCGACGCTTGGCACCCAGACGAGCCTGCACTCTCGACGCCGTAAGAAAACTTGTCATATTTAATTCTACGGGAAAATGAAATTGTGACTTCGCGGATGCTGCATGTTATTTTAAATATAAGAAAAACACGGTTATGTATTTTGATTTGTTCCTTCAAATGCGAGATGAATTTACTGTGTATGTAAGAAATAAAATATGTGATAGGTAAATTGAAAAGATGGATATTTTATTTTTAAATACGTACATAGCTTTGCAGCGCACCGAAAGACATGCTCAATTTAGTGTTTAATTCGAGGTTTCATTGATATTCGTATCTAGTTAAAGTGACAGTTAATGATAATCAACGGTTATGTTGCAAAGTTGTTCTGCCACCTTTGGTTACAACAAGGTTTTGGCCATATTCGAAAAATTTATACAGAATTCGTATATGATCGTTGAACTGTCTTCTTAATTTAATATGTGACAAAGTTGCAAACATTTATAAATTCTATTACAACAGTAATCTTGGCAGATGATGATAGATACGATACTAAAATTGTTTCATTTATTTGTATTTTTTTCTTAATTCTTTTTGATGAAGATGAAACATCACAGACATCTGCACCTTAACGTAAATTGTAAACTGGAACTTTCCATTTACAAAACAACCACCTTGTTTTACTGTTAATAATTATGTTTCCAACTTCTACTTTTTAAAGTAAATAAATAAATAAAATAATATATCATCACGGCTTATTACCCATTGCTGGGTGTGCCAATCTGCTTTGTACAAAAATATCGGTAATGATGAAATATTTGCACCGTACGGGCGCTTACCAGGCGTCACCTCACGGGCACTCATTGACGGGACCTGTTTCTCAAAAAATACGTCCCTACACTAGTAATACTAGTGAAGTTTACTAGTTTTTGTTTCTGAAATATACAAGTGTAAAATACTAGTTACAAGTTGGGAACTAGTATTTACTAGTGTATTTATTGTCAATATCAAACATATGAAAATGTCAGTCACAAAATTGAATCACTTGATTTAAAGAATATTTGAATATAATACTAGTATTTTTTAGAAAAACTACTAGACTATTGAAAATGTATCAAAAACACTATTTTACTTGACTAATAAAATTTCACTTGTAACTATCAACTTGCGAACTAGTAACTTGTAAACTAGTAAATTATTTTTCAGAAACAAAATTTACTAGTACTATTGAAAATTTCACATGCAGATAACTTCATTGCATTTCGTTTGCATCGGCGTGCAACATGAAATATTTATGAACAAATTTTAACTGAAAGCATAAGAGTAATTCATTTGAAAATTATGCTTCTTTCTAAATAATGCCTTTCTGAAAGATTTATGTTCTTCACTTCGGTTTTTGAAAAATACAAAAACATAGACTTAACTTACAAACCAAGGAATAATAATTTGATTTAAGCGTCAACGCCACTGGTTAAATATTAGCACATAGGGCAGTGCAATAGACAATTAGGTATCTGTAAATCTACGACATATGTCATTTTTATTTATAGTGTGTTAGAAAGTAATGCCACTATTTACGTATATCTGTCACACCACATAAATTTAGACATAGGTCAAAAAATCTTTCTCTGTCTAATACAAAATGTTGCTAAGCTACTGCTATAAAGTGATGTGTATTCTTTCTTCGAACAAATAACCTTGAATAGTCATCTTTCGTAAATAATAGTATAACTGGCGTCGGTCGGTATCAAACCCGGTTCCCCAGATTCGCGACCTGACACGAGACATTTTATCCATTGCAAATTAGTTTCAAAAGCAATACTTATTTGTACTATGTATAACTACTTTCTAGCTATTTGGTAAGTGTGTTTTTGAATCTAATAATAAATATTTTAAATAAATCACGGCTTATTATTAATTTATGATTATGCCAATCTGCTTCTATTCGTAGATTTCTGTAATAACAATATTTCTATACCGTTGGTGCTTACCAGGCATCACCTAATGACAATTCAAAACTGTAGTCAAAATACAGCAGGATCACTTTTGTGCTCTTCGAGAATTGGTGATAATTTTGAAGACTCAATTTGACGTCTGTTATAATTGAACCAGATCCATCTGAATCACCTAACGCACAGTGCCACGCTGTCCTATTTTAAATAAGATTTAAGTGAAATGTTTTAAAGGCATTACAGCTACTTTTAGTTTCTTACTATCTAAAAAAATCAATAAGACCGATGTGCCTTCTGGTATTAAGTCCATATAAGCCGGGATCTGCAGATACGTTAGGTAAGATATGGCGGTTGATGAATTCACTGTCTGAACATGGTGATCTGTCTGCTGGTCGGGCTGCGAGCGACTTCTACTGCGACTCCAGTAGCAGTAGCAAGGCAAAAAGCCCCAGCATTGCGATCCGTGTAACTTATAGCCCGCCAGCTTCTTGGCTCCAGACAGACTCGACATACTCTACGACTCTGATTTGCTTTTTTATCTCGCCAAGATTACATAGGGGTTGCCATGAACATTACTTGTGATGTTCAATTTATTGATATTAATTGCTCAGGGATCTACTCCTTTTTGCAACTTCAAGCGATAAAACTTGAAGAAACAAGCATATTTAATTTAGGTTATACTTCATTTCACGTAAGAAAATATTGATGGGAAGATAGGTGCAATTTGACCTTGTTTTTTGATTGGATAATACCCCGATATTATCCAATCAAACAACAAGATTAAACAGCATCTATTTTCTTACGTGAAAAGAAGTATAATAAAATATTATACTGTGAGTTCCAGCTAAGATGCGATATTAGCGTATTATCAGTTACAGATACTGCAAAGCTGTCAATGTCAAATGAACTTATCATAATTTAAAAATTAATAATTAAAATTTTTCTAAAGATGAAATTAACTTGTTAAATAAAGGTTTAAAATATTCACCAAATAATATTAACTCACCGTTAGAGGATATAATAGCTTGCATTGAAACCAGCATTAAATATTTCGATAATGACACTAAAGATTACATTAGGAACGCTTGTAAAATTCAAATATCTAATAATATAAATCGTTTTAAAAATAAACCTAATAATAATGATATTAAACTGATAAATAATCTTAAACAACGCGACGTATTTTATTTAAAGGCAGATAAAGGGAATAAAATTTTCATATTAGATAAATCAGATTATTTTAATAGAGTAAATAATCAATTAAATAACGGACCTTACACGCAAGTAAACAAAAATCCATTACCTAAAATGCTCAGAGAATATAAAAACACCCTTAAAAACTGCCCAAATTTAATCACTAAAGATATAAATTTTAAACTTAACGTTTCAAACCCAGTAGTTCCAAAAATGTACTGTCTTCCAAAAATTCATAAACCAGGTAATTCAGTAAGACCTATAGTTTCTGGCATAAATTCACCAACTTATTTGCTTTCAAAGTGGTTAGTCAATGAATTTAGTAGTTTTCCAAATCAACCTCAAACATTTTCCGTACAAAATTCATTACAATTTATCGATAAAGTTAAAGACATTACATTAGATAAAAACGAAATAATGGTTTCTTTTGACGTCAGTTCTTTATTTCCAAGTGTACCTATCCCGGAAACTTTAGAATATTTGAAAACATTTTTAGAAAATAACGACTTAGAGGATTCAAAAATTAATGAGTATTTAAAACTTACTGAACTTTGTATGAAGCAAAATTACTTTCAAGTAAATAATAAATATTACCACCAAAATGAAGGCACAGTTATGGGAAATAGTTTATCACCATTTTTAGCTAATTTATTTATGAGTAATTTCGAAATTGAGTTTAAGAAAAACAACAATTATTTTCCTAGAGTTTGGATTAGATATGTAGATGATATTTTTGCCATAGTTAATACCAATAAATGCGATTTGAAAAAGTTTCTGGACAGTTTAAATTTAGTTTTCCCATCAATTAAATTTACAATCGAAAAAGAAACCAATGAACAGTTACCTTTTTTGGACGTACTGGTTATTAGAAACAAGAACAAATTAGATTTTGATATCTATAGAAAATCAACGAACACAAATAGATTTATAACGGCTGACTCAAATCATTTTTGGCAACATAAATTAGCTTCGTTTAATTTCTTAATAAAAAGATTAACTAAATTTCCTTTAAACAAAAAACGATTTAAAACTGAACTAAACTATATTAAAGAAATAGCTAAGTATAACGGCTTCCTGGTTAAAACTATCGATAAATTAGTTCATAAATTTAAAAATCGCCAATCCATTTCTAATTTTACAACGCTAACGCCATCTAATAATAAAAATAATAATAAATACATAACACTACCATACGATAAAGCTTCCAAAAGTTTAAACAAAATTTTTAAAAATCATAATTTAACAGTAACTTACAAATCAAATAATACCATTAAATCGTTATTAGGTAATCCTAAAGATAAAATAGATACTAACAAAAAATCCGGTATTTATAAAATTAGTTGTAATGATTGTAATAAAGTTTACATCGGTCAAACTAAAAGACAAATTGACACTCGGTTTAAAGAACATTTTTATCATCTAAAAAGCGGTAATCCAGAAAAATCTAGCGTAGCTCAACATATGTTCATTAATAATCACAAAGTTAACAATTCTAATATTAAACTTTTAAAACATATTAATAATGATAGATATTTAGATGCATACGAGAGTTTAATAATAAAGAAATATAAAAATAATTTGATGAACGCAGATCTCGGCCCCATACCAAACTCAAAACTTTTCAATTTATTACAAAGTTAAATTTTATTGGACGATTTAATATTTAATGACTCATTATTGGACGAAAATTATCTTAGTTTATAGGTAATCATTCACCTGTGACTCCCATCCCTATATAATCCCAGTTCTCTCCTTTGTTTTTCATAGTTGTAGTAATGGAGTAATCTTGACTACTCTGTTTAACTTTTCACTTGTATTACTGATGATGAGAACTTAGTTCTCGAAATACGTATCTAGTTTTTATTAAAATTAATTTTAAGGTTAAGGGGTAATTATAATAGTTTTAGTTTTAGTTATCATAATTTACTGATTTTTATATAACTTAAGGAAATAGTAAGAGCAGTATCAAAAAAAATCAATATATTTAAAATCACAAATTACAACTTATTTCCAAAAACTGCACCATTATCAATTAAATAAGTGTAAGGAATGGAACACCCAAGTGTGAAATGGAAGATGTAAAAAGGGGGAAAAAATAAAATTGCCAAATCTTGTTCACACTGTTCTATAATTTTAGTGCAAATTACATGCGATCGGTTTCGGTCATTAAGTGACCATCTTGGCAATCGGCAAGAACAAATAACTACAGGAGAACTCAGAAATGGAGTAAAAGTGAATACTAGTCATAAAAAAATACAATTTTTTAACAAAAAATTATTAAAAATGGAGCAAAAATTAGCAAATTCACAAAATACGTTCGCTAATAGCAAATCGTCAACGAACAATGCTTTGTACACATACAAGCATATCATGGACGGTTCAAATCTTTAATGGATACTATTCCTTGTCGATATTTAATGCACCATTCCGCCAGAGCGGCCAAAAATGGAATAAGTACGCGCAGATTATGTTTGGACGGATTTTCTACCATAAATGTCATTTTCTTTTTTTTTACTTTATTAAAACTGAAGATTGTTACTTATAGCGTTTTCTATTTTATATTTAGTTTGCACTTAGTGCAGATGAAATAGCGAGCGTCATGCCCGGCATTAGTTGTTGTTACAACACATGCAACAAGCAGACTGCACTAGCAAGAACTGACGATCGTAGTAAATGCGATTAAGTGCGCACTCACTAGGTTCATTTTACTCGAAAAATATAAATGCCATACGCAAAACTCAGCTAGTGCGCACTGATTATATACATGGAAAACGAGTTACGCACTGAGTGCAAAAAGTTCGCACTAAATATATGAAAGCAAAATGCTATTAGTTTTATCTAAATTATTTGTAACCGCAATTTGACAATTAATTTTCAACTTTCAAAGCATGTCATTATAATTCTATTGAACAATGTCAAATTGAAATTCATTAGTTATAATGAACATCCACGACAATTAAAATCAAATTCCTTAATTAATGTAAAACTGCTTTCAATCTAGAACAATCGGAGACATGACAATTATCTTGATAAGACACCGACAACGATTTGAAAACTTAAAATTAAGAGTGAAAATAGTGAAGAAAAAGAAAGGAGTATTGTATTGCCTTGTCTAACAAACACAAATGTAATTTGAATTCAGCGTACGCCGTTTGTGGTTCGGTTCATTAAATCGCATCGCTCTCATTAAAATTGATGTTTCAGGCCATAATAACGTAACATTGATTCGAAAGGAAGCAAAAGTCAATTAATTATTCCAGCGAACAGCCATGTCGATATTTAGTTTCTCTGCTAAATAATTTACAAACAAAATACGGCACTCTCCTTCACCTCTTGGTCGGAACTTCCAATAATTAACTGTCACATTTATTATTTTAAATCAAATCTTCTATAATTCATCGCCCAGGGATATTTCACGCAAAACTTTGCGAACTTTAAAACCGTATCAGAATGAAAATAAAATATAAGTCATTGCGAAAGAATGCGACAATAAATTATGGAATACACTGAATATATAAAAATATAAATTACTTCAATTTAATTATACTTCAATTTAAAACCATTACCCTGTTAAAAATATAGATTTCAATGCAATTAAAGTAGTAAAACTTGATAAATTAATTTGCCTATTTATTATTCCTAATGGAAAAGAACTCCAGATCTTTGATTAAAACGAGATTTTCATTAATTGCTCTCTTAAAGTTAAAAAGTAAAAGAATTCTAAAAAAGTGATTACACATTCCCTTTACACTTTAGATGTTGCATTGTAAGAATAACTTTTCATAGAATTTATTTTTTCCATTTTGTTAACCACTCTTATTAATTTAGTTTTCATTATATTTATAAAACTTAACAAGTATATCTTTCAAAAATTACCACAATATATCAAAAAATTTGTACAGACCGTTTATTCTTCTGATGATGTCGAAATCGCGATAAAAAATCATTTTTTTTGTTTTATAATATTTAACGATTTTCATTTTTACCTCCCGCTACCCTTGGTAAGGGAAGTGTATATATATATATATATATATATATATATATATATATATATATATATATATATATATATATAATTTTACATTTTCACGATGATGTCTGTGTATGTGTATGTGTGTGTGTGTGTGTGTGTGTGTGTGTGTGCGTGCGTGCGCGTGTGTGCGTGTGTGTGTGCGTGTGTGTGTGCGTGTGTGTATGTGTGTGTGTATGCGAACGTGCGTGCGTGCGCGTGTGTGTGTGTGCGTATGTGTGTGTGCGTATGTGTGTGTGCGTATGTGTGTGCGCGTATGCGAATGTGCGTATGTGTGTGTGTGTGTGTGTGTGTGTGTGTGTGTGTGTGTGTGTGTGTGTGGATCCTCCACTCTAACTCAAATACTATCATTTAGAAAATTTTGAAACCTTGTATTTCTAATATGGGGAGAGACCATTAGATTTTGGTGTATATCAGATAACCGGATATGGAACTTTACTTGAAGCTAAAAATAGATTTTCTTCGAAAAATACCTTCACATGTTATGATTTCAAGATTTGTGTTATAAAAATTAAAGATTATTAAATTTTCTACAGATTTGCATAAATACATTTTCTATATATATTATATGGATAAATTTATAAAATTATCTATAATTTTAATCCCGGAGCCTTTGCTTTAAACAAGCAAAACTCCTTGGTTACACAGTTCATATCTCAAATGTATGTAACTGACACATAAATGTCACTGTCAAGGAATTAATTATTTCAAATTAATTATAGTAACGTTTTAAAAAGAAAATAGTAAATAGAACCATAGTTATATGGAATGGATCTTAATACAGTTTCCGCAATAAATATGTAAGTATGTATATTTAAATTAATAAAAGTTAAATAGCGGGAGGTTTTGTGTTGGCCACATTAGATTTTTTTAACTAACTCTTATTAATTGAGTTTTTATTCTTCTGCCGCATTGTAAAACTTAACATATACATTCTTTTAAAAAATAAAGTTGTACCTGCCGATTATTCTTCTGATGGCATAACAGTCGAAATCGCGATTAAGAATCAATATTTTTTTTGTAAAACTTACCGAGTGCTATTTGTTTATTATAATAAAGAAATTGACGTAAACGGTATACTAAAAAGAGGGATAAATATGTAGATAAATGGCAATAAACGATTGATATACCGCACAAACTTTTAAATTCCTGCAATCACCTCTCCTAAACCACTGTTTATCACCGATCCTCAATTTTACTATCATTAAAACCGGAGGGGAAATAAAAACGAAGTACAATCCAAACCGTATTCTGGTCTGTATAATCAGTTCACTGATAAGGGCTCGTAATATGACTCATTACGTCCAGTTTATGACGGGCGTTCGGTAGGGTTGCGAATGGCTGAGCCGTGCTGTCGTCACGTGAATGCGCTCGGGTCCAGAACTGCTGACGTGGCGATCCGCTCTATCTGCCATCCCCGAGAGAAATGGTTAATTTACCGAAGGAATGCCTTGTTTATTTCACAGGGGTGGTTTGTTTCAAGAGATTGTCACAGTGGGTGAAGGAAATATTGTTTCTTTTTAGAAATTGAAATATTTAAGAACTGTTCTTACCACCAACAGACATAGCTTATCTAGTAGTTGTTTTGAAACAAAATTTATTTGACATTTTAATTAAGTTGTTTACAAGGTTAATTATAGTGACGGTTGTTCAATATAATTGAATGTTGTTTAAATACATAATTTGAAGTAATCCTTTCCCCAAGAAATCATTGAATTAAGTATTATTGAGCTGTGATTTTTTACAATTTCACACGTGGATTAAGCCATCAAGAATATTTTGAGTAAATCCATCGAGTGTTTGGTGACAAGTCGTGTTCTTTAGGTACCGTAAGGCGGCGGTCTCACTGACCGAGTACTATCAATCGTTTACTGTCGTGTATATTTCAAACACGTGTATTATAATAGCGTCTGTCACATTGGGCCATCGTTTTCTATCGAGTGCCGTCGACTTGTTTGATTTTCAAGTTGGTTTGATTTTTACTCGATGCTCGATTCCACTCGATGCCTTGACACATGTCTAAATGCACATAACCTCTTAATTTGGTTGATGTCATTCAAATTTCATTTTATTTGACGCTGACAAACAGAAGATTTCGTGAAAAGGGAAACAACAAAGGTTATTGAGAAAGAGCGGAGCACGAGTGAATTTCATTTATTAATTTAGATTAATATATTTAGATTTACTCGACACCAAATAATGATGTATGCAACTCGACCAGTGAGACAGGACCATCAGTTTTTAAATGCGCTCCTACGCCAAAAACGGCACTACCACTTGGTCTTGTTCAGAACATGATGTTACTGTTAGGAATATTCAAGCAACTTTAAAGATTGGTTTGAAAGAATTAAAACCATTTTAGATCAACATTTGAAGGTATGTAAGCTTTGTTCGTTGGATTCCCCACAATTTGACTCCAGTCAAAAAGACAACAGTTTGAGATGGTGCAGATCTACACTAGATCGCTTTGACAATGGAGCGTTACATTTAGTGTAGAACTTCATTAGAGGTGACAAAACATAAGTACACTGCTATGATCTCGAAAAAAAGCAACAGTCCGCAGTTTGGGTCTTTGAGATTGAGTCGGCTCCAAAAAAAGTTATTCGCGAAAAAAGCCCAAACAAAAAGATGGTCGCCACATTTTTTTGGAATTATTGGACATGTTGGCACTGTATCACTGGAGGATCTTCGTACTGTAAATGTTGAATGGTACACTACCTTTTGTTTGCCTCAATTTCTCAAAACGTCAACGGGGAAGGATTATCTTGCATCAAGACAACCCTCGGCCGCACACTGCTGCTCGAACGACTGATTATTTGAATGCCCAAAACATTGAAATAATGGGTCATTCGCCGTATAGTCCAGACCTGTCACCTAATGATTTCTTTTTATTTCCACGTGTAAAGGATAAGTTACGGGGTTTACGTTTTACATCGGCCGAAGAAGTTGTTGACGCATTTAAAAATTAAATAAAGAAACAAACGCGGGAAAATTGGAGAAAATTCTTTGGAGATTGGTTTTCACGGATGCAAAAAGGTATTGATTGTGGAGCGGGATGCCTTGAAAAATTATAAATAAATGTATTTTGCAAGTAAATTGTGTATTACTTTACTAGGCTCAGCGGAGAGAACAGCCCTCGTAATATTTAAAATATTATTTTGTTCATGTTGCTATAATATATATTTTATTTATTATTTTTTCTCGATATTTTGAAGTAATAATTGTAAAATAAATGACTCCATTTACATTTATTACTTTATTTATAATAATAATAATAACATATTTATTTGACACTTACAAAAGTAAAGTTCTGCGCATAACAGAAATAAAACATTTTGCCTTAAAGGATAAAATATGTTTAACCTTATGCTTGTGAGAAATTACTGCATAATTTTGTCACTGGTTGGCCTCTCTTGTTCTTGTATAAAAATTTTGTTTCAACCAACTAAAATGGAATTAGCTTCGCATGTAGGAAAATTTCTCGAGTTACAAACATCAGAATAACAATTAAACAAATGAAACATCCCCACGAGACTTAAGCGGCAAGCATTCGGGTAGCAACACTAGTTTATTTCAAATGAGTGGTGTTAAAGTACGAGAAAGTGTAAAGTTGGCTATGAGTGTCCTTACCTTCTCGTTACAGGCAGAAGGCTGTGGCTTGTGTGGCAAACGAGAAACAAATGAAGGAGTAGGAATCTAGTATTAATATTTTAGAGTATTTCTGTTAGTTATTTGATTCCGTGAGAGAGGTCACGAACTATATTGTGATTTGTTTGTAATGTTTTGTCGTTTATGTTTTGAAATTGTGTTTATTTTGAGGTTAACTGAAATGAGTTGTTTTGCGAAGAGTGAAACGTTTGTTAGCCAATTTTCAGAAGATTAAATAATGTAATTTGCTTTGCTGTTCTTTATAATATGAAATAATGTTTATTATTTTGCTGATTCTTGCCTACAAAATTTCTGTATAAAACCCGCTCCTTACGCCTGTAGTTAAAGTGATAGAGACAGGGCGCGTTTTTTTATTTCGCAGATATGTATCCCTGTAATATTAACTTGCAGATAATGGTTTTTTTTTATTTCATAGATGCATCTGCTATCCAGCTGGATAGTGTTTTTTTTTATTTAACTGCAAAGCAGTTCTGCTCATTGATTGCGCGCAGTTATGCATCCAGCTTTGAAAAGGTTGCATTGGATGTACGCATGCGCAGATAGTATTTGAAAGTTATCACGAAACGAAAATAAACATAACCAAAGATACTTTAGTAGCATTTGTAGCAATAGTAAACATTTTGAATAACTTTTAATAATATCTGATGAATTGGTGTTTGACAGATTTCATAACCTTGTTTTAATTGCAGTTGCTATCGCAGGGTACTGTTTGTTTATTACTCGCAGAACTGCAAGCAATTAACAGAAGTTGTGACGTCATACAAAGCAGAACTGCGACACTGATACGATACTACCCTATACTCAAATTTTTTGACTCTGTCGGGTCTAGTAATAAAACTATAGTAGCATACAAAAATAGCATTTATGTTCAAGAAACAGTGAGATTATTTTACTATACTCTAGGACTCACAGTAGGTGGCGAACCCAAGAATTTCAACAGAGCGGCGTTGATATCCAATGTTATAATACAAGTAGTAAACGGCAATATGCCGCTTTGTCATAATTAGTTTTATTGCTAGACCCGACAGAGTCAAAATTTTTGAGTATACACGTGTGTATTTGAATTTGGTGATCTTCAACAGGCTTGCTTTATGCGCTAGCATAGACGTACGTAAGATGTCTGCCTAGGTATATAAGACGAAAGATTATTTATTTTGATATTAATGTTAGTATAGTACTATGAACATTTTTGAAATAACATTCTTTTAAAACCTTTTCCGTTTTAAATTAAAATGTAAACATACAAAAAATACCTGAAACCTAATTTAAATTTAAATGTCCATTTGATAAAAATAAAAATATTATAATTTTATTAAAATTATTAAATAGAAATGTAAAATAAAATAAATATAATATTTTTCTGGGTCAGTCAGTAATCTAAAAAAGCTTTTTAGAATTGTTTTATCTTTATTATTACTTGGACAGCCCTTTACACAACAATATATTATACTACCCGACATTATGTCTAGTAGTCTAGTCTGGTAGTCGTAATATTCTTGCGCTGAACCGCCCTGCACACGAACGCCGTTACTGGCAAAGCCTGGCGTACCGGAGTACGCCCAATCTCCTTACGTTACCCTTCCCGAGTCCAAGTTCCAAGTTCACGCACACATAGCCATGTCGCTTCTGTTGACGTAAGTCATGTATATATTCTGTGACTGCGATACATCGCAGCTTTCTGTTGACAATAAAAAAACATACCCGTAACGAACGGCTATGTTGCAAAATTGTTCTTCCTTTAGTTAGAGCTAACTGGAACTTAAAACTGTTGTTCGCATCGCTTTTAACCTTTAGTTTAATTCTTAACTAATAGTTCATAAATTGTTTCTTTAACTCGAGGTGGTAGGATCGGGTATTAACCGATTAAAATCAGCTCTTATCACCTTAGTTAAATTGGTTAGAGCTAACTGGAATTTAAAAATGTACCATCGCTTCTAACTTCTAACCTTTAGTTTAATTCTTAACTAATGGTTAATAAACTGTCACTTTAACTAGAGAGGGTAGGATCGAGTCTTAAGAAATTATATTTATAAATTTATCCAAGCATGTTTCTTTAACTAGAAAAGTTTATTTAAAAGAAGTTATAAACAATTTACATGATATATGCCCAGTTTCACCATTCGTATAAATATATTACAATGAAAAAATATTCTTTATTCAAAACTGTAAATGGAAAATAAATTCTATGATAACTACAAATTTAATAGAGTAATATACCTAATATAAACAGAGTAATAACTATATAAAATATTAAATGCAGAAAGTTTTGCAAAAAGTAATTACGTGGGTTTTTGTGAATACAAAGGAAAAGAAAAAAGTATATTTTACGAGTAACCGGGGAAATATTTTACTCTCATTATTATGTAAACATCATCATACATGTTCTACAAGTGGGTTAGTATAAAACATAAATACGTACATATTGCTCGTATACACACCGCATTGGTTAAGTACCTTCTAAATTCTCATGCTTTAATTTACTAACCAAATTTCATTTGAATATACGTCCAACATAAAAGCTCACTTTGATTTTGCTTTCTTTCTATATACGTGCTTTTAATTATAATCGTAAATATAGATATGAAGACCACATTGCAAAAAGGAGAATGCCGTATTTTTTAATGAATTAAAGTATGCGTCATGTAAGATAATTCCGGGAGAGAAGACTTAGCGGGCGAGATGACCCTTTTGCCAAAATTCAAAGATTAAGAGAACACATCGTTCTACAATTACTTGCATTTTGGCACAAAAGTCACTGAAAATCTAATAATAGTAGAACACATCGTTCTACTATTATTTGGACTATGGCAAGAGTCATCTCGCCCTGTAAGCCATCTCTCCCGGAATTACCTTGCATCAAATGCGGTAGAATTTTGTGTACAAACTTTCAATGCAATAAGAAACATACATATACTCTATCCGTTTTAGCTATAGAGAGGTGCGAAGATACAAGCAATTTGATCTTGTTACCTTCCGTCACCTTTAGGTAAGGAAGGTATTGTCTTTGGTCAAAGAATTCGGTGGTGAGTTTTTGATGAATAAGCACGTTTTAGAGTCCCTACAATACGATTTTACTATTTTTACGATGATGTCTGTATGTGTATGTGTGTGTGTGTGTGTGTGTGTGTGTGTGTGTGTATGTGTGTGTGTGTGTGTGCGTGCGTGCGTGCGTGCGTGTGTGTGTGTGTGTGTGTGTGTGTGTGTGTGTGTGTGTCTGTGTGTGACAAAATTTTCTAATGCGATAACTCTAATACTACAATTCCAAAAATTATATTTCTTTCGTATTCCTCTTCGTTACATCCATTTGAAGAGCTGATTAGATTTTGGTTATAATTGGTCAACCGGAAGTACCCTCATTTGAAGATTTTAACAGTTTTTCTTGAAAAAACTATGTTAAATATCATTTTTTCACATTTAATGTTATTATAAATATTAAAAAATATTTTATTCTCTATACGATTTGAATGCATTTTATACTTCATATTAAATGGATGTAGAGTTAAAAAATTATAAAGAATTTGAATATCATATATATTAGCTAGCTATGCTATAACTCTGGGAACAGCTGCTCTATTAAGAAAATTCTGATTGAAAGGTGTCAATGTCAAATGCAGTTGACAGTATGTTAGTGTTATAATTTTAGTGGAAATATAGGATCTTTTGTTAGAAATTTTCTGTACGGAAATATAGGATCTTTTGCTTTCTGTATGGAATTTGCATAGAATACATACAACTGCCTTAAGGTAATGTGCAAGAAATAGAATCTTTTGCAAGGAACTTTCTGTATGAAATTTGTACAAAATACATAGAACTGACGGAAGGTAATGTGCTGGCCACATCAGATTTTTTTTAAATAAATTGTTAAAAATTGTCAGCCATCCCGATTCGAACCCGAGACACCTTTCTTGCCGGAATAGGGCTCTACCAACTAATTGCAACGAAAGCTGCCACTCTTATGTATAATTTTATATTAATCAACAAAAATAGATGCGTTTTTGTCAGTTTTTTACAGATCTGTAAGACTTACAGATTTGTTCAGAATTGCAGCATAAGCTATTGGCTGCTCTCCTCTCGATGGCTGAACATTCGTTCACTTTTGAAGTACGATATTATTAATCATCACATGATTAGATGTAGGGTTGCCAAGCTACCACTGCGTTTAAACATCTAGGCTCGTAGTAAGATCACGGTTTTAACTAAAATGCTGTTTTAAGAAATGTCAAATTCAAATTTCAATTTTTAATATCGCCCTTATGTTCAAAGAATAATTTTTAAAAAATATTTGTTTGAATTCAAACTATGTTCTGCTTTAAAATCATATTTTGATATATTTAATATTATTTATTATTGTTATTAAATAATGGAATTTGACATTTCTTAAAACAGCGTTTTAGTTAAAACCGTGATCATGCTACGAGCCCTAGTGAACGAGTCGTAATTTACTAACGGCCCTACCAGACCAAATTCTAATATTAACAATGATTTAACAGTTTGTAGATATATTTAAAATAAATTGTGAAAAATTGTCAGCCATCGGGATTCGAGTTTTAGATATATTGACCCAAATTTATTTAACCGAAAATTACCTCAAAAGAATAATGGAAAGTACGTAAATCAGTCCTCACAACAAACGAAGGTGCGAAAAACGTGGAACTCGTGATACAATTAACAATAACATTTGGTGAATTTAAAGGTGGCTGTGAAATGAAAGTAAACAATTGACCTTTTCAACGTAAAATGAGTTAGAGGAGTTTTGAGTGAATTTTCCGCGACGCAGTGGGGGCGCGCGCGTCGCCATTTGCGGACACCGAACAAAGGAAAGAAGGAAGAACGCGTAAAAGCTAATAAGTTTTTTCACTGCTCTTTGCTTTGTTTACATAAACGTACGTGAAAAATTGCATACAGAGGGCTTCAAGATTTTATACCACTGGATATTTTTCTTCTCTTGATAATATACTTTTTCTCACCGAACAAAAGAACTGTGTATTTGATTCTTTATACTTTGTTTTATTTTTGTTTTCACGCCAATAAAGTTCCTTGTTCGAATTTTGTAAATCTTTTATTTTTGTCTGTTTTTCCTCGTTTATTTTATCGCGCCTGTCTATTTGGAAAATATGTATTCAAGTTGTCGCTTTGGAAATATGTTTTGTCGTAAAATCTACACTGTTCTACACTCTTTTTATGGTACGACGTTACGTCATGTTTTGTATTGAATGAGCGACAAAAATTTAACCACTTTCATATTAAATGTAACCGGCATAAAATAAATTACTATCGATTTAGTTATTTTAAATTTGCCCAATTTGTAAATATATGCAATTCAATTTTATTTTCAAAAATTTTACTTACAGAAACATATTTTTATTATACTGCACTAAAAGCAGGATTTGCAAATACAAATAAAATGAAAAATTTAATAGTCTTCTACCCGTCATTTTTTTAAAAGATGTTCCTTGTGCTGTTTTCCTCTTAGCTACAAATTTTGGATTTTATTATTTTCTTTTAAAAACAGACCGAATAAACTATTGAAATAAATGTGGTCGTACCTTCCGTCGCCTAAAGATAAGGAAGATATTTTTTGTCAAAAATTTGGATGAGTTTTTAATAATAAACTATTTTTACGAATATAACAATTATGTCTCTATGTGTGTAACGATCTTTTGGATCCGATAACTCTAGTATTATAACTCCAAAAATTGGTGTACATACGACCAATAGGAGTCCGTATCTATAATGTCACTAAAGAAACCTTCCACAAGTTATTTTGAGAGCTAATTGAGGTGTATGTGCTTTTCATGATTTTTTTATAAAATTGCATGTTAAGAACGAATGTATTTTGTGTACATCATATGTAATATTTTGTAAAATGTGTGGGTGATCATCAGTGACGAATTTAGTACTTGATAGGCCCCAAGCGCATTTCAATTTTGAGGCCCCCCTAAAATTTTTTGAAAATTTACAATCGAAGAAGTCATAATTTTCACAAATACAGCGTTTAGAATAGACTCCTAAAGTGATGACGTCAAAATCAAGAGTGGAATTACATTTTGCAAGAGTTGTAAACGAACCGTACTAGCGCCAAATTTAAAGTAAGTAGTAAAGATATTCTATCTTTATCTCGTCAGTAGAGAGCAAATTTGCGTATGGTTTGAAATATGACTGCTAGGCCGCCACAAAACATATGGCATAGATGGCGTTATTTATTTGTCAATTTAATTTAGAGAATACTATTAAATTATTAATTATATAATAATAATAAATATAAAAATAATAATAATAATAAAATAAATTGAGACAATTTTGTTATTTTGAGACCTGAAATTTGAGGCCCCCTCGATTTAAAAGACCCCAATCGCGCACTTCCTGCGCTACTGGACTGATCGTGCTCACACATTTTTCCTTCCGTCACCTTTAAGTAAGGAAGGTATTGTCTTTGGTCAAAAGATTCGATGATGAGTTTTTAATCAATAAGCACGTTTTAGGGTCCCTAGAATATGATTTTATGTATGTATGTATGTATGTATATGTATGTGTGTGTGTGTGTATGTGTGTGTGAAATTGTATATATATATATATATATATATATATATATATGTGTGTGTGTGTGCGTGTGTGTGTGTGTGTGCGCGTGTGTGTGTGTAACAAAAAGTTCGTCTGCGACATTTTCGTATTCTTCGTTACATCCATATGAAGAGCTTTTTAGATTTTGGTTACAATTGGTCAACCGGAAGTACCCACATTTGAAAATTTTAACAGTTTTTCTTAAAAAACACATTTAATGTTATTATAAATATTAAAGAATATTTTTTATACATAATATTAAATAGATATATAATTAAAAAATTATAAAATAAATTTCATAAAGGAGCCAGCAATGGAAACAGCTACTATATTAAGAAAATTCTGATTGAAAGATGTCAGTGTCAAGTGCAAATGACATTGTAGTGTTTGTCTTATAATTTTACTGGAAATATAGGATCTTTTGCTACAAATTTTCTGTATGGAATTTGTATAAAATACGTATAACTGCCGGAAGGTAATGTACAAGAAATAGAATCTTTTGCAAGGAACTTTCTGCATGAAATTTGTACAAAATACATAGAACTGACGGAAGGTAATGTGTTGGCTAATGTGTTGGTTAAATTGCAACGCAATAAGTTCTGTAAAATAAATTTATTTAATTATGTTGTCCTTCGTTATATGTAACTGTGTTCATGATGGGCGGCTTTTCGCCCGAAACGTCCATCTATTAATATTACTGACTTTGTTTAACAAACTGAAGAAACAAACAATTAGGAACCTAAAGGCCTCAATATCTATTTTATACAAATTATAAAATGGTTCCCAACTAACAACTCAAATTTTTAAGTTTGTTCTTTAAAAATGCATTACTCTTTGACTTTTTCTCATACAAAACCGACAATGATTAAAACTATAATGTTTAATTCATATCAGTTTTAAATTAGTTAAATTATTTTTTTGTCTTAAATAAAAGTGGAAATCTTCTGATATTGTTTGTAGAAAACCATGTTGTTTTATTTCTTTACTGAGTAAATTCTTGTAGTCCTCGTTTCATAGCCCCTTTCTCAACCCAAGTATAACACGTAAATTTGTATCTTGATGCATCGCTCCGTCTCCCAACATGGTGAATATGCAGTGCGGACTAATGCACTCTATGCTTCCCTAGCTTGTTGTGTTTTAGTTAATGGTACGGACCGAAGTTCGCGGTTCTTTCACTACAGTCTTCATTTCAATACTGTATTCACTACAGTCAGCGACCTTAAGCAAAATACTCGATATTTCGTTTTACGTTTTTGTGGAAAGCAGAATAAGAATGTTCCAAGTAGGTATTTTCTTATCTACTGCAAATGGAATGCTGACAATTGTGTTGGGCGAAATTTTCGCCGAGATGCAAAGAGAGAAAAAAATTAATTAAATTCCACATATACGTACGTAACATTCTAAAATGTGAGTATGTTTTTTACGATAAATAAAAACGAATAAGATATTCTGTTTCATATCTTTTATATAAATTCACAAATATAGGGTGCGGAAAAACAACCTCTCTAGTTTTACTACGGCATTGTGAGGCGAGTAGTGTCGTAAAAGGGTGGGGGTAGTGTCTATGGAAGCAGGTGGATGGGAAGTTTCTGTTACAAGAAAATTCAATTGTAAATATAATGTGGACGATCGAGCTGTTGCCAAGGAAGGCTATATTCGCGAAAACGGGTATGTAGCAGTTATCCAGTGCGCGGTTAGTATTCGGTTCCAAATATCCGCTTGCCAAGCAGTTTTGGTGCAAAAATTAATTACGTTATTGATAAAAAAAAAAACTTTAGGGAAACAGAATCTGTTGTCAGGAAAAGACGCGGACAATCATGGACTGCTCGAACACCCAAAAACATCGACGCAGGGAAATCGAGCAGTTACCAACAATTCTGAGGGCGTATGACCCTGCTCCAGAATTTTTTGCCCTAGTTCTTGAAGAACATGGCCTGAAAAATGTCCGGTTTCAACAATATGGGGCCATGGCCCACACAGCGCGAGCATCAATACAAGTTTCGAGAAAATATTCTCTAGGCTTTATTTCCCCGAGAAACAATATTCCTTGGCCCGCGCGCTCGCCAGATTTAACACCATGCGACTTTTTCTGTGGAGTAATTTCAAAGCCAAGGAACCTGCAAACCCTAAAGGAGGCAATACGCGTAGACATACGCTGTATACCCCACGGATCGATCGAAAAAGTTATGCGAAACTTCATAAGTCGCTTGTAACAATGTTTGGACAATGACGGACACAACTTGGCCCTGCCCGAGATTATTTTCAAAACCACATGAACTAAAACTTCGCATGTTCTATGTTCAGAGAGTGAAAATATTTTTGTTATCGAGTATTTATATTTTTTAATTTACCTTCAAACTAGAGTGGTTTATCAACAAAAAAAAATGTCAATAACACATTACCAATTACGAAAGTTTGAATGAAAGAAAAAGTTATAATTGTAATTGATAAAATAAATAGGAGAAAGGTAAATTTACATTTTTCAGTGTTAGATTAAATTAGATTAGATTAGATATTAGAATCTACATTTATACAGATGTTCATTTTAAACGGGCCACCATTGCTATCTCGAGAACTATAAGAGCTACAAAGACGGTTAAATGGGCAAACAATTTCTATTTCACAAGACAAATTTAAAGGATAGAAAAATAAATTTTTGGCCTAGTGGTTCTCAAAATATGGAACCTAACTTTTTAATTTTAAATGAGAACATATATGTATTTTTTATTTACACATTCGTGTCCTTAGACACCTAAATGTTACCTCTTCTCTCCCGCATAGCCTGCATCTTCCTTCTTCACTCGATAACCAGTATTTGTTGTTTCTCTCTTCATTTTCAGATTTCAATTTGGCAATCTTCTTGATATTTTTCTATTCGTCCAGTAAATACCGTGGTATTGATGTCGTTTGGATTCATTTGTATAGTTTATTGTAATTTTAATTGTTGATCTTACATTGTTATTTTTCTGTTGTATGTCCCACTCTCTCTGATATAGCTCGCAATAATGTTTTCTCTATTTATGCGTAGCCTCTCTTTGTACTGTGGAATATGCATTTCTTTCGTAATAAGCTTTTCTTGCTTGCCCCCATTTTGTTAGTTTCTTGCTTTCCTTTCCTTGTCTTGTTACCCGTCAGCATTTTTGCAGAATTGAATTTTTGTTGTTTCTTATTCGCTCCTCGTATTTTACTGCTCTCTTTCCTGTTTCTACGCTAATTTTTAATGCTTTCATCTCTTCCATTACTATATACTCTGGTGTGCATCTATCCAGTCCCAAAATCCACTTTATGTACCGTACTTGCATGTCTTCTATTTGTTTATATTAAGTCCATCCGTAATTTCCAGTGTTTTACAAATTGTACATAAAGTATAATTTCTATATTAAAGACTTCTAAACATATTTTCAATCACTAAATGAAATTTTGCGCACAAGATTTTTGCCCAGCAAAAATAAATATAAATTAGAACCGAAAGACAGGAAAAATAAAACATTTACTCTTACATCAAAGGGAAAATGTCAACTTAACACATAATATAACATCAAAAACTTCAGAAAATCTTTTTTATAAACAGTGTAATCTAAAGCTCTGTATCAAACAGATAAATCCTGTTTTCAGTGAGTCTCACAGTGGCATTTTAAAGACAAGATGCAAAGAGATTCCGTATTGCGATTGATATCATACTTTAGAGTCCATAGCGTTGCGCACAATTTCTTCAACACACAATTCCCGTTGGACACAAAACGATAACAGCTGAAAACGCTTCGTTTTATATTTGTCAAACAACACTGCTATTCTTATTATCTAGATCTGGGTAATCGTAAATAACCAGCACATTAAAAAATCTGATGTGGCCAAGTTCATATCTTAAATGTATGTAACTGACAGATAAATGTCACTGTCAAAGAACTAATCATTTCAAATTAATAACAGTAACGTTTTAAAAAGAAAATAGTATATAGAACCCTAGTTATATGGAATGGATCTTAATACAGTTTCCGCAATAACTAAATATGTAAGTATATATATATATATATATATATATATATATATATATATATATATATATATATATATATATATATATATTTAAATTAATAAAAATTAAATAGCGAGAGGTTTGGTGTTGGCCACATCAGATTGTTTTTATTAATTTTAATTTTATAAGGTACTTTAGGTACAATAATTTTTTTATTTCATTTCTCGTATAGTTATTCTATAAATAACTTGATTTACCAAACAATTTAGAATTTAATTTTATAACTTATTTAATAATACATTTTGCAAAATAAATAAAAATATAAAATAAGGCGGACAGTGCCCCGATCTAACCAATTCAGCTACTGGATACGTTTCCATGATTACTGTTTTTAATAAATTAACTGTCAAAGTGCGTTATACTTTAGCAAATATTTCACTAATAAGCCATTAAATTAGGAGCCGATGCCAAATTAAATAATCTTATTTATTTATTTATTTATTTATTCTCTCCCAAAACAGGATACGTGAGTATCCCAAAAACATGGGAGAGGTAACAATGTATACAAAATAAACAGGCAAGAATAGACAGAGCATGGAAATACAGAGAATAAAAAATACAGAAGTTTACAAATATAAAAATATAAGAAAAAATAAGTGAACTAATGTGTCACTTATTTTAACTCATTGTAGAGAACAGTTCTAAATTGAGTAAATGTATTATAGAAAATGTCTAGTTCACTAAAACATTTGTTTTCAATTTCATTATAGATAACACATAGTCTTCTAATAGGGTTTTTTAATTCATAATTGTTACGTATAACAGGAATGTAAAAAGTATTACTGGAACGGGAATGCAAACGTGGTACGGTAATATTAATTTGACTTAAAGCGAAATTATCATCAACCAGATTATTTAGTAGTTTATAAAGGTAAAGGCATGAATATATCCTACGTCTGTCCTCAAGTGTATACATGTCAAATGTATGTATAGCAGCAGAATAACTGTATGTTAATGGATTAAATGAAGGTGAAATTTTACGAGTGCAATATCTGACAAACTTCCGCTGTACCCACTCAATTCGCTTACTAAAGTTATCATATTGGGTTCCAGACAATGAGGCAGTATTCGAGCTTAGACCTTACAAAACAGTTGTACAAAGAAATAAGAGTTTTTGGATTGTTGAAACAATGAGAATTTCGAATAATGAAACCTAAATTTCTGTAATCACTATTAATAATATAGTCGTAATTCTAATCTTTCTAACCATATCAAAAACTCCTACTATAGTCTTGCGGGATAGATTAAATTTGTAAAAAACTGTTTTCCCATGTTAAACGCCTATATGTCACGGTTTTCAGTGTTCACACTGTATACACATACATATAGACATCATCGTGAAAATGTTAAAATTCGATTGTAAGGCCTTAAAACGTGGTCATTTACCAAAATGTCGATATGCGATTTTTAGCACAATCCCTATACCTCCCTTACCAAGAGTAGCGGGGTGTAAAAACATCTTAGGAAATCAAATCCCTAAATACGTAAGAAAAATACGAGTGAGTCTGGTGTTATTGATAAAGACTGCGAATGTGGTAGATCAGTAGATTATTCCTATATAAACACCGATCAGTGGCAGTGGCCAGTGGACGTATTGGTGATTGGTAATTACGAATGGATATTGATCTGCGTTTTATTTGACTGCTTTTCTACCAATAAAGAGAAGTGAGAAGGTTATTTCAGTTCGATGTAAAGCGCAATGGCTTTGTGGTAATATAGGAAATTCTTTGTGCAATGAAAAATCATATTTTCCTATTGGTATTTGGACATTTATTTTTATTGCCTTTTATATTTCATTGACCAGGGAAGTATAAATGTATATGAATACCTCACTATTTCACTTTAATTTTCCTGTACCGAAACTCTTTCACAAAAGATATATATTTAGAGACCGATGGTATAACAGTAATTTGACAATATTTTCTTATACATATACCGCATACCGGGACCGGGTGTCTACTTGAAATCTGTTATAATAAGTGTCGAGCCTAGCGTTCTCTTTCAAGCTTTACAGGAGAGATTTACATGGGAAATTAGTTTTTGTTTTTTGAAAACTGTTGTCCCCCATTTTGACTCACAACAATAGTTGTACTACCAATATAAAGATGAAAAGTTGTAAATACAAAACTTCTTCAGCAATACTACTACACACTAACAGCCGTATTCATAGTAACTGAGATAGACTTGATTTAAACTAGGTCTAAGTAGACTAGGTTTAAACTAGGTCTAACTTAGACCAGCCTGGATTTATTCATAGTAAATTTTTCACCCAATTTAATGGTCGTATTATGGTCAAAACATTAAGTTTTAAATTTGTAAATAATGAACAAACTCGCAACGAAACTTGCCACGCTTATATATAATTTTATATGTCAACAAAAATAAGTGTGTTTTTGTTAGTCTTTTTACAGATTTAAACTTACAGTTTTGACCATAATACGGCCATAAACCTATTCTACGTAGACCGAGTTTACTCCTTGTATCCATCTGGACATGGTCTATTATGAGCAAGAAGTAAGCTTCAGCTTCAGACATAAATACTCGAATATTTTCAAACGTCATTTAGTTGTCAGAGTAAAAATTAATATTTAATATTGTCTAGAATAAGAATATTATGTGCCGTGCCACAGCAATAGGCAATAGGTTTATAGAAGCGTGTATTAAACTAAAAATATATTATCCTTAATTTTATTCATTTAATATCAAAATAGTCAATTTGACAATTAATAAAAATTTCTAGTCTTACAAATGCAATTTTTTTAAAGCGCACTAAATATTCGTTACTATGACAGGACTTACAGGCTTATTCTGTAAAAATATCGTTATATAACAACTATTGTTATTTATAAATGTAACGATGTGATCCTAAACGACATTTTGTAAAAATCATATTCACTAAGTAATATCGTTATAAACGTCCTCATACCGTTTGTCACAACGACTTTAGCCATTTTTTTTAGAAAAGATAGTAACTATTATTGAAAATTAAATTGTCATTGTAATGTCATTTTGCAAAAAAAATATTGATATTATTATTTTAATTATTATATCTTTATTGAGTAAAGAATATGTGCAAAAAAACGATTATCAAATGGATTATTATTATCCCATAAAAGATTTTCACGACCATAAACATTTCTTCTAAAATGTAATTACGGTTGTTAATTATATATTTGATAAATGTTTTGTTACCTATTTTCAATTTTTTCCTGCACAAATATGAATAATAAATGAACTAACCCTTCCATTTGCTAACATTTGACAGTAACGGACTGAATAACGACAAGTGAATCCTTATCGTTCACGAACTACGTAAAATAACGACAATACGATTTTAATATAACGACATTGATTTTACAGAATACGCTTTTTGAAAATTATCGTTATTTAACAACTTCTTCATCATAACGATACGTTATGGTATAACGACATTCTTACAGAATAAGCCAGTTAGACCTAGTTTAAACTAAATGTAGGCTAATAGTCTAAATTTTATACTCAACTCTATCCGTTTTAACTATAAAGTGGTGTGAAATAGGGGCATATTGACCTTGTTTTATGATTGGATAATGATAATAACCCTATATTATCCAATCAAACAACAAGATCAAACTGCTCCTATTTTCACACCACTCTGTAGTTAAAATAGGAGAGAGTACAGGTTCAAACTAAGTCAACCGTTGCTGTGAATAAGGAAAAACCTTTGTCTTAAGATAGACCTAGTTTAAACCACGTCAGAATTACTATGAATATAGCTGTTTTTGAGACTAAACTATATCGCAGTTTTTTATCTTATAAAAAAACGTTAATTAATTCAAAAACATGCCTGCTCATGGTTGTTTTTTATTGTAATAATGTCCTATTTACAAATATTTGAAGCTAGATAATTAACCCAATCCCCAGTTTCTTGAAGGTTTGAATAAAATTTGCCAAACTATTGAAAAAGTACGTTAGTTTCATAAAATTACGGTTTTATCGGTATCGTGGTAAACAATTCTTATAAAAACATTTAAAAAGCTTTGTTATCAACTAGTCTACATGATAGTTCAAGGTTAATTGATTTGATAAAATGTTAGGCTTGACTTGAATTGAGCTTGACAAAATAAAAGTTTGGCTTGGCTTAAGATTTCAATCTTTTTGAAAAGTCACACCTGGCTTTGTATTTCAAGCTTTTTCATGCCAAGCTTTCAAGCTTCAAACAAGGCTCGTAAATCTCTAAAAGTTTCCGTAATGAAATTAAAATCTTTCTACATATAATCAAGTACTCGTTGCATTATAATATTATCGCTTCAGATTTAATATATGTGTGTGTTATCCATAATAAGATTATTGTTCCATTTTTAGTAACGATTTTATATCATTTACCTCTACACCTATTTCATTTTTGAACAGCTAATTAAATAGTAAACATACTTTGATTTCAAAATTTTATCCATTTCAATACATGCCTACATGGTACTAAATTGGCTCACATGAAATACACACGAGCATTATTTGAGATTGAATATGACATCATTATAAACAAATAACTATGAAAAATATTAAATCCTCTTACTTTAATCGCCCATGATCCTTCCCTGTCTTCATTCAATGTTCTATAGTCTTTTCTGGTCACATTTGTCATTCATAACCACGATAACAAAAACATTAAAACACGAAATACGTATATAATACACCAAAACGGCCAAAAATTTTAAGTCTGATTGTTCAACTATTGTTCTACTTTCGATTACACTCAATAACAACGTTATTACAACAGTTTAAATATGATAATCATGTTAATAAAATCATAGTAATTCATAAACAATTCACTAATCCACCATATTGTATATAACTGACAGGTGCCAGGTCAAAGGTCGTGCAACGAATATGAATGTTAAGCGCTAAAATACTAGTATATATTCAAATATTAGTAACTGAATTTTGATGTTATTTAAGATCGGGAATGTATAAGCGTATATTATCAAATAAATGACAGTAATTTAAAATAAATTATTAGATATAACTTCCGTCACCTTTAGGTAAGGAAGGTATTGTATTTGGTCAAAAAATTCGGTGGTGAGTTTTTAATGAATAAGCACGTTTTAAGTTTTTTTTTACCATTTTTACGATGATGATGATGTGTGTGTGTGAGTGTATGTGTGTGTGTGTGTGTGTGTGTGTGTGTGTGTATGTGTGTGTGTGTGTGTGTGTGTGTGTGTGTGTGTAACAAAATTTTCGTCTACGATAACTCTAATACTACAATTCCAAAAATTATAATTCTTTCGTATTCCTCTTCGCTGCATCCATAAGAAGAACTCATTAGATTTTGGTTATAATTGGTCAACCGGAAGTACCCTCATTTGAAGATTTTAACAGTTTTTCTTAAAAAAAAAACATGTTAAATATCATTTTTTCACATTTAATGTTATTATAAATATTAAAGAACATTGTATTCTCTATACGATTTGTCTGCATTTTATACTTCATATTAAATGGATATAGAGTTATAAAATTATAAAGAAATTAAATTTCATAAATTAGCCAGCTGTGCTAGAAACAGCTACTATATTAAGAAAATTATAATTGAAAGATGTCAGTGTCAAATGAAATTGACATATTCGTAGTATATCTGTGTTACAATTTTACTCAAATATAGGATCTTTTTGCTTGAAACTTTCTGTATGGAATTTGTATAAAATACATACAACTGTCGAAAGGTAATGTACATAAATAAATTTAGAATCTTTTGCAAGAAACTTTCTGTATGGATTTTATAGAAAATATATACGCATTTACGAAAATTTTACCAGTAGATACCGCATCTACCGACTGTGTTCGAAAACACGAGTGGTAAAAAGTTACCGTGTTCGAAAATTGTTCAATATCTACCAGATCCATCTACCGGATTCATGAATCTCAAAAAAGGTAGTGATGCAAAGCGAAGCGCGCGCGTTAAAAGTGGAAATGTGTTCAAAGTAGGACTCTGCTCAGTTTGTTAACTACGTCAAATTTCTAACCTGTTTTAAATTTTCAAATTTTTCTTAGGTTATGGATCTACCCCGTTTACTACTTGCGTTCTTAAAATATCGATTCCGGTAGCTATAACCTGATAAAAAGCTGTTTACAGGTAACAGTTCACCGGTAGAATTTTTGTGAATACCTCATATAACTGACGGGAGGTAATGTGCTGGCTGGCCAAATCGGATTTTTATACTATTATGTTATACGTATAGCATAAGAAAAAAATATTAATTTATACAGATATATTTTGATTTTCCTGTTAAATACTTTTTTAATGTTCATACTTCTTTTTAATTTGCTATCCCAAAGCTTGCATTTTGAACGAGACACTTGGGTTTAGATTTAATGAAATCTTATCCGGTGTTTCCAAAAGGTCGTCGGGGTATTTTACACGTCGGATTACGTTTAATTTTTAAGAGGAAAATTAAAATATGACACATTGTGTCGAGGATAAGTGAATTAATTTCGGATATAATTCGTTTAGTAAAAAATTCATGAAGATGTGCCACGAGAAGGTAATTTATTTTCGAACCAGGGTTTTGCAAAGTTTTTGTTAACTTAAAAAGGAAAATCTAAAACTAAACAAATTTGGTTAAATTTGGAACACTTTTACAGAAGAATAACGTAAAGGTCTTTTGAAATCAATGATAAATATAGAAAAAGAATGTTCAATATACAATTTTGAAGCACTTTACAACTATAATAATGTTTCTAAGCAAATAAAACTATATTTGTTAAGTATTCTGAAACAAATAAAATTCATTCATTTTCTGTAAACTCATTATTAATTTGCCATAGTTAGTCCAAATAACTGAGTCAATCCGGCTCGAAGGACCAATGTTACTTATCACCTGTAGAAGCCAAAATAATATTTTACCATACAATAACCGCATCAACAATTGTATATGCTGGCGAATCCTGGAATATGCAGAATAAATATGATAGAAAAATAAACGCAACGATATGAAATACATAGGTACGTCAGGAAAATCGCAAGAACACAAAAATAAAGTAGGGAACGAAATGAAAACGTATGATAGCAAATCAAGAACTAGCTATATTAGGCACGTTAGCACAGAAGCAATTAATGAAGATAAATCAGACCAGCCTAGTACGATAAAACGTAGGTAGATGCTAGAAGCAAGAACAAGAAATCTGATGTAGCCAACACAATACCTCCCGCTATTTAATGTTTATTAGGTAATTTAAATATGTACACTTACATATTACTTATGCTGGAAACTGTATTAAGATCCATTCCATATAATTATGACTATGTATACTATTTTCTTTTTAAAACGTTAATATTATTAATTTGAAATGATTAGTTCTTGGGCAGTGACATTTATCTGTCAGTTACATACATTTGAGATATGAAATGTGTAACCAAGGAGTTGTGCTCGTTTTGACTCTGGGATTTAAATAATAGATAATTTTATAAATTTATCCATAAAACATACAGAAAAAGTATTTATGCAAATTTTTAGAAAATTAACTAATCTTTAATTTTTATAATAACACAAATCTCGAAAAAGCCGCATTTGAAGGTATTTTTCGAAGAAACACTATTTTGAGCTTCAAGTATAATACCATTTATACCATCATACACCCACACATACACGCACACACACACACATACACAAACACACACACACACACACACACTCTCACACACACACACACACACACACACACACACACACACACACACACACACACATATCATCGTGAAAATGTTATAATTGGATTCTAGGAACCTTAAAACGTGGTCATTTACCAAAATTTCGATATGCGATTTTTAGCACGATCCCTATATTTCTCTTACCAAGGGTAGTGGGAAGTAAAAAGTGAAGGGAAGATCGAGGAAAATATGAGAAGGAAGAATAGCAGAACTCAAAAATAAATGAAGTAAAAAAACTGCAATAATTAAATAAAAAATGGTAAAGGACAGAAAGAAGTACAAGAAATAATTAAAAATTATATCCAGCTCGAAGAACCAACGTTAGTCCAAATACGAATACGCTATATCAATCTGGCTCGAAGGACCAATGTTATTTATTATCTGTAATGACAAAATACAATATCTAGATTTTTTAAAATGTTTGTTTAAATTCAATACTATTGAATTAAAAGAGATTTAGTGAAAGTGCAATGACACATTTGCAGAAAGAAAACAAATCGAACGTAATTTCCCATTGTTTATCCACAAGTTTATCAAATTGAAATAACTCATCCCATTGGAATCCGTTTACTGCATAGCTCCATATAGGCCACACAACAGTAATCGGAGCCGTGTGACCACTACACGGTTCTGCTCTCGTCGCCCATACCCGTTCGTCGCACGTTGCACTGATGGCTCACAGTTCATTGTGTTAATACCCGAGTGTCGAGCTGTGATTATGCCATGCCACTGCTTTTTCCTCTTCTATGTTACCTAGCCTGATTTGCAACCGCAGTTAATTTACGCAAAACCGCGCGCGGAAATACTATTTATTGCCAGCAAATTTCGATGACAAGGTTTTTCATCATTGTTGTGTTGTGATTTGCCATTTGGCCAACGGAGTTTGCTTTTTGTATGAATAAATTAATGCAGAAATAAATAATTATTACAGATTATTTAATTAAACTCTGTTTGGATGTTTATATTACTAAATAAATCAAAGAAATTTATTGCTGTGTCAACCTACTTGTTGATATGAATTATTTTATGCAAAAATATTACAATTCTAAATTGAAATAACGTTTGTTCTTACTACTACCAACAAAGAATAAACAAAAAAGTAACTTGAGAGTGTCAAGTGAAATTGACATAGTGTGTTTGTCTTATAATTTTACTGGAAATATAGGATCTTTTGCTATAAATTTTCTATATGGAATTTGCATCAAATACATGCAACTGCCGGAAGGTAAAGTACAAGAAATATAATCTTTAGCAAGGAACTTTCTGTATGAAATTTGTACAAAATACATAGAACTGACGGAAGGTAATGTGCTGGCCACATCAGATTTTTTATTATATAAAACAAACTAGAAGACACTAAAGAATATTTAATTTAATTTTTGCATAATCGGGTTTTTTTTTAAAGTTTACCGATAGGGTTTCCAAGCCAGAAGGTTTTATTTACAAATTACTAATCGGTAAGTGATGTATTATACTGACTATTTCACTCATAAATTTATAAGCCAATCCAAATTCAGGATTACCAAATTTCATTTCGACAAAACAAAGTCACAAAAAAAATTTCGCACCCTTTAAGCCAATAAGATGAGCTGAGATACAATTGGTTCAAAAAGAATACAGCTATAGATCAAAAATTATTCGTTTGATAATTCGTGATTTTTTTGTCAATGCCACTCAATAAATTGCTAGGCAACCAGCTCTCGTAACAATCAGAAAAATTTTCCGGAAAAAATTTACCACTTATGATATTATATATGATGCGAGTAAAACTCCGTTACCCCGATAAATTTCCACTACCAAATAAATAAACAGTTGTTATTGTCTATAACTGTCAATGTGACAGTTCATTAATGTTTCAAGTTTAAAACTAAAATAATAATAATTGTTTCATTTAGAGTTATCTTTGGAATTTATCAGAAGCAATATCACAAGATCTCCTGATTTTATCGATAAATTTTTAATTTGCACAATATTTTTTGCTTAGCAACAAACACGAAAGCAAACTGCAGGGTAAATCCCGACTCACATGGGTCCAAAGACCAATGTTAGGCCAAATACATATAAATAAATAAAAATATATCACGGCTTATTACCCATTGCTGAGTGTGCCAATCTGCTTTGTACACAGATATCGGTAAAGATGATATATTTGCACCGTGCGAGCGCTTACCAGGCGTCACCTCACGGGCACTCATTGCTGGCGTGGAGAGTGCACCACAGGGGTCAATTTTGTGCCATTTAAAATTGGTAATATTTGGCGTCGGTTGGGATCGAACCCGGTTCCCCAGATTCTCGACCTGACACTCAGGCACGCGGCCACGAGACATAGGTAAGTCAATCCGGCTCGAAGGACTAATGTCTATGTGAGCTTGATTAGATTTAGATTATAATTGGTCAACCGGTAATACCTTCATTTAAAGAACAGTTTTTCTTAAAAATACGCTGTTAAATATAGGTTTTTAATATTTATGTTATTATATTAAAGCATGAAATTTAAAAATGCAACAGAAAACTTTAATGTGCATAAGCATACCCTATGACTCTTCAGTCAATTGTTTGTCTGAAGTATTTAATCAATGTCATACGAATGATATTAGGTACTAGCTAATTTTATAAATTATAACTTTTTAATGTTTTCTTATAAATAACAATAAAAACATTAAAGCTATTTTTATTATAAACATTTATAATACTTTTAGTGTATGACAGGCTTATACACATTTTCGTATTGAAATATGAACGCATGCTACCTCTTTGTAATATTACTTTTATTAAATATTCATCTTTTATCTCTTTGGCCATCAGAAGCGGCGAAATGCAATTATCCATTTTACATGGCAGAGCTTTTGAAACAGACAACAGTGTTATATTTTGATGGAATAACAGATACATAATTAAATGTTAGAATATCTGGATTCCATTCTATTATACAGTTATTACAATAATTTTGTAATAATTACACTTTGATATATTGTTAATAATATCATATTATACAGAGTTGCAGATATTTAATAATTATATTAATTAATGATAGATTTAATTACTGGACATTCAATGGAATATTTAGAAATAAACTAAAATGCTAATTATTTCGGCAGCTCTTAAAGCTTATCATTATATCTGTAAATAATTAATAATTTTAATTATAATTTTTCAATGAGTTTTAATTAAATCAGATTTTGCATGCGTGGAATAATATATCACTTTCATTTTTGATCACTGACCATATTGTTTACAAAAATAAATTAATAATTTTATATTAAAATAAATATGGATTCATAAACATAAAATCGAAAAATGAATCTCCTGATGCTGTAGAACATTAAGGAGCTTACATTTTATAAAGACTTTTGAACATTTCTTAGCAGAAAAAGTTATTAAAAAACCGCGTCATATTGAAAATAATGGTCTCCTATAAGTGTTGTAAAATTAGATTTCGTATCTCCTTAGTATATAGGAACAACCCCTAATGTCAAAATTTTAATATTTTTTTTTTCTATTTTATGAAGAGGTCTAACTTTGTCTCAAAAAAAAACCTTTGTTTATGATCTAATATCTAATTATCTAAAATCAAAAGATGCAGTGAATATTTAACATATTATTGGCTTTAATTTTTACCTCCCGCTACCCTTGGTAAGAGAAGTATAGGGATCAATAGTAAAATTCGCTAATCCAAAAATAAGGATTAGCTTAATCTTTTTTGTGATTCGGCCTGTAAATGGCGGGAGGTATTGTGTTGGCCACACCAGATTTTTTTAAGTCATAGCAGTCGTAGTAAGAACACTAGAGGTCAGTTTCTGTAGGAATTGGAAATGGAAATAATTTCGAAATTTGATTGGATACATAATATCCAAATATTCGTACAAAATAATCCGAGTCTTATTACTGAAGTCAAAGTCCCAACCAAACCTAATCTCTAAGCTCTAACCATTGATCCACCGGAGCTATAATAAAATGATGATTAAATTTTAAATACCGGGATAGAATAGAATTCACTAATCCCAAAAAGAAGAATTAGCTTAAATATTTTTGTGAATCGTTAATTTTTAATGATCTAAATATGGTGGAAACTGTATTGAATTCATTTTCTATTGCTCTATTTAATTTTTCTCTTTAAAACGTTATTAATATTGTTTTGAAAACATTAGTTTTTTGATAGTGACATTTATCTGTCAGTTACATATATTTGAATAACTGCGTTTTGTTTGTTTAAAGCTAGATTTTAATTATAAATAATTTTATAAATTTATCCACAAAATATATAGAAAAAGTATTAATGCAAATCTGTAGAAAATTTAATAATCTTTAATTTTTATAATAACATTAATCCCGAAAAAATAACATTTTATTTTTCGAAGGAAACCTATTTTGAGCTTCTAGTAAAGTGCTATTTCCGGTTATCCGATTTTCACCAATATCTAATGCACTCTTTCCATTACAGAAAAAGTTCGAAATACAAGGTTTCAAAATTTTCTGAATGATAGTATTTGAGTTACAGTGGCGGATCCTCACACACGTACACACAGACATCATCGTGAAAATGTTACAATTGGATTCGAGGGACCTTAAAACGTGCTCATTTACTAAAATCTCGATATGCGATTTTTAGCACGATCCCTATACCTCTCTTACCAAGGGTAGCGGGAGGTAAAAATCATAAAAATAACAGCAATGCTTAATTCATTTGACATCTCAATTCGATGCAATATTTCCTATTTAAGGAACGCATAAACTTTGGGTTACTTTTGTGCAACCACCTTACAGGACTAGTAAAAGACAGGTTGATTTAGGACGGTCCTGGGTTTAAATCCCGGTGAAGTCCATCAATTTCCACCAAAATTTTCTTCAGTATTGAATACGTAAGGTAAAATAGCACTTTCAAAATGTGGATGAATATATTAGATTCGTCAAAATAAGTACCTCTTGGTTGTAGTATATTATATCCAGTGGACATATTTATCACTGGTCCATAAACAAGCCAGTATATCACTTTCCGCTGGCGCTGCGTCTGCGACATTCCAGTTTCTCTCGGAAAGAATCTCTCCCATTCGTTGGTTCTTCGCCGGTTCTCCGGTCAACTTGTTAGTAATCCCATGCGTTGTTACTGTGAAATCCCTAACGTAATTTAGTTTCACTCGTCTCGGAAAGAGACTCGGCATTAATCTAGCAGCCGTGGTTGCTGGCTGGCTACGCGCAATTGTCATCAAACTCCGGCGGTGGTGGGGAAGATACGAAAGGGGTGAAGGGGTGAATCATCCCGGACTTGCAAATACGAGGAATGATGAAGAGGGTATTTGCTTGCGGAGGGTCCTAATACATAAGCGGAATCATATTATAAACATGAATATTATAACAGTTATGAATATGGGTACAAATTACATTGTAAATGAGAAATGTATTTTTGTTCACAAACGATTAGTAGGTAATACGAGATCTATGTAAGGCCCGTATCACACTAGCAGGTTTCGAAGCGGTTTACCCTCAAAACTGGATCCTTTCGTGGTTTCCTTAATTACGTAAACAAGAGGAAGTCGCAATGAGCCATAACTGGAGAGTAGGGAGCTTGGCGAGCGACTGGAATTCCATTTTTCGCCAAGAGTTTGGATCAAATGCGATTAAGGAGGTTCGAGCGAAACTATTGAGTCAAAATAACATTTATTTATTTATTTATTTTTACCTTCCGTCGTACCTTTAGGTAAGGACGGTATTGTTTTCTGACAAAAAATTCGATGGTGTTTTTAATGAATAAGCACGTTTTAGAGTCCCTAGAATACGATTTTACTGTTTTTGCGATGATGACTGTATGTCTGTGTGCGTGTGCGTGTGCGTGTGTGTGTGTGCGTGTGTATGTGTGAGTGTGTGCGCGCGCGCGCGTGTGTGTGTCTCTGTGTGTGTGTGTTTGTGTATGTGTGTGTGTGTGTGTGTGTGTGTGTATGACGATTTTTTCTCCGTCGATAACTCCAACACTACAATTCTAAAAATTATAATTCTTTCGAATTCCTCTTCGTTACATCCATATGAAGAGCTGATTAGATTATAATTGGTTGACCGGAAGTACCCTCATTTGAAGATTTTAAGTTTTCCTTGAAAAAACGCTGTTAAATATCATTTTTTCACATTAAATGTTATAAATATTAAAGAATATTTTATTCTCTATATAATTACATTTTATACATCATATTCAATGGATATTGAATTAAAAAATCTGATGTGGCCAACACATAACCTCTCGCAAAATATTTTACCTGGTTGTACGCATTAAACGAAAAATATTTTTAAATACAAATACATATATTCATGTCTCACTACAAAATAATTCTCACATATATTTGCAAAATCTATGGGATATTTTAAAATAAATTATGTACAATACTTACATTTTCTTTATATTCAATATCCTGAAATTTTCTTTTTCTACTTTCCTTTTCTTTTTCTTTATGTTCGTCATTTTTCGCAAATTCCTTTTATATTCTTTTTTACGTATATTCTTTTGCGTTGTTGACTTTTTTTTATTTTCATAATCTTCATAATAATATACAAATATTGTTGACAGAGGCATACAAATATTTTTGATAGTGACATTTATGTGTCAATTACAAACATTTGAATTTCTTGCCTTGTAGTAGTTTGATCTGAGATTTTTTACATCAAATTATTTTATATGCCTTTCTTTATCTCTAAATCTATAGAAGATATAATAATGAATTTATATTTATCGAATAAAGAATTTAACGTTCTTTAATATAAGTATTTACATAAATTTTCGATAAATAATATTTAGACGATTTTTTTCTTGTAACTACTACTTCCGGTTGTCCAATTGTTACCAAAACTCACTGGACTCTTCCCATTATTGTTAGATTGAGGAATCCGTAGTTAAAAATGTCTTAAGTCTCATAGTATTTGAGATATAGGGAATCCAACATCCACACACACACACACACACACACACACACACACACACACACACACATCCCCACACACACACACACACACACACACACACACACACACACACACACACACACACACACACACACACACACACACACACACACACATACGGACATCATCGTAAAAATGTTATAATCGGATACTAGGGACCTTAAAACGTGTTTATTCATTAAACTCTGGATATGCGATTTTTAGCATGATTACAATACCTCTCTTAGCGAGAGGTAAAAATTATAAAGAAATTAAATATCATAAAGCAGTCAGCTATGGAAACAGCTAATATAATTAAAAAAATTGTGATAGACAGATGTCAATGTCAAGTGCGATTGACATAGTATGTTTGTGTTATAATTTTGCTGCAAATATGGAATGAATTCTAAAAAACTTTCCGTATGGAATTTGTACAGAATACATAGATCTGAGGGAAGGTAATGTATTGGAAATATAGATACTGAAATCTTTTACTGTTTTATATAGATGTCTTGATTACAGAAAATAATACAGAGTTCTTTAAACAATAAATTCATCAGTGACTCTGATTTTTATTAGTCCATATATGACAATAAAAACTTTCCTTATATTTCTATATATAAAATTCGCGCGAATCATTCAAAAACCGAATACGTGGGCGTGGCTAATCGAAGATCACTGTAGATTAGGTTTGGTTGGGTTTGGTTATATTGGATACGCATTCTGTTTCACAATTGACAAAAAATCTTGACATATTTACAGTTTGCTGTATTACCAACACCACTTGTAGTGGCCGAAATAAGCCAGGACAAATTAGACGCTGTGGCAATTGGTGGTGAGGCATTATTTAGACGCAATGAAATTTGGGCGCAATGATATTTAGACGCTATGACATGTACTCGTATACTGTAACCACAATATTTTGTCTATATTGGTGAATCCGAGGAGCGATTTGTCCTGATGAAGTTAGTGTACATATAAAATTAATTTGTTTTAAAATATTAATTCACAATATTTGAAATCAATGTATCTATTAAATCAAGCGTTAAAATTCTATAAGTTTAATATATAATTAAACCAGTAAACCTATTAGTGGTGAAACTAGTTTCTATGGAAGTTAAATGTTTAAACACTGCATAAACGATTAACCAAATTCAAGTTCTCGACAAAAATGCGCTTCACATCAGAGATTTTCGCTGCACATCGATTCGTATGTTCCCCTTTCTCTTTTAACTCCTCTTCCGTGGTCGACTGTGTTTGCATAAATATATCAGCACAACCGCATTATTGATGACATGCCGAAATAAATTGACTACTGGAACTAATTTATATTAAATTGAGTAAATTAAATTGTATTTAGCATCTACAGCGAACAGTAGTTCCATTGTAATTTAATTGTTGTTTGATTTATGAGAAAGACGAATGTAATTTTCGGCTCAGTTTTGCTTTGTATATTTGCTGTTTGCTTCTCTTTTACGACTGAGGAATGGGTAGAAGACTTAGCAAGGGAGAGACAAAGATTTGAAATTATTATTGGCGGACAACACACCAAAATTTAATGGGACTTTGACTTTAGTAATAAGACTCATGTAATGAGTGCCCTGGGGGATCTGGGTTCGAATCCAACTAAGGCATGGATATGTATAAATGTGAACCCACTGTATAATTGAGATTTAATCCTGTTGAGGGGTTTAAAAAAAGGTAGTTACTTGGATTAGATTAGAATATATTTTAAGAAATAAACTGTCAAAATTAGAGTAAAATTCGCTAATCCAAAAATAATCTTAATCTTTTTTGTGACTCGGTTTGTAAATGGCGGGAGGTATTCTGTCGGCCACACCAGATTTTTTAACCTGTAACAAGGTCACACATGCACCCTATTTATGGCCTTTTACCGAGATTTGAACCCAAGTCTAGTAGGATGTTTTACTATCCACGAAGTCCCAATGAAAAGTTCTATAAGTTTTTTACTTCCTTGTACATAGTAAAAGAAGTATTGTAATCGCGAAAGATTTCGGTTTTCTGATTTCAGCGGAAATATCCATTTTGACCATCCCTGAATCCATTTTGATTAATTTCGCGCAACTCAAAAACGGTAAGCCGTAGGAAGTTGACATTTTGTATTTAGGACTGTTATAACATTGTGTTGTGCACCTCCCTTTTTGGATATTACATAATTTTCAGAAGTGGTACTTTACTTGAAGCCTATAATAGATTTTAATGAAAAACTATTTTAAAATATATTCCAAAACTTTTCAAATTTGGTATAAGACTTTTATATCTATGGGAATAACATAATAGATTTTGGTTAAAATAGGCTAACAGGAAGTGATATATTACCTTAATTTGTTAACAGTTTTTCTTGAATAAAATGGTTTTATTTTGAATTTAGAAATAAATGCTTCAAATAAAAGTTTTAAAGAATTAAATTGCGTCTAGCACATCAAGTATTATTAAATTAGCCCTTTGTATAAGCGAGATATGTAAATTTAAAAATGATATACTTTTTGGTTTTTGTGATAAAGCTTGCTATGGATTAGGACAAAAAGTAAGAAAAAAACAAAATACGTGTGCAATTTTATGATTGGGTCTTGCGATCAAGGAAGTCGTGTGGTGTCCACATGATATTTTTTTCATTAATTAATTAATTAGTTAACACTAAAATCTTAATTATTTATACAAAACAAATTAGAACGCACCACTGTAGAGACTTTAGGACGACAATCCATCGAAATGCAAGTTACAAAAGTCAATGAAACCGATAAAATTGTTTGTCCTATGATTCACATAATAATTAAGGAAACTAATAATAAAAAAATTAAAATGCTGTATTGGTATATGCTGAAAAGTCAGTAATAGAGACATACAAAAGCTAAATCGTGCTTGACATAGTTTAGTTTTACTGTTGCCGTCTTCAAAGTTGAATGACACGCGAAAATATAGCTTCATTTTATATCTTTGTTGTCATTACGAACATTAACTACTTTTTTATTACGTGAAAAGCATAAATACTCCGGAATAGCGCTTGAGAAGCTTTGTTAAGTACCACAGAATTTGCCAGCTCGATTACGATCTTAGCAATTCATATTTTCCTCAATTATTAACAACTATACACATTTCACTAATCTTTATTACATCAAGCTGAAATTAACACAGAAAAAAGGAAATTCGTCTGTAAAAAATTTAATAAAAAAGTAATACATGTTCTAAATTTTTTGTAATATATTTTTACTGTCACTTTTATTCCTAAATATTAAAATTTTATGGTCTATGTAAAATTTTAGTGTTGTGATTGAATTTATTTTTTTTCATAAAAAATGGGAATGAATATAATTTGCGTGGGGTTGGTTTATTACTCATAAAAATTGAAAATTTCCCTGGTACATATGAATAAATTTAAGTTAAAGAGGTTTATTCATATCTCACTTATCGCTGTATGTATCTATATACTCCGTACAAAATTTTATGGTATGTGAGAATGTTTTTAAAGGGTCTGGATTACACGAGTTAGAGGGATATCTTTTTATAAAGTTACGAGTATTTAGAGCAGTAGTTTATTATTATGGGGATAAATTTGTTTGGTAAATATAATTAGACTATTTTTATACGAATGATTTACGAATCATGACCTGGTTTAGTTGTTTGATTTCCATGTACCGGAATCTATTCAACCTCTTTGGAATTCTAATATTATTTTTAAATGAATAATATTGTGATAACAGGAAGAGGGTAAGAGCCATAACAAATAAATAACTTTTATAAACCTTTCTAAATTATAGTTCAGGAATAATATTTCAACTTATGTTTGTTAGGGCCGGTATTTTCACTTGCGAATAAAGGTTTAGATAAATTTATCTTTCGGGTAAATATTTTTGTCACCTTTTCACTTGCAAATAAATTTATTCAAAAGAATAACATCTGTTATTCGCGGAATAAATTATTTGGTACTTGGGTAGCGAATAACCGTTTATTCGTAAGTTCATTACATTTCCACATAGTGCAGATTTATTAACAAAATGGGTATATTAAACATTATGATGATATTCTCAACTATGAATTAATAAGTGACGAGAAATCGCACACCATCATACAGCGACATAACCACATACATGAAATAATTTTTGACAGATACCGATTATGAAAACCACGATGAAAACAATTTAGTATCACATATTGGGGATCGTATTTGATCTTAAACAGTAAATAGGTAAATCATTATAAAGATCCTGTCATTTGACGCTGGCAAAATATATTCGAATTTTGGATACCTTTGTTGAATTAATTGACAAACATTTACTTTGAACTGAAAGAAATATACAAAAAGTACAAGGACAATTTTGAAATATATATGCCTCATTTACCACATATGAGTGCTACATTAGATGGTACACTTGTTAAGTTACAGTCTCCCGGGGCTAAAAATGCAGAACATAGATGACATTGACATTAAAGATGTCAAAAAAAATTTTTGACAACTACGGATTTAAAAATAGTTGACACATTTCATCCTTGTCTGCTTAACGTGGTTACGCCAAACTCTATCCTTCTCTACTGACACAAATTCACTCTGCAAGGCTACCAATTCACGAACGTTAAAGTTATTGACAGATAGCTATTTGTTTGTGTAAAATGTGTGAAAAGACGCAATGGAATTATTATTATATTATTATTATATAATAAATTTATTTAATGAATACTTATTCGAAGCTTTATTCGGAAGTGAAAATACCGGGCCTTAGTCAAAATTCTGCTTAGAAATAATTATCATTTTTCCTATCTAGGGTTTTGTTTAGTCTGAATGTCACCGATCTTTGGCAGATATGTGTTGATAATTGATTATTATGCATACGTGCGTGACTTTGGGTGCCCTACGCTTTGATGCTCTCTTGATTGCTCGAAGCTGAGCAATTTTATTTATTAAATATTTATATTTTAATTTATAAATTTTTTTCTTCCTATTTTCCTCATGTAAACTCGTACATATGAATACACGCTTCTATAAACCTATTATTGTGCCACACACTATTATTATTTTAGATAATATTAAGTATTTAATTTTTACACTGACAACTAAATGTTTGAAAATATTCGAATATTTATGTCTGAAGCTTACTTCATATTCATCGCAGACCATGTCCAGATGGATACAAGGGCTAAACTTTGTCTACGTAGACTAGATTTAAACTTGGTCTAAAATTTGCTATGAATAAGTCCAGGGTGGTCTAAGTTAGACCTAGTTTAAACCAGGTCTATCTCAGTTACTATGAATACGGCTCGTACAGTTTAAGTTTTGGCTCGTGTTCCGAGAACGCAAGTATATGCCTAAAGATGCATCGTAATTTTTAATTTTAAGCTATGTTTAATTATGTGTAGTTTAATTAATAATAAGTTGTAAACATGTAAATAAATCTTTACTCTGTAAATCTCGAGTAATGGCCGTGTCCATAATGTAAGTTTTCATCCCTCATCAGTCAACATGTGAGTGGATAAGTGTGGAAAGCGTAAGTGTGTGTGTTCTCACTTTCCATCAAGATGTGGACGCCAATCATCCAAGCGTCCACCAGTCAGTTGAAGAAAGAGTGTCATCGTTGGAAAACCACTCGTGTTACAATATTTGCTATTGTCAGTGTATTCAAATCTTAAAGTAACAACAGGGACAAATATTTCGCTGAGGAGGACACTATTTTCTGTACTCATAGTTGTCTATACAATCTGAGAAGTTATGAATAATTATAACCTGAGGTAATTTCGTCAAGTACACCAGAGTCATCAATCTTGTAATAGCAATCCACCCACTAAATCTATAATAAATTACGCACAATCCTTCATTAAACAATAAACTCTAGTTTGTCCTTTATTACATTATTTAGTTGAGAATACATAATACCATCAGCTCTCTGGTGGGAACAGTTTGAATTTGAAGCAACATTAATTTGGTACCAAGCATCCACGAAGGTGTGTGCAAAATAATTCTTATTTCTTTGTTATTTAAATAGATATTTGTGCACTTAGAGTGAAATATAATACATACTTTGTCCCTTAAAAGCGAAGTTGACAATCTTTCGAAAGCGGCATAGACACTTTATGCTCGTGACACAGTCATTATTTTTTCTACAGTCTATATACAAATTAACCATTTGCACTCTCTTTTGTCAACACAAAATGTCACTTTGTCACTTATGCGCGACAAAGTAAAACAACCTAATTAACCTTCTAACGTAACCAGAAAATTTTAATTGTATATAAAATAAGTGTAACCTTTAACATTAATATTTATGTATCAGTGCTTTAACACTTATTATATCCACACTTTATTTAAAATAATACAGTGAATATGAGTCTAGAATATCTAGAATGTTATAGTTCTGGTAAAAGAAAATCAGAACAAATGGCTATTTATACATACTTAGAAAGGATAAATTTGTAACTTCTATTTGTTCATTGTTAACATTATTCTGCAAATTATATATAAGCAAATACCTACTACATTTCATCATTGGCCAAAAGTGCATCATAATTGTAATGGGATTTCAAAATTATTCTTGAAGCCGAAAAGTAATTCAGAATGAACTGTTTAGAGAACTTAGAAACTAAGAAAGCTGTTAATACTGTAGCCCCGCTCTTACGCTGAACAAGCGTCTAAGTATAGCGATGACGCATTCGCGCTAACTGTCGGGCTACATAAACAAACATGCCGCGATGTGTTTAATTACTTCTGGTCGCCTGAATCTTTTGTGGTCATTGTTATTATACAGTCGAACATCCTAGAGCTCTCTGGAAGTTAATGGCAGCTGTATAAAAGGGACGCAGCTATGCTCGGGAATTAGTTAGTTACATGGAGAGACATATACTCGTAGAGACATTCACATAGAGTGGTAGTGAAGCACAGCAGTATCGTGGTGAGAGTATGCAGTATAGTGTCGAGTGGAGGACTCGGGAGGTTACTGGTTAACTGGGATAGCTGTGGATGTGAATACTCGGTAGTGTTGACGAGTATTGGGAAGCTATAGTGTACAAGTTACTGGTATACCGGGATAACTGTGTAAGTGAATACTCTGTAGTGTTGAAGAATATTGGGAAGCTAGGTATACGGAGACAGTAACGCTAAGTGGAAGCGGATACTCGGCATTGATGTTGAAGAATTGTGGCATACAGACAGTCGGTGATACTGAGTCTGGGCAAGAGATAGAGTTACATAAATAGACAGATAGTGAGGTGAAAAGTGTGAGTCAGTTGAGTATAAGACGCTGTGGAGATCGGAAGGCGGACAGTTAATTAGTTAAATAAATAGTGACATAAATAGTCGAAATAAATAATCAGTAAGATCGTATAAATAAATAGTCGTACTATTTGTTTGAATAAATAATAGTGTTAATTGGTTAAATAAATAAATAGTGTTAGTGTTATCTAGTTAATTATAGTTTTACTCTTAATTAGTTTTTAATAATTGTTTAATATTAGTAATAGTCATTTTCATTATAGTTTAATAAACACATTTTAATTAATAATAATTGTCTAATATTTACACTTCACCCAAGTAAAATAAATAAAAACAGTACAATACTCATAGCATTATTGACAATGCTAATCTTCCAACAAGTTATAGACATACCTTCGAGGAACATCAATATCAAAGGTTTTTAACATTATTTTCCCTTTTGAATTACTCCTTATACACTTGTTTATATGCACTTGCTGGATACGATTAAATACCTAAATAAATTGCCAATGAGGAACATTACTCTTACAAAATGATCATCCCTGCTTTAACTTTTTTTTGAGTATTGATAATTTGTGCTTTTAAGCTACTAATTTGGATCAAATACAAAGTAACACCATAAAAGAGGAACTCCATTAAATGATGTAGTTAGATAGGATGAACCCAGACAGAATCGTGAAGTGGGCAAAAACTCATAAACCATGCAGCAGAAGAAATCGAAATCACAAAGAGACCCCTAAATAGGAAGATCTAAAGAAGCTAAAGTAGTTAGAACAGGACGAAGTCCTAGAAAAAGATGTAGACCAGGGGTCACAAACTGGTGGCTCGCGACGGCCCGCCAAAGATCTACACACAGCCCACAGCCTTAACGATATATTTTTTCAAAAATTTCACTTATGACTAGATACTAGAGACTAGACTAGGCGATTTAATATAATATAATTTTATAAATTCGTATGGTCGGCTAGGTATAAAAGGACAAAATATTCAGTTACGCTATAGTAGTAAGATGGCTACAGTTAATGCTCAGTCAAGAACTCAACGTCCCTTACCAATCTTACCATTGCGCACTTTGCCTCAACTGCCACGAATCGTTTGCCGACCATGTAGCATTGTGCCAACATGCTATCAATATTTGGAAGTACGTTTATGAGCCGCTATTTTTATTATGAAACTGAATAAGTTAAAATACCGCTCTCGAATAAAGGATTCCAGGTTAATTGCAGCACTAGACATTGATGCACGGAGTACTGGAGCAAATTTTGATATGTTAGTGCACAAGAAAAGGTGTCAGGTCTCTGGATCAAAATTAAAATAAAAAAATCTGATGTGGCCAGCACATTACCTTCCGCCAGTTCTATGTATTTTGTATAAATGTCATACAGAAACTTCCTTGCAAAAGATTTAATTTCTTGTACATTACCTTAAGGCAGGTGTATGTATTTTATACAAATTCCAAAAAAGCAAAAGGTCGTATATTTCCAGTAAAATTATAACACAACCATACTGTCAACCCCACTTGACACTGACACCTTTCAATTAGAATTTTCTTAATGTAGCAGCTGTTTCCAGGCTTATAACATAGCTGGCTAATATATATGATATTTAATTTCTTTATAATTTTTTAACTACTTATATCCATTTAATATGAAGTATAAAATGCATTCAAATCGTATAGAGAATAAAATATTGTTTAATATTTATATTAACATTAAATGTGAAAAAATGATATTTAACATCGTTTTCTCAACAAAAACTGTTAAAATCCTCAAATGAGGGTACTTCCGGGTGATCAATTCTAACCAAAATCTAATCAGCTCTTCACATGGATGTAACAAAGAGGAATACGAAAGAATTATAATTTTTGGAATTGTAATAATAGTTATCGCATTAGAAAATTTTGTCACACACACGCACACACACACACACACACACACACACACACACACACACACACACACACACACACATACACACACACACACACACACACACACACACACACACACACACACACACACACACACACACACACATACACACACACACACATATATATATATATATATATATATATATATATATATATATATATAGGCATCATCGTAAAAATAGTAAAATCGTATTCTAGGGATCCTAAAACGTGCGTATTCATCAAAAACTCACCATCGATTTTTTTGACCAACGACAATACCTTCCTTACCTAAAGGTGACGGAAAGTAAAAATTGATATTTTATTTTTAATTGTTTAATAGTGTAACGTTATTTTTATTTATAGTTCTTTTTTATATTTTTTATACTTGTTATTTTCGTTTATAGATTTTAGTGTAGTTTAGTAAACTTGAATATGGCCCGCGTTACTTATCCATCTAACTTACTGGCTCTTTGCTACATTTGAGTTTGCGACTCCTGAGGTAAACGAATAACTACTATATAAATAGAAATGAGTAATAGCTTCTGACGTCAATGAAGAATATATAAACTTATAAAATCAACTGGCCTCTCCGGGATCTCCACTTGCCGATGTCAGTTGATTTTTCGTGAACTAATTTGGCTCGTATCTCAGCAGTAGAGTTCCCGCCCAGCAAGTGGGAGGTTCCGGAGAGGCCAGTTGATTTTTCAAATTTATGTATAAACTGGGTTTCCATTTAAACAAAGATAAAGCATTCGCACTGTCGATCGAAAATCGAAAACTTGGTGGAGCGAACATGATTTCACCCCTTCATCAGAATGGTCAGTATGTGTAATTTAGGGAACGTGAAAATAGCAAGGTAGTAAATTCGGGCAGCCCAAAGCAATTAAAAAGATCACTTGTTCCCGATAACGTGTATGCATTACCGCGGTTACCCTGAGGTCAGCGAGGCGAGGCGAAGCGAGCTGGTGGTAACTACTCCTGCCTCAGCCGTGGTCCTACTCCGGGTGTAATCAGCTCAGCCTTGTAAGCCGAGCTGCCCCGCGGATTATACCTCCATACACAGCCGGTAATCTGTAAGCCACGCCGCTCGCTGGCTCTGCCCTCGTAAAAAATGCCGCGCTTTTTACTGATACAGCAAAAAATGAACGGCTGTTGGATGACGCGTGCGATACCAACGAGCGCTACGTGCTTACACCTAACCTCACAATCGCATGAATTTATTTAATGGCTCGTGATACTGCTTTATGTTTATAGTGTTTATTGCGCGCGGAATAAAAATTCTTCTTCCGGACTCACAACTCTAATTACCCTTTATGTCAAAAGCTTATCCACACTTTTATCTATGAATGACTATATGCACCATTTGTTTCACAACAGGAACTAATTTATTACTCAAATGCTGTTTCTTATATATTTTCAAATTGTAATTTTTTCATAGAACAATGTATGTATTTAATAAGCACCTTAATTGATGGGAACAATACCTAAGATTCGTTATTATTTAAAAAAAAAATCTCATGTGGCCAGCACATAACCTCTCGCCAGATATTTTACCTGGTTGTACGCATGAAACGAAAAATATTTTTAAATACAAATACATATATTCATGTCTCACTACAAAATAATTCTCACATATATTTGCAAAATCTATGAGATATTTTAATATAAATTATGTATAATACATCATTTTCTTTATATTCAATATCCTGAAATTTTCTTTTTCTACTTTTCTTTTTCTTTATATTCGTCATTTTTTCGCAAATTCCTTTTATATTCTTTTTTGTGCAACAGGACGCGAAATAAGCATTTCGCAGCCGCAATATAGGCCGCGAAATTGGATTTCGCGACCGTTGTTATGGTAACGGCCGCGAAGTAAATTTCGAGGCCGTTGTCATGATAGCGGCCGCGAAATTAGGTAAACAACCACTTTGACACTTGAGAATTGCATGGTTTTGTTTATCATATGTTAATCACATAGCCACCTTGAAAGCTAACTTTCTATTTACATTGAAACTGTTTAAAATTAATAAAACTGTAATTACATATTTTTTACGGCTGCACAAAAAATATTGTGTACACCTTGTTCGCGAAATCCTTTTGCGCCCTCGAGATTGTCTTGCCTCGGCCGCAAGCGGCCTCGGCGACAATTTTTCTCTCGGTACGCTAAAGAGTGATTTCGCGGCCTTGATATACAAATAACTATTTTACGTATATTCTTTTGCGTTGTTGACTTATTTTATTTTCATAATCTTCATAATGATGTACAAATATTTTTGACACTGGCATACAAATATTTTTGACAGTGACATTTATGTGTCAATTATAAACATTTGAATTTCTTGCCTTGAAGTAGTTTGATCTGAGATTTTTTACATCAAATTATTTTATACGCATTTCTTTATCTCTAAATCTATAGAAGATATAATAATAAATTTATATTTATCGAATAAAGAATTTAACGTTCTTTAATACAAGTATTTACAAAAATTTTCGATAAATAATATTTAGATGATTTTTTTCTTGTAACTACTACTTCCGGTTGTCCAATTGTTAGCAAAACTTAATCAACTCTTCCCATTATTGTAAGATTGAGGAATCCGTAGTTAAAAATGTCTTAAATCTTATAGTATTTGAGAAATCGTAGATCCAACATCCACACATCCACACACACACACATCCACACACACACACACATCCACACACACATCCACACACACATCCACACAGATATACGGACATCATCGTAAAAATGTTATAATCGGATTCTAGGAACCTTAAAAGTGCTTATTCACTAAAATCTGGATATGCGATTTTTAGCATGAATTCAATACCTCTCTTAGCGAGAGGTAAAAAATCTAGTGTGGCCAACACAATACCTCCCGCCATTTACAGCCCGAGTCACAAAAAAAATAAATTGCTCTAACCATTGAGCCACCGGAGCTATAATAAAATGAAGATTAAATTTTAAATACCAGGATAGAATAGAATTCACTAATCCAAAAATGAAGATTCGCTTAAAGATTTTTGTTAATCCTTAATTTTTATTAATCTATATACATACCTGCATATTTACTTATGCTGGAAACTGTATACATACAAGACTTTTTTATAATTTTGTTTCATAACCCCAAACTTAGATGTTAAACCCATTTGATGTATGTTTTCATTAAAATTAGGTTAAGATTGCAATGTATTGCGATGTAGTGGTGATTAAGTTGTTAATTTTTTGCATATTTATTTTATTAGAAATATTCTGATTGGTACACCAAAGGGCATAATAATGTATACTTCTCAATTAAAAAATTTGCAAAAACATATTTTTGAAATTTCGTTTTCGTTTAAATGCTGGCATTATATATATAAACGAATAATAGTAAATAATAAATATATCAAAATATACAATCGTTTGGTAAAATTTATAGACAAAATCTATTTGAATAAAATATGACAAATGATGATTAATAAATATATAAACACACAGTTTATTCCATTTTAATATATCTTTAATAAATAATAGAAAAGTATTTATTTTGTGTATAAAATAAACAGTCAATATATTTAATATATTAGTTCCATTTAAAATGAATTATTAATTTCATTTTCAGGATAAACTCGAAAATAATAGACCAAATAATTTCCTTCATACAACTTTTACCTCGCACGAAACTTTGTAAAGTTACTAATTTTTAAACTATTAAACTGTAATCACCTAAGTGCGAAATATTCAAATGAGCGCAAATAATTATTCTTTTACCCAGCAGGAGTAAGTACTTCTATTTTTAATAATACTTTATCAGCATGCAACGGTTTTGAAACGCTGAACCTGGAACGGAAGCAAACTGAAACAGATAACATACCGTATAAAAATAGCGTCGTAAGTAAAAGGCAGAACTCCGTAACTCGATGCATGGTGAAGATCGTAGGTGTTTGGGCAATCAACACATGCTTGGCTTCACCGCCAACAACAGTTTGAGCGCGGCAGGATCATCAAATTGTCCTTATCCTTAAGCAGGATTTAATGCGCCACCATGTGCGAAGGTAAGGATAATACGCTGACCAAATTTGACATCACATATTTACATTAATAATCGGTTCGGTATATTGACAAAAATTTTACAAAACTAACATGTAATATTCGATATTTATCCTGTAACTCATTGTCACTGCTTAACTTTTATTAAAACGTTAAAATTAGTCGCCACAAAATTGGATTCGTAAATCCCACATTTTCAACACTAGTTAAACTTTTTGTTAACCTAACTGAAACTTGATACAAAAATGTACTATCAATATATACACATAGTTTGTAAAAAATTGCACATGTGTCAATTTTTGATGGAACCCTTTTTGTTTTAATTGACAGATAACAATTTTAACTAATTGCTAAAAATGGACCATTGAGTTAAACAATACGTACGCTTGTTTAAGAAGCTACCAAAATGTCATCAAAAGTAGAATGACCCAAAATAATCTAGAATCTGTCATGTTACACTAATTTCACAAGCAAAGGCAAGTATAAGCATGTAAATAAATACAAGTGTAACAACTTTGCATTATAAGATTTTTTTTATTAAATCAGATATTGTTATAAAAGATAAATCGTTTTAAAAAATTGATCCGCTTTTCTTAAATATTTTTCTTTTAAATATTCAATGGCATTCTGAAAAAACCATGACAAAATACTTTGTTTTGTTAATATTTTAGTCCAATTTTGATATTTACATATATTTCAATCCTGGTGACAAATTGTCAATTGTATACCGAGCGCACTTTATATTTATTAAAATAATTACTGTATTTTTAAATAATATAGTGACGGTCAAATTAGATAACTATGATTTTGTTAAATGAGTTTTTATTTGAATATTAATATTTTCATCTGTGATTAAGACCCGCTCCTACCACCTCTATGTAAAGTGACAATAATATTAATAATAAATAAATAAATAAAAATATATCACCATGGCTTATTACCCATTGCTGGGTGTGCCAATCTGCTTTGTACACAGATTTCAGTAATGATGAAATATTTGCACTGTGCGGGCGCTTACCAGGCGTCACCTCACGGGCACTCATTACTGGCATGGAGAGTGCACCTCAGGGAACAATTTTGTGCCATTAAAAGTCGAAATATTTGGCGTCGGTCGGGATCCGACCCGATTCCCCAGATTCGCGATCTGACACTCAGGCACGCGACCATGAGACCCCATTAATAATAATACTTTATTTCAGACATGTAGACATGTATTGAAATCGTTAAGAATAATAAAAAATATAAATACAAACACAGAGGCTTATATCTACATCCCATTAGAAATCAAACATAAATACACTCAAAAATTCATTTGTCATAAAAACAATGGTTTACCAATTATGATTTTAATTTTTTTTTTAAATATTTTTAAATTAGTACAAGACTAATGGTAGTTTATTAAATACTTTGAGACCTTTAATATGGGAAGCTGTTTCAGTAATTTTATATTTAGTATTTGGTATATGGAATTTATTTTTCTGACGAGTGTTCAAATGTTGCAGGTCCGAATTTAATTCAAAACAAGTTTTATTGCAATAAATGAGCTTGCACACTTCATAGATGTATAAACAAGTGACAGTTAATATTTTATATTTTTAGAAAAGTAATCTAAGAGAAAAATCTCGAGCTACTTTTGCCATAACCCGAACAGATACCATATCGTATCACAGATTCTACTTTTGTATGATAGAATACAATTAACTGTTCTTTGGTGAGAACTTTATTTAAATGCCTAAATTGAGAACATACCGAATTACGTTTTTTCTCTATATATACTCCTTGATAATTCCAAATTAAATTTTCATATATCCTAGATACTTTGTTGCTATCTATAACAAAATCTAAATTAAGGTTATTGTTAAATTGACGATTATGGAAGCACATATAATGCGTTTTTGATTTATTAAAAAACAAATCATTCGCACAAAACTAATTTCAAATTTATTTAGACAATCTTGACATTTATTTTTCAGTGAGTTTTCTGATGCGTCCGATATTATGACTAAGGCGTCGTCTGAATACATTGTCACACAGCAATCATTATTAAATATCGTACAGAGGTTGTTAATGTATAATAATAACCAACGGTTATGCTGCAAATTGTTCTTACCGCCTTTGGTTACAGCTAACTGAAAGTTAAAATTGTTGTTTACATCGTCTCAAACCTTCAGTTTAATTCTTAACTAATGGTGAATAAACTGTCACATTAACTAGAGGTGGTAGGATTGGGCCTAAACAATTTACTTATCTGTGAGTTACAAGAGAAATATCGCATCGATAGTTATTACAAGTTATGTTATAATATCGATGCTTTTAATTAAAGAGTTAAAGATACCGAATCGAAACCAAAAAAATATATAATTTGAATAAACTTTGCAAACAAAAATTCTGCAATTTGATGTATCGTATTAACCCTTAAAATAATGGTAAGCAACTTAATGAACACTGTACTTTTGACGTCCACTATATTATGTAAATCACTGTAATTACTTAATAATTCTTGAAAATTTGCGATGTCAACCACGTCGGCATGTTATCCTTACCGTCTGTCGAGTCTTCCGAAGCAAACCGACAGCAACCCGTTCTTAGCGGCGAGCGAACACGGACTAAAACTTCGCGATCGTGCGGAACGGAACAATTTAACCGGAGCGTCGCGACGCTTTTCGACTGCGCCAGTCCGCGCACTGGCGCCCACTGACGCCGGCAACACACCGCCACACACACTTCAGACGCTCTGAAACGCGATTGGCGCGTTAAATGAGGATTGTCCAATGGCATTGCTATCTGGAACATACTTACAATTTTCATTAAATTTTGGTTTTTTATTTGGATTTGTCTTTGGTTTGTTTGGGATGTTGTTTGATAATTTGTTTATTATGCTAGTTATGAATTATGGTTACACAGCTAATGCGGCTAAATTTTTTGAAACTCGTTGATTACGTTTTCAGTATTCTATAACTGTAATTGCCTTGGAATTGAAATAAATACTTGATCTTAAGAAAACTTGGTTTTATAATTCTAAACTGATAGTTCCTGCACTTTTTTTCCTCCCGCTACCCTTGGTAAGGGAGGTATAGGGATCGTGCTAAAAATCACATATCGAGATTTTGGCAAACGAGCCCGTTTTAAGGTCCCTAGAATCCAATTTTAACATTTTCACGATGTCTGTATATGTGTGTGTGGATCCTCCACTCTAACTCAAATACCATTATTCAGAAAATTTTGAAACCTTGTATTTCGAACTTTTTCTGTAAAGGAAAGAGCCCATTAGATTTTGGTGAAAATCGGATAACCGGAAATGGCACTTTACTAGAAGCTCAAAATAGTTTTTCTTCGAAAAATATCTTTAAATGTTATTTTTTCGAGATTAATGTTATTATAAAAATTAAAGATTATTAAGTGTTCTATAGATTTGCATAAATACTTTTTCTATATATTTTATAGATAAATTTATAAAATTATCTATAATTTAAATCCCAGAGCCTACGTTTCAAACAAACAAAACGCAGTTATTCAAATGTATGTAACTGACGGATAAATGTCACTATCAAAGAACTAAATAAATAAATAAATATATCATCACGGCATATTACCCATTGCTGGGTGTGCCAATATGCTTTATACATTCGGTAATAATGTTGACATATCTGTACCGTGCAAATATTACTAATAATAAATAAATAAATAACTATAAATATATCATCCGGGCTTATTACCCATTGCTGGGTGTGCCAATCTGCTTTGTACCCAGATTTCGGTAATGATGAAATATTTGCACCGTGCGGGCGTTTACCAGGCGTTACCTCACGGGCACTCATTGCTGGCGCGGAGAGCGCACCACAGGGTTCAATTTTGTGCCATTTAAAATTTGAAATATTTGGCGTCGGTCAGGATTGAACCCGGTTCCTCAGATTCGCGACCAGACACTCTGGCACGCGGCCACGAGACCCCATCAAAGAACTAATATTGGATTTGACACTGGCATCTGTCAATCAGCATTTTCTTAATATAGTAGCGATTTCCATGGTTATAGCATAGCTAGATGCTTTATAAAATATTTTTTTAACTCTATATCCATTGAATATGAAGTATAAAATGTAATCAAATCGTATAGAGAATAAAATATTCTTTAATATTTATAATAACAGAAAATATGGAAAAAATATATTTAACTGTGTTTTTTCAAGAAAAACTGTTAAAATCTTAAAATTAGAGTACTTCCGGTTGAGCAATTATAACCAAAATCGAATCATCTCTTCACATAGATGTAAAGAAAAGGAATATGAAAGAATTATAATTTTTTGAATTGTAGTATTTAATTTATCGGATCCAAAAAAATCGTCACTCACACACATATATGCATACATACATACATACATACATACATACATACATACATACATACATACATACATCATCGTAAAAATAGTAAAATCTTATTCCAGGGACTCTAAATCGTGCTTATTCATCAAAAACTCGCCACCGAATTTTTTGACTTTGAATTTTTTAGTTGCCCTAGCGTATACCCTCTGATTTTTTAAATATTTAATTCTACACTGTTAAACATGAACACCACCAACATTTTAACAAAAAATTACAGAATTTCAAAGAAAGTTTCCCACAAAGCCCTAATATTTTTAAATTCTGAGCCTTTTTCTTAAAATAAATATTTTTGAAAAGTCTCTAGTTTAACCGGAAAATGAAAATTTTGTAAATTTTAATCAAATATGACACCCTTACTGCAATCTACAGACAAAAATCAATACTACATACCTGGAAATTTTTATAAAATATTAATAATTATTTTTATGTTTCATAACACATTCAGATAGATTAAATATATTGTAGTTTAAAGTATTTTTTGGATATTTAATTTTGTTATTGAGCAAAACCAATAAATCGATAGATTTTGCATTGGATGATCAAAAATCAATACATGTTCTGGCATCTGTATGAAATATCCTGAACTAATTTGTTTATAATAAATTATTTAAACAAATGTATTTTAACTTTATTATTATTTTATTTATTATTTTTTAAATGTTTTCAATTTTATGCTTTAAAAATAAATAACAATTTTTTGTAAATTGTTAATAACAATATTTATAACCTCAAATCTCAAATGACAGCTGACGGCAAATATTATTAAACACTTGTACCTACAATGATTAGAACAGAAAACAAAACAAATTTAAGCAATTTTTATTTGACTTCAAGGTGGTATTTGGTAAGAAAACATTTGTTTAAACAGCAGATATGTAAATAAGTTATATTTCAGGTGCTATAAACCGGTTTTCAAAATGTTATGGATAATACAATAAATCAGTTTGTGTTTGGAGTACCTACTAAACCTGAAAAACCGGTTTGTGGAAGTGAACTCGTTATAAAAACAATATTTTATGTATTATAATAATAGGGTATGTATATTTGTAAATAATAAACATTATTTCGTATTGTTATTACTAAATATGCATTGTTTATAGAATTGCAAATCAGCTGATTACAAGATTCACCTAAATGCAAACATTACAAATGTTTGGAGTTATCCTGCGAAGAATATTGTTGTTTAAGGGATAAAATATCGTAGGACTAAACTTCAGGGGTTGTTTATATGTTCTGGCTACTTAATTCAGTTTTGGATTACAGCTAAATAAGAATGCAGGTCAGTACAGATATCAAATAAATGAAATAATTCAGCAGTACTAAGACATTTTTCATGTTGTAGGTACTTGGGGACCGTACAAAACGACCTGCATGTATCTCAAAAGTACTATGCGATGCAGAAAATTTTGCAAAAGGTTGCCAAATTGTATTCGAAGATTCTACTAAGCATAACAGAAGTCAGAACTCAAAGAGAAAGAGATTACGTGAAAGAACAAAATATTGGGAAAAATTTCTTTAACACAGCCTAGAAGACAATAATTTTATTGTTAATTTAGTATTTTTGTGCTAGAATTTAGTATCAATGTAAACTGAATCTGCTGATGTATAATTGATTTACTTTTGATGAAAATTTTGTATTGAAAATTTTAACCAAGAAAAAATATAGTATGTCAAATGAAATGTATAAGATTTTTTTGTTTTGTTTACAAATTTGATACTTTTGTACTCAGAATTTCATGCTGAGTCTTTTGATATATAACATAACTATTAATGAAAATTTATTGCAAAAAAAATGGGCAGAAAACTGTAGGTGTCATGTCATTGTGATATATAGGTATAATATTTTTAAATTTATTTCGTATTATATGTTTATTTCTGCAAACTACATTATAAGTACAATATTTACAATAAGTTATTGTTAACAATTAATGTTTATAATACTCATAAACAATTAAAAAGTTCTTTTTTGTACACTTTTGTAATGGTTATATTCAAATATAGTATTTATTAATATAAAAATTGGATAATATGTGTAATATTTTATTTATTAACCTCCTAGAGTACCTATAATAACAATAATTAATATAAAAATCATAATACATTGTCAAAAATTGAAGAAATTCCAATGTTTTTATTTTGGTATTTAGGCGCCGGCGCTTCTCATATTTCACATACCACAAATAATTTAATATAACAGAAGACGTATTCAGGAATTTTTTGCTAACCAATTCTCGAGTATATCTTATCTGAAAATAAAGTTCAATAATTTATTTTCTACTTTTTATAAACTATTGTGTTATATTTGTTGATTTACATATAAACAGTAGCCAAAATAACTATTAAATGTTTTCTGAAAACAATTATTTTTAACTACGGTACTGGATTTGATGAAGGTCAGATGTTTGTTGAGAATAGGTAGAGACATCATGTGCAACGGTGGTTGCAAATAGTACTAACGACAAAAAGCAACAAATTCATATTTTAAAACAATTAATACGAAATGGTTTATTTTAAAATATAGCTGTATCAAATAATAAAATCTAAAAAAATAATGCTGTTTGTATATTTCCCCAATGCCCATTATAAGTATATTTGTTTATCGTTACTGTCATTTGACATTTAATATTATAATTATTGTTTATATTAATTAACAAGTAATTATTTGTTATTTTTTTGAGGCTAAATGAAAATAAACTCATAAAAATATTATTTATTCATCATATTTTATGAAAAAGATATTATTTATAAATTGTTTATAAAATCATAGTTCATGTTATTGCCGAAAGATGCCTCAACTGGTATTGATTTTTGCTAATCCAATGCAAAATCAATCGATTTTTTGGTTTTACTCAATAAAAAATTATATTGTCAAAAAATATTTTAAACTACAATATATTTAATCTGTCTGAATAGATTATGAAACATAAAAATAATTATTAATATTATATCAAAATTTCCAGGTATGTAGTATATATAATTACCTGTAGATTGCAGTGGGGGTCTCATATTTCATTAAAATTTACAAAATTTTCATTTTCTGGCTAAATTAGACACTTTTCAAAAATATTTATTTGAAGAAAAAGACTTAGAATTTAAAATAAGTGAGGTATTATTTGAAACTTTTTTTGATATTCTTTAATTTTTTGATCTGACATTCTGTTAATCAGTCAGCTGATTTTGTTGATATATAATAACAATAACAATACGTGGTGTAAAGAGTATAAATAAGTAAAGACTCAAATTAAGGGTGAAAAGGGAATCTAAGAAAAAGAGAAGGCTTCGTTTTGCAGAATTACAATTGTTTGGTAAGCATATCTTTTAAATTAAACAATCTTGTAGTTAAATTTCCGTTTATATTTACATGGCCGTTCCGTGCGGGCGGGCAGATTGTGCCCCGTACAAAGGCCACACAATTCCTGAAATGATTTAATTTTTTCAGTACAGACGCCTTCTTTAAGGGGCTTAATTTTCATATGCCCCCAAATGCTCATATAAATAATACTAGGAAAAAAAATGTATCGATAGGTCTGGTGTGGAATCAGTGTGACGACAAGCGATCGAAAAATCAATAATAACGATCATGGGCAGTAGATGAACTTCAAATATTAAAGACAAGCATCGTTTGACGATACACAATCTAAAAATGTAATAAAATCGATTACGCGCGGCGCAGTAGATTAAACTAAAATTTTGAAGAATTTTTTCGACGGTATTTGAATATAGCAATGAAATATGATAATTTCAAGATAATGACAACGGAAAAGTAGAAATATTTGCTGAAATGTGAATATTATGAATATAATGTACTGTTTAATGTAAAAGTAGGTATTTAATGTTAAAAATAATTCTGGTATTGTTCATAAAATTGTTGTAGTCTTTATGAATTCATAAGGAATAGAATAATAAAGACAATATAGTTTTATATCTCGTATATTTATTTATCTTTATTAAACCACTTAATCAAGCACTAAATCATTTTTAATTACAAAAGCTTAACTGCGCTTTGCAATAATGACAATACAAATTTGTACAAAATATACATACAATCTTCTTTTAATTACAAAATTACTTAATACTTCATAGAGACCATTCTCTGCAGGCGTGTCGCAAAAATATCATTTATAATCAGAATTGCAGTAACGAGGCACAGAAAAGGCACACTGTAGATATATAAGTACTGTTTTACATCAATCTTTGCACCACGATGTAGAATATTTAGTGGTCTCTGCCGTCTTACAGCAATATTTTATTATTTAACTTGTAATATTAACAAATTTAGTTAATCTACTTCAAAAACTTTTATTTGGCACATGTACTAATCATAGATACATAAAATATTCATCATTGGATTCTAGGGACCTTAAACCGTGGTCATTTACCAAAATCTCGATATGCGATTTTTAGCACGATCCCTATGTCTCCCTTACCAAGGGTAGCGGGAGGTAAAAAATAACTAGGCTGTCAAACGAAACGTCAAAAATATTACAGTCACTAAAATAAATATTTTCTCGGTCAAAATTTGCATAGTTGACATATTAAGTAAAAAATTTATAAATATATCATCATGGCATGGCATATTACCCATTGCTGGGTGTGCCAATCTGCTTTGTATACAAATTTTGGTAATGACATTTTAGCTTCAATAAAATCTTTGAGAAATTTTTTAAAATTGTCGAAGTATGTCACGTTTTATATCAAAATTTTTAAAAAACGACAAGCCTCATTTCCACCGATTGTCCTAATGCGTAAGAGCTATAATTAATAACTAAGCGCAATGCGTAAAAATGTTTATCATATGGAAAAGTTTACTACCATTTCAGCTATGCATAAGGCTTAATGCTTAAGAACTGAGAGTAATGCGTAAGAACAAAAGTTTGCAAATTCGAAGGTTTAAAACCTCATTTCCACCGATTGTCCTAATGCGTAGGAGATATAATTAATAACTAAGCGCAATGCGTAAAAATGTTTATCATATGGCAATGTTTACTACCATTTCCAGCTATGTATAAGGCTTAATGCTTAAGAATTAAGAGCAATGCGTAAGAACAAAAGCTTGCAAACTTCAAGGTTTAAGGCGTAATGACTGCTATCTGTCTTTTTTAATTTTCTAATCTGAATTGTCAACTGTCAGTTTATTTTATAAGTATTAAGTTTTTAATTTTTCGATATGGATATAGATACAGAAAATTATGTATATAACATATTAAAACAAACAAGAAACACTGTTGCAATTGCAGTCTGCTAGAGTTAAGAATAAAAGGGAAAAAAATATGACATTTTTATCGTATTAGTCAGTAAACAAAGTAGCTGGAAATGGTATCCAAGCAAATTGTTATAATGCATTAAGCCTTATGTACAAATTATTATGCATTAAGCATTAAAACATTCGGTGGAAATGAGGCTTAAGGCGTAATGCCTAAGCGTAATTGTGAGATGGACGTACATATCTGTCAGCTGTCAGTCTGTTTTATAATTATTACGTTTTTTAATAATTTTTAGATATCGATATAGATGAAAAAAGTTATGTATATGACATATTAAAAAAAGAACAATTACTGATGTAATGACAGTCTGCTAGAATTAAAAATAAAAAGGATAAAAAATGTGACATTTTTGTCGAATTAGTCACTAAAACAAAGTAGCTGGAAATGGTATCCTAGCAAATTGTTATAATGCATTAAGCCTTACGAATAAATCATTATGCATTAAGCATTAAAACATTCAGTGGAAATGAGGCTTTAGATCTCATATGATAAGCGTATAACCATAACTCCCGTCAATTGTTGGCTTACTACGCGCAGATACCATTGCGCATATTTTCTATCTCTTTAAATTGAAAACGTCTACTGGAAATAATTTTCAAGTTTGGACATTGACCATAAGAGTACATATTATAGATTTTTGGAGAGATACAAGTGACAAGAACTAGAACATCACTCTCTAGCGACTGCATCTATAAATAAGAATCGATCTGCCGACAGGGGCGTCACTAGGTATTTTTAACAGGGAGGGCGCAACAGGGAGGGCGCAACAGGGCGCACCTTTAGAACGAAATAATTTTTGACAGTCTGATTCTGCATTTAAATTTTTTCGTGTTTAAAACATAAAAATATTTCTTTTGGAAGATTTTCAGATGTAATGAAGCGAACACAAATACTTATCTGTTCTTCTGCAGTGATGTCCCGAGGATCATCTACTATTATTGCAAAATAATCACAATTATTAATTTCCGGAGTTATTTTGCGTATTATACATACATTTTGCACTACTCTCTATAACATGATTTTGTGACGTAGGTGAACAATAATGTGCATTTTGAGGTACATTGTAATTCTGGAGAAAAGGATCAAATTTTTTAATAACTAGAGACTATAAAATTGGCCTTATTTGTTGAATTTTTTGTTTCATTATGTCCTTGCAATGTGATAGCGTTAAATAATTTTGTCTCTTTTATAGCCTGAATGTCATTTTGATTTCTTATAGTACCTTTCTTAAGAGGAAAGGTTACCCCTGTACTAAAATAAGAAGCGAAAATTCAATTAATTGTTTCTATACTAGAACTATTAACATTTTTAAAAACTCAACACACGACACGCATACTTCCGATATTAACCTGAATTAAAAAAAAAATGTTGAAATCTATTAGTAATTGACTTTGTTTTTAATGGCAAAACGAGAAAAATGTAGTATTAATATATTTCAATAATTTTTATTTTAAAATGCAGGTTAGTATCGGAAGGATGCTTGTCGTGTGTTGAATTTTTTAATGAGTTAATAGTTCTAATACAAGAATAATTTATTTGAATTTTCGCTTCATATTTTAGAGCAGCGGTAATCTTTCCTCTTCGGCTAAAGTCGTAGGTACATAATCGTCTTGCTGCTTATTGCAGATAAATAAGTGCATAATAAAATAGTAAAAAAATCAGATTGATTTTTAATAATTTATTTAAATAAAAACACGGAAATGAGGCGCAAAATTAAACAGGGAGGGCGCAAGCCCCCTCAGAAATGGTCTTTCGACGCCACTCTGCCGAATCAACCACAAGTTCACCCCATAAAATATTTCTAATCATTCCAAAAACAACTTTTTTATTTCCCTCTAACACCTCCAACAAAGTCTAACCTCTCTGTTGCATCTCACCATAAGACATTTAACCCCTGTTTCCCTGCCATCCTGCCCCATTGCCCTGCTATCCGATCCTGCTGCATTTTGCAGTCCCCTAGCTGGTAGACCTGCTCAGCCAGCAGCTAGTATCCAACTGCAGTAAAGCTCGTTCTATTACGGTCGCTAAGTACATGTATCGTGTTCCGACGTTCGGATTTCAATGTAAATGGAATATTCGTGTCCTGGTCGAGACACCTAATGACTGACATCGATGCATTGCTGATGAATCTATAGGGAAAACGAAAATCAGGGGGAGAATAATAGAAAAGAAAAAGAAAATTTGTTGAACGTAGGATAATTTTGTAGCAACCTCCAATTATTTTTAGTACTTTTGCTTGATCTATTATCAAAACTCACCTACCTTGGTAGCAGGGGTAGGACTTTATCTTTTAACTAAAAATGAATTTATTTCAAGTAACTATCAATAAACAATATTTGCAAATTTTTATGCGTGTAATTTCGATATGGTGATTTCTTAGTATAATACATAGGTATTTTTTTACTTTCCGTCATACCTTTAGGTAAGGAAGGTATTGTTTTTGGTCAAAAAAATCGATGGTTTTTAATGAATAAGCACGTTTTAGAGTCCCTAGAATACGATTTTACTATTTTTGCGATGATATCTGTATGTCTGTGTGTATGCATGCATGTATGTATGTAGGTATGTGTGTACGTATGTATGTGTGTGTGTGTATGACAATTTTTTTCTCCGTCGATAACTCCAACACTACAATTCTAAAAATTATAATTCTTTCGTATTCCTCTTCGTTACTGCCATATGAAGAGTTGATTAGATTTTGATTATAATTGGTCGACCGGAAATACCCTCATTTGAAGATTTTAAATTTTTTTCTTGAAAAACGCTGTCAAATATCGTTTTTTCACATTTAATATTGTTACAAATATTAAAGAATTACGTATTATACTTCGTACAACTAATATAATTTAAAAAATTCTGACAGGCAGATGTCAATGTCAAGTGCGATTGGCATAGTATGTTTGTGTCGTGTTTACTGCAAATGTAGAATCAATTCTAAGAAACTTTCTGTATGGAATTTGTACAAAATGCATAGAACTGAGGGAAGGTAATGTACTAGCAATATATAATCTTTCGTAAGAAACTGTCTGTATGGAAACTGTATAAAATGTATAGAACTGACGGAAGATAATGTGCTGGCCACATCAGATTTTTTTAGTAATATTTCTATGGTAATTTACCAAAAAATAAATTTTACTTGCGTTTTATTTGACGGACAATTTTTGCCCAGAAATGGATAATAGGACATTGTTTCCCAAATTTTTTTTGGACGCATTATAACAAAAAATAATCAAATGTGCACTTTACACTTAAAGTATTACTCAATAAATGGCGATTAAGCTGAAAAAACATTTTTTTAAATAATTACTTTGCGAGATATTTGAGGTTTGTTGTCAGTGTCACTGTGACATCACATTAGTGCTACCTTCCTCTCGCTGCCTACAACAAAGCTTGTGCGAGAGAAAGATATAGCAATAGGTGTCGCCGTGACGTCATATTGACCTTAAAAATCAAATACAGGTAAACTAAAAACAATTAAGATAATAAGTAATAAAAAAAAAATCAGAGTGCAAGACCACATTCTACTACTGTACAAGATATGAAGTAGTGATGCACGCGAGGCGAGACGAGACGAGAAATATAAAATATCAATCTCGTCTCGTTTTCGGATCTGCAATCTCGATCTCGCTCTCGTTCTCGCACATATTTTTGGGGCTCGTCTTGTTCTCGCGCGAGAGTCTCGCTGTAAAAATAAGCGCTTGCGCACTAGGTATTTTCCTCGGTATTTACGTATCAGTTGAACTACAAAAGACAAGTTCGCACCAATCGTTCCGCATTCCGTGTATTTACAGTCGTATAACTATAATAAAGAGACGAAACACTAAATTCTAGACACCAAATTATTTCAATACGAACATCTGTTAATACATTCTGTCATCACCATCAGTAAAACTAATTAAACATTAAAAAAATTATTTTTTATAACTAAAAGTCTCTATACTCATAAAAAAGCGCTACACTGGGAACCCGATGGCAACCAATCACCCCGCTTCACTCCGTGTTGGCTCCTATCGACGCTTAATATAAGATCCTTTACTTCTCAGGGACGACAAGAATTTTATTAACCGTAGTTTTAACTGGAATAAATTAGGGGCTGAAATGTTGGAGAAAAACCAGTTCTATTAGATGCAAAACCGATTTAGTCTTTATTTTGCATTCCCTCGCTCTGCGACCGATATCATTCGACTCTAGATAGACTCAAAAAAATATAGTCAATTCATATAATTTTCACATTCGCCTGTTCTATGCACGAATTACCGTTGACTCCACTCCCTGTACGGTGCATATTTCATTGAATTTATGAATCAAAGCTATAAAGTTACAAATACTTTTTATTGCGAGATTCTCGCGAGAATCTCGCGAGATTTCTCGCTTATCGCAGTTGTTATATCGATCTCGCCAAGAATTTTAAATTGCAATTTTGTACTCGTTCTCGTCTCGCATAATGCAACGAGACGAGACGAGATGCGAGAGTACTCTCGCCTCGTCGTGCATCACTAATATGAAGTTTAGCTTTGGCCACAAATGCATAGATGCAGAAACATTAACATTGCACAAACACTATAGCTGATATTAATAACAACATAATAACACAATAATAAGATATATGACTATGTTTGTTTCCCCCATAAATAACATTTGATATATATCGCGTTATTATCCTTGGTCAGCATCCTACAGTATCCCATCTTCAACGTGGCGGGCCGATAAGCCACCAGCGAAATTCCCCGCGTCGACAATTCCATTAATTTACCACGTATTGAGGACCGTGGGTCGCGAATTGTCTCCATCTAGACAAAGCCAATTAAACCAATACTTTTCTTAATTACTTTCCACTCTTACACTCTGTTTTAAATATTAATATCGAAGTGGAGGTGTAATGAAGATATCAGATAACGGATAATTAATGCCGAAAGCAAGGAAGGAGAATTTATGTATTTTGAATTTAGTAAGAATGGAAATGGTAATTTTCAGAGGTGACAATTAGGGATTAAGGTTAATTATTATAGGGAATAGTGTGAGAATTAAAAACTTTTTAGCGGAACTGCAAAAGTAATGTCAATATAATTTAATTTACTTTGAAAAGTTATATTGGAAAGGGAATTCAAACTTTAACTCTTTAATAATTGTGACATTTTGTATAAATAACACCAGATTTTATATTATTTTTATATATAACTATATACCTTGTTCCATTTAAGCCATTCAGTATTGCGGAGCATAGGGAATAGTTTTGACCTCTGTGATTGGCTGAAATTAGACAAGAGACAAGTTTACCCAATGTAATTTCGGCTATTTCAAATTTGCGCTGTTGCCAGTGCCATCTCATCTATTGAATGGCTTAAATGGAACAGGGCATAGTTATGAGATCTGTGGTAAAAGTAATTCGCATTCTGAGAATATCAAATAAGCAGAATATAAATTGTAGGCCAATGCAAAAAACGTTTAACCAAAAGAACATCATCGGAGACATGGTTTTGCCATAGCTGTAATACAATGCACAAGGTTCCTTAAATAGCACCATAAATTAGCCAGCTATGCTAGAAACAGCTACTATATTAAGAAAATTCTGATTGAAAGATGTCAGTGTCAAGTGCAATGACATATTCGTAGTATATTTGTGTTAGGATCTTTTTGCACGAAATTTTCTGTATGAAATTTATATAAAATGCATACAACTGTCGAAAGGTAATGGACATACAAGAAATTTATAATCTTTTGCAAGGAACTTTATGTATGGATTTTATAAAAAATACTACGCATTTACGAAAATTCTACCGGTAGATACCGCATCTACCGACTGTGTTCGAAAACACAAGTGGTAAAAAGTTACCGTGTTCGAAAATTGTTCAATGTCTACCAAATCCATCTACTGGATTTATGAAGAATCTAATCTTAAAAAAAGGTAGTGATGCAAAGCGAAGCGTGCGCGGTAAAAGTGGAAATGTGTTCAAAGTAGGACTCTGCTCATTTTGTTAACTACGTTAAATTTCTGACCTGTTTTAAATTTTCAAATGTTTTCGTAGGTTATGGATCTACCTTGTTTACCACTTGCGTTCTTATAATATCGATTCCGGTAGCTATAAACTGATAAAAGCTGTTTACCGATAACAGTTCACCGGTAGAATTTTCGTAAATACCTCATATAAGTGACGGAAGGTAATGTGCTGGCCACATCAGATTTTTTTACAAAATTTTGAACTTTGACTTAGTTGGTCAGTTTTAAGGGGCTCCAGTTCTTGTAGAAAGTATGTAAAACAAAAATTATTGCCAGCGTTGTACGCTTAATTAAATAACACCCTGTATACGAATGTTCCAGCATCAACAAATATTTTTATTTAAAAAAAAAATCGGTCAATAGGACATATATATTTTTTTATATAAGCATTTAATTACAAAATTAATAACAATTCATAAGTATAAATACTACTGATAGATTATTACAATTCTTTAAAAAAAAAATGTAATATGTCAAATATTTAACAAGAAAATTACGATAATTTATTTGGTAATTTATGCTTTTAATCTCTGATTCTAAATAACATTAAAAATGAAGTAATAACATCTAAATATATACGCGCTTAACATTCAAATTTGTTGCATGAACCTGCAGCTGTCAGTTGTATACAGTATGGTGGATTGGTTAAATGTTTGTGTTATTTTGTGGTATTATTAACCAAATTATCATATTTAAATTGTTGTAATAATGTTATTGTTGAGTGTAATCGAAAGTAGAACAATAGTTGAACAATTTGACTTATAGTTTTTGACCGAATTGTTGTATTATGTACGTATTTCGTGTTTTAGTGTTTTTGTTACCGTGGTTATGAATGACAAATGTGACTAAAAAAGACGTTGGAACATTGAATGAAGGCAGGGAAGCATTAGAGGCGATTAAAGTAAGAGGATTTAATATTTTCCATATTTATTTGTTTATAATGATGTCATATTCAATCTCAAATAATACTCCTATGTATTTGATATGAGCAAATTTTGTACCATGAGTAGGTGTGTGTTAAAACGGATCAAATTTTGAAATCAAAATATGTTTACTATTTAATTCGTTGTTCAAACATGAAGTAATTATTATCATCAATGATACAATTACAATAGCTCTAATAGGGAGGGAATAACACCAGAAAAATGAGCAACGTGTACAACATATATTCGTACGAAAATAATATTTCCATTTCACACCGACGGCTTGGTTTGGCTTGATATTTGGAGCCAAGCTTTCGTTTCATCAATCCCAAGCCAAGCCAGGTATTACATTTCATATAGCTTGATATTTCAAATCAAGTTAGCTTGGGAGACAACAAGTTTTTTTTAAAGGTTTTTATAAGAATTGTTGACAACCAATTCGACAAAACTATAATTTCATAGAAGTAACGAACTTTTATAAATGGTTTGAAATATTTTGTGTAAACTTTTAAAAAGGTACGGGTTGGGTTAAACTAAATTTTATTTGTGAAGGTAGTTTAATAATAACCTATCCAGGGGCGGACATGGATTTATATACCAATGTGAATTTTTTTTAACAATCCCATGTGCGATGGCCCTTTTATTAGGTACCAGTATTAAGTGAAACAAAATTCAACCCCCACCCATGTTAAAAATGTGTTTTTCTTGTAATTAAAATATATTATTAGTCATTACCATTATTGTAATCAACTTTTCTTTATTGTAATCAAGAAGTTTATTGTTGTAATCAAATCTTTCTTTCTATGACTGAAGAGCTATAAGATATACTTTCTGCATTAATATTTTAAAGAGTACAAAAATATTAAACTACATTAATTTATTTTACGTCTTACTGAATCGAAAACGTCTTATAACAGAGCTCTGGTGGTAAAGATAGTTTTTACGGGCTGTTAAAACCATAGCAACATGTATACCGATGTATTTATTCATTATTTCGCTTCTCCATATGTTTTCAAAGACTAATTTGATCAAATAGTTTAATGTATTGTGTTGCAGTATCTACATCTTTTTCAAATTATTTACGATTCAGTATATCATAAAACATTGCACAATGATGAACCCGAAAGTTACGTGCTCGCACGGTTAATAAGCTCGCTTCTCTCGCTCGTTAGGTACCTTGCACGCTTGTAAAGTTCTGAGTAACAGTCTTATAATGTAAATTACTATAACAATGAGTGACTACGTTTACACCGTGCGTACTATTCTGATACGCAGACCAAGTGTATATTAAAATTTATCTTAGTATGGTACTCGTATGTGTACACCGGTATTTAAATAAACATACTAAATATTTTGGTACGTTATACGCGCTTGTGCAGATTTAACTGTCAGAGTCACCCTAACCTAAAATTACTTAATAAGGAAAAATAGTTGTGAATATATGTTATTTACATCGCCACACTATTAAAATTGTCAATACTACTAAACTTACACAATTTCCTTAAATGTTAATACACAATTTAATTGAATTAACAGTAGTTATAGATGGCAGAAAAATCGCATTGGTACGCTTGCTGTTATAACCGTGCACGACTAAGATCTGGTACATCCCCCTTTGAATGTACCAAAAATGTGTACCAATTGCGTACCAAAGGTTTGGTACATAGTGTTTACACCATTCATCGCCATCTTGTGACGTCACTTGGTATGCGGACTAAATGTTTAGTACGCGTGGTGTAAACGTACTTAGTAGGTAGTAAATATATGCGGGGCCCTTTGTAACGCGAGGCCTGGTTCGCTCCAGCCTCAAGCCCAGTGGCCAGTGCCGTAACTATGCTCTGTTCCATTTAAGCCATTCAGTAAATGGCACTGGCAACAGTGCAAATCTAAAGTAGCCGAAATTACATTGGGTAAACTTGTCTCTTGTCTCTAATTTCAGCCAATCAGAGATGTCAAAACTATTCCCTATGCTCCGCAATACTGAATGGCTTAAATGGAACAAGGTATAGCAATTCATGTGACCTTAATCAGACCGGCCCATTTGGAAATTTCCGCATACCCCACATGGCCAGTCCGCCACTGAACCTATCTAATATAATAGCCTTACTAAAACTTGTAGATTGCTTGACATAGCTTTGTCTTTTTTTCTTATCTTATTTCAGTTTCATAAAAGAACAATGGGATCGTCTGAATTATTACCGAGACAATGCAGTAAAATATAAGCAATAAATTGTTTAAAAACCTTTATCTGAAACTATTTCTCCAATCATTTATTAAGTCACAATCAAGAGAAAAATATCCCCATATCTCGCAACAAAAAGTCATTGAATTGTCTTGACGGCAGTTGCCTTGAGCGTTGCAGGCGCAGCCGTCTAGGATAAATAATACAGTTAACAATCGATCTCGCGACCATGGCTGGCTCGATCACGCGAAATTGATTACCGACTGTCTGCTGTTTTAATTTATATCGGGCCGCGGTGCGGAATGAAGAATGAGCTGCAGACTCCTTTGAGCAAGCCAGTCAAGCGAACGTAGCTAGGAATGGGGTGAACACCCTGACTGACAGGGTTTATATCTTCCTGCAGAAGGTGTATTACTACTGGATCAAGATCTATTATACTTCGTTTACTCGTTATTAAAAAAAATTATACACGCACTAATTTGTAAAAATGTACAGTAATTTTTTAAGATTTCCGATTTATCTCTCTCATTCGCAATGAATAGAAACGTGTGTAGGGATGGACATAATACGCTTGTCTTTCAAAAATTCATATTGGTTCGACTAATTTGGGACATTCCATTTTTAAACGATGCTCGTTGTTCACAATACTTTCGCAATAACGACAGTGCCGACTTAACGGGGGGGCTTTTAGGGTCTATAGCCCCCGCCGGTAAATACGTAAAGGGCAGAGCACGGTCTTAAATTTTTTAAATAAAATATTAATTAAACAAATTTAAGAGCTAGGGGAAAAGGATGAATGTGCATTTTCTAGCAAAATGAGATGTTTGGTACTTATAGATTGAAGGTGGACGCTTTTAAATGGTATGTGTAAAGGAGGCAAAGCGATAACAATGCTAAGATACAAGCCCCAGAAATTGTAAGACAGTACCAATATTTTGACTTATTTTGATTTTGAACTGTTTTAATGTTATTATTTTACAATATTTAGGCAGTAAAACATACGAAATTAAAAATAATAAAATTTTAGCAGTTAAAAATCAAAATAAATCAAAACATTGGTCTTGTCAACGTGACATTGTTTTTGTCAAAATAACATGCGCACACAAATCAGCTGATTCCAAGCACGTCAAAGTTGCTCGAGTCACGTGTCTGCTCGCGCCCTATAGTGCGATGGTTTTTTTTGGGTATGTCATACATTTGTACTATGTTCCATAAGTCAACCAAAAAATCCAGTATCTTGATTCCGGGTACATCATGGTTCCTAAATATTTTCATCTATTTCGGGGCAGACAATGAATCATATGACATTTAAAATTGACACAACCAGATATTTTACCTGGTTGTACGCATAAAACGAAAAATATTTTTAAATACAAATACATATATTCATGTCTCACTACAAAATAATTATTTTATTATAAATTATGTACAATACATACATTTTCTTTATATTCAATATCCTGAAATTTTCTTTTTCTACTTTCCTTTTCTTTTTCTGTATATTCGTCATTTTTTCGCAAATTCCTTTTATATTCTTTTTTACGTATATTCTTTGGTGTTGTTGACTTTTTTTATTTTCATAATCTTCCAAATTCATAATGTACAAATATTTTTGACAGAGGCATACAAATATTATTGACAGTGACATTTATGTGTCAATTACAAACATTTGAATTTCTTGCCTTGTAGTAGTTTGATCTGAGATTTTTTACATCAAATTATTTTATATGCCTTTCTTTATCTCTAAATCTATAAAAGATATAATAATGAATTTATATTTGTCGAATAAAGAATTTAACGTTCTTTAATATAAGTCGAGATATAAGTATTTACATAAATTTTCGATAAATAATATTTAGATAATTTTTTTCTTGTAACTACTACTTCCGGTTGTCCAATTGTTACCAAAACTGACTGGACTCTTCCCATTATTTTTAGATTGAGGAATCCGTAGTTAAAAATGTCTTAAGTCTTATAGTATTTGAGATATAGTGAATCCAACATCCACACACACACACACACACACACACACACACACACACACACACACACACACACACACACACACACACACACACACACACACACACACACACACACACATCCACACACACACACATCCACACACACACACACATACACACACACACATACACACACACACACACACACACACACACACACACACACACACACACACACACACACACATACGGACATCATCGTAAAAATGTTATAATCGGTTTCTAGGGACCTTAAAACGTGCTTATTCACTAAAATCTGATTATGCGATTTTTAGCATGAATACAATACCTCTCTTAGCGAGAGGTAAAAATTAACGAAATGAATGACAAAGTTGAATATGCCAACGAAATTGAACATTCTATTACATGCCAATGCTAATAAAAATACCACAACCAACAATATATCAAATATAAATAATGTTTTTATACTTACATCTATAATAATTATTAATAGTACCATAGTACCATTAATGCGGTTTAGAAATTTGACATTGACGTATATCGTTTGATTTTGTTATGATGATCACAAGAGCCGTGTTCCTTCGGGCAGTGATTCATAATCTAAATTATAAAAGCGATCATGATTAAGAAGAATAATGTTTTTACGGTTCCTATTTGTTATCCCCACTATATCAATTTGTGATCACTAGACAACCTTCCCCCTTCCCTTCAGAATCAACCTTTTTGAGTGATTCACATGAATTCAGTTCGGAAAAAATTGAAAATATACTATTTCGAGCGTAGAAATTTACAAATGTGGGGTTTGTGGCATCAAGGGAAATAAGATTTTTCTACAAAAGCGTGTAATGAACCACAAAAAGATTTGTTTAAAATAAACATACTTCATATTCCTTACCAAGAACATTATTTTTTACTTCAATATAATCAATGTTTAATTCTGACTATAACACTTGACAGTTTATTATTTATAAAATAAAATAGGATAGTTTGCATTAGGCTGCATATGACATTGACATTTGACCCTAGATTGTGTTGTTGTGTTCTTGATATAATTTTTAAATCCTGTTTCAAAAGGATCACGATTAAATTAAACAGGATTCACAAAATCACAATCACAGCCCGAAGGAACACGGCTATGATGATGTTTGAAAGTAGCGGTAGTGGGGGTAAAAATACCAGAGAAACCAGGATTATTTCGTGGTTGCCGTGGTCCGACTTTTTACCAACTTTTTTCAGAACCGCGTTCCAAATAGAAACCGGTAAATAATTTCAGGACTTACGGAACACAAAACCGTAAATCTGATCGAACCGGTTGCATTATGGAACATACCATTAATTGTAACGTAGATTTGCTTAGTTTTACATTTTGGTTTATGAATAAAGGTTACATTTTTTGTGTATTTACGTTATATGTGCTTATTTAGAAAAAAACATGAAGAAGTAAAGCGTTTTATTGAATACAGTGCTATAATTAATTTTTCAAAGCGCATTTCACAGAAATAGGTTAAATATGATTGATATCAGCGAATATGGTTCATTCTGTACGTTTCTGGGAAATTTGCTTGAAGTTATTTTGATAGGACATTGTATGAACTTTTTGAATTACCATATAATATTCCAAGTAATTCCATTATTTGTATAAATTAAGTAGATTATGAAATTAATTACAAATGCAAATAAGCTCTATTAATTAACTGGTATACCTAGGTTTATCAATTTACTGTATATTGAAATATAACCCCTTAGTTATCGCTGTAAATACACACTCATACTCGTACGTAAGTTAGATATATGTTGTAACCAAACAATATTTGCTTGATGAAAACGCATAATTAGTTTTGATGGCAATATGCGGCGAGAAAATAAATCTCATTAACGCAGTAATCTTGCAAACGTTGCATAATTACAATTTACCCTAATGAGTTTCATTGTTCGAGATTTACCGACAATCAAAAGCATCAATTAATAATTCAGAGTACGAGAACAATATAAATTACACGTAATGGGAATAAAATCTCGTGAGAGTTGTGATTAGCGTTTGGGAATTGAATGTTATGACCAGAACGATTACATTGGCGATGGCAAGTGGTGAGTGTTTGCCCTGTCGAACACATTAGAATACTGCTGAGGAAGCGTTCTTTTCACATCAGTGGATTCCAGTGATTGCCAAACATCCCTAGCGACTTCAGAGGAACTGATAATCGACTGGATATTTTCGTCAAATCAAAAATTTAGTACAGAAATATTCCCAATTGTATCGCTAATTGTTTTAAAATGACAACATCTGAATTTTATGACAAGCATTTACAAATAATAAAAGGTCCATATCAATCAATTGCTGAATTCTTTTTGAAAATTTTTGCTCAACTCTGTTGATAAGTTTTCGCTATAAAATGTTGAGATGATTTGAACTTAGATGTACAGGTGCGGTAGAAAAACATCCCTAGTTTTACTACGTTTTACTATGGCATTGTGAAGCAGGTAGAGGTCGCAAAAGAGAGGGGGTAGTGCCTATGTAGGCAGGTGGATGGGAAGTTTCTGCGAGCATCACTGCACGTTTCGAGAAAATGTTGTCCCACTTCATAAGTTGCTTACGCAAATAACAACAAATTATTTTTTACCTTTCATCACCTTTAGGTAAAGTATTGTGTTTGGTCAAAAAATTCGGTGGTGAGTTTTTAATGAATAAGCACGTTTTAAGATCCCTAGAATACGATTTTACTATTTTTACGATGATGTACGTATGTGTGTGTGGATGTGTGTGTGTGGATGTGTGTGTGTGTGTGTGTGTGTGTGTGTGTGTGTGTGTGTGTGTGTGTGTGTGTGTGTGTGTGTGTGTGTGTGTGTGTGTGTGTAAGTGTGTGTATATGTGTGAGTGTGTGTGTAACAAAATTTTCATCTACAATAACTAAAACTATAATTCCAAAAATTATAATTCTTTTGTATTCCTCTTCGTTGCATCCATATGCAGAGCTGATCAGATTTTGGTTATAATTGGTCAACGGGAAGTACCCTCATTTGAAGATTTTAATAGTTTTTCTTGAAAAAATGTGGTAAATATATTTTTTTACATTTAATGTTATTATAAATATTAAAGAACATTGTATTCTCTATACGATTTGACTGCAGTTTATACTTCATATTAGATGGATATACAGTTATAAAATTATAAAGAAATTTCATAAATTAGCTAGCTACACTAGAAACTGCTACTATATTAAGAAAATTCTAATTGAAAAATGTCAGTGTCAATTGACATATTCGTAGTATATATAGGATCTTTTTATTCGCAACTTTCTGTATGGAATTTGTATAAAATACATACAACTGTCGAAAGGTAATGCACATACAAGAAATTTAGAATCTTTTGCATGAAGTTTCTGTATGGATTTTATAGAAAATACATAGTCATTTACGAAAATTCTACCGGTAGATACCGCATCTACTGACTGTGTTCGAAAACACGAGTGGTAAAAAGTTACCGTGTTCGAAAATTGTACAATATCTACCAGATTCGTCTACCGGATTCGTGAAGAATCTAAGCTCAAAAAAAAGTTAGTGATGCAAAGAGAAGGGCGCGCGTTAAAAGTTTGTTAACTATATCAAATTTCTAACCTGTTTCAAATTTTCAATTTTTTTATAGGTTATGGATCTACCACTTGTGTTCTTAAAATATTGATTCCAGTAGCTATAACCTGATAAACAGCTGTTTACCGGTAACAGTTCACCGGTAGAATTTTCGTAAATGCCTCAAATAACTGACGGAAGGTTATGTGCTGGCCCCATCAGATTTTTTTATTTGATAACGAAGACCATATGCAAGTTTTTAATGTCAGTACTTTCATCGTAGATTTCAACGTAAAACATGTAATTATTTCTACGATTAAAGCTGAAGAACGGTTCGTAAACTGTGTAATTAATTTCAGTGCATCAGCATCATGTTTCTATAAAAATATCCAATTGCAATAATTTAAAAGTCGTGAAATTCATCAAATAAACATGATTACATCCGGTGGCGGAAACGAAATAAATAAATGGTTGCTTATATGGCTTCATATACATTTGCAGAACGCGGCAGCACTAAATCAACCCGGCGTTGGAATTGCGGTAGATCCACTGCTCGGTGGGGAGAATTATTAATCGAAGTCAGTGTTGCCAACCGCCATGGTCTCCACCCCCGCGTGATTTGATTAAGTGAGTGCGGGATTGTGAGTTTTGTTTATCAAATAGATTTCACACATGCGCAAACATAATACGCGCCATTAACTAAAAAACTGGCCTGTTCTGTGACCAGAGCTTACGAAATTCGCATTAACATTTATTTTCTGCTCTCGTGTTTTATCGCAGATTCCAACACACATAGTTTTACATTAAAATTCATATTTACAGGCATTGCGGTTTACTGGCCCGCGAAAAATATTAGGACACACACGAAACACTGATAGTATGGAGGGTTACTGACACCTAAAATTTTTGTACATCTTACACTATATATATTTTTATACGACATGGCATATGCTCTTCTATAAGGATGCTATTTATTTGATCAATATTTTAATGAAATGCACAGAATTAAATTAACAGTAAAATAAATATATCATCACGGCATATTACCCATTGCTGGGTGTGCCAATCTGCTTTGTTCACAGATTTCGGTAATGATGATGACATATTTGTACCGTGCGGGCGTTAACCAGGCGTCACCTCACGGGCACTCATTGCTGGCGTGGATAGTGCACCACAGGGGTCAATTTTGTGCCATTTAAAAATCGAAATATTTGGCGCTGGTCGGGATCGAACCCGGTTCTCCAGATTCGCGACCAGACAGTCACACAGTAACTTATAATAAATATTTATTCTATTTACTTCTCGTATCCAAACCATACCTGCATAATATAGTTATTAAAAATACATAACATACCGTGTGTATATTTTAAAGGTATACATAGGAGATTAGCATGGGAAATCAGTTTTTTGCATTTTCTGCCCGTCTAATTATTTTATGCAAAAACGTATCAAATAAAAGTTGTAGGGCATAAAATTCTGCTTCTAAGCCAATAAACAGAATTACCTTTACATGCTTTGTAACGACAGAAATTAAATATAAAAATGTCGAAAATTACGTTGAAAATGTCGCCAGCCATGGAATTGAACTAAAAATAAATAAAAGCTTGGCGTTTTATCTGTCACAAAGTTAACTTATTTGACTTTTCTAACAATTTGAATGTCTCTAATTTTATTGCCTGAAATGAGTGAGCGTGATTTCACAATTGCAAAATTGAAAGACTGCTAATGTGTCTGCAAAAAATACCGGTGAGCCGCGTAATCAGAATATAGGACGAGGAGGAAAACGTGCGTTACTGGAAGAAAGAGTGTTAGGAATAAGTGTAGTCCCCTTCTGTAGTACTAGATGTATTGGAAATGAGTTGGCAGTACATCACAGCATCATACATAATTTTGCTGCGCAGTTGAATTTTTAATAAATTCATATTATTTAAACAAAACTGTATTTTTAACTTTATTTATTAGTCTAATATAATATTTCTCTTATTATCATAATTAACGATATTTTTCTAATAAATTATCAGAAACGTCAAATAAGTAAACTTACGTTGTGACAGATAAAACGTCAAGCATTTATTTATTTTTTGCTCAATTCCATGGCTGTCGATATTTTCAACGTACTTTTCAACATTTTCAAATTTAATTACTGTCGTAAAGATGATTCTGTTCATTGAATTAGATGCAGAATTTTATGTCCTAAAACTTTTATTTGACGCGTTTTTGCTTAAAATACTTAGGCGAGCAGGGATTTGCAAAAAAAACTAATTTCCCATGTTAAACTCCTATATACACTTTTACGACAGACACACGATATACAAAATAAACTAATATTGTCAAATTTGTTTATTTAATTTACTAAGCCTGATGCATTGCCCGGAAATTCCTCCTACACACCAGTGTATTTAAAATATCCGTAAATATTTTATTTAAAATATACGTATAATAATGTTTTATGTAAAATATATGTAATTTTTTTAATGTAAAATATATGTATTTTTTCTGTAAAATACCTCATAGAATTAGAGTGAATATTGGGTCATACTAAAACTTCTGTTCGGGAAAAGAGTTATTTTAATATTAATCGGGCATTGACCCCAGGAATAATTATCTTATTCTAATTCTAATCCATAAATTAATTTTTCCCACTCCCAATATCGTAAGTAGGCTATTAGGATACTGTTTGTAGGGATGTATGTTTATTTTATGGTGGTCCTTACTTCCCTACAACTAAAGTTACCTCCCTCTTGTTAAATACCAGCAGTTAGATATTTTAAACTTGTGTCAAATATCTATTCATTCTTATAATTTATAATTTGAATTTAATTTCTACCAAATTGTCCTCATTTCATAAATATTTCCATTCAAAAGTTACCGTTGTCGTGACGAATATGTTTTTCTTCTTAATTTTCCATGGAATACTTAGATTCTTTTTTTAAATGAATCAATATTCAACTGTATTCCTTGACAGCCTTGACATATCTGGCAGTGAAAATGAACACGTAAAAAATAAATCATCGGGAGTGGAAAAAATCTTATATGCAACACGAGATGTAGGTACATTTGACCACTCTCGAACTTATTTGCTAGCTCTCGCTATCGCTCGGGCGCAAAATTGTCCTCGATAAGTATATGGTACCTACATCTCTTGTATCATAAATACCTATTACCTATTACGCATGTGATGATAACTGCATTGAAATTATAGTTAGGTACACAAATAAATGAGAGTAGTATCGAATAATATCTATAATTACAAATTATAATAGTTACATCATTTCAACATATCACCGATTTAGTCATATTCTCACATAGGTATTATCATTTAAAATAGGTCAAACTTTATGTGATTAAATTAACCCAAATTAGATCATTAATGTAACTGCGAATGTACTGAAAATAAACTCATTACACGGTTATTAATCAATAGATAAACGAAGAGTGAGTAATTAATAGCTCATTAATTATGACGTACAACATTTCCATAAAGAGAACACAGAGATATTACCATTACAAATTGTATGTAATAGAGATGATTGTTCTTTTTCATATATAATATATTTTGAGTTTATTCATCTTCAATGGTATTTTGTTTTATTGGTTTATATGATCAAATGAAAGTATGTTACTAGATTTGTCTGCCATTGGGAATTATTTATTATACATTAAATTGGGTGAAAATAAGGACCTTACTTTAAAACGTATTCACTTAAAAGCACAAGCAGCATCGTTGAATTTAATTCTGAAGCAAGTAACCACTACTCGTTCCTTCTTTTCGTTTCATCCGTCGTACATGACAGCTGTCATTGTGTAAAGATAAGTAATCTATTTTAGCATAAATGTTAATATTAATTTAAATAAATAAGTTTCATAATATTAAATTATTTCAATAATAAACTAATTTTGTGACATCTAAAATATTATTTCACGGAGTGACTAATGTTGTACATTAGTTATTTCAAATAACCATAGTCCAGTGGCGTCGATAGACCATTTCTGAGGGGGCTTGCGCCCTCCTTGTTTAATTTTGCGCCCCCTTTCCGTGTTTTTATTTAAATAAATTATTAAAACTCAATTTGAGTTTTTTACTATTTTATTATGCACTTATTTATCTGTAATAAGCAGCGAGACGATTATGTACCTACGACTTAAGTCTAAGAGGAAAGGTTACCGCTGCTCTAAAATATGAAGCGAAAATTCAAATAAATTATTCCTGTATTAGAACTATTAACGCATTAAAAAATTCAACACACGACAAGCATCCTTCCGATACTAACCTGCATTTTAAAATAAAAATTATTGAAATCTATTAATACTGGACTTTTCTCGTTTTGCCATTAAAATCAAAGTCAAATACTAATAGATTTCAATAATATATTTTTTTAATTCAGGTTAATATCGGAAGTATGCGTGTCGTGTGTTGAGTTTTTTAAAAATGTTAATAGTTCGAAACAATTAATTGAATTTTCGCTTCATATTTTAGTGCAGGGGTAACCTTTCCTCTTAAGAAAGATACTATAAGACATCAAAATGATGCACCATTCAGGCTATAAAAGAGACGAAATTATTTAAGGCTATCCCATTGCAAGGACATAATGAAACAAAAAATTCAACAAATAAGGCCAATTTTATAGACTCTAGTTATTAAAAAATTTGATCCTTTTCTCCAGAATTACAATGTACCTCAAAATACACATTATTGTTCACTACGTCAAAAAAACATGTTATAGAGAGTAGTGCAAAATGTATAATACGCAAAATAACTCCGGAAATTAATAATTGTAATTATTTTGCAATAATAGTAGATGATCCTCGGGACATCACTGCAGAAGAACAGATAAGTATTTGTGTTCGCTTCATTACACCTGAAAATCTTCCATAAAAAATATTTTTGTTTTAAACATAAAAAAATTTAGATGCGCCCTATCTGTTAAAAGTACCTAGTGACGCCCCAGATAGTAACAAGTATACTATCAGTCAGTGTTGGATAATAATACATTAAGATACAAGTTTCATAAGACATGATTTTAGCGCACGCGTCATTCTTAGAAACGAGCGGCTTGCCGCGAGATTTCTAAGGGGAACAATGTCTTATGAACGTGTATTTTATACTATTTTTCTATTTTGGTAATTTTTTCAAAAAATGTACGTTATGTCATGTCCAGGAATTTCAATTTCAGTTGTTTCATAATATACACATTAAAGAACCAAAATAGAAAAAAATTATTAAATTCAATATATTTTATTATCTTTTCTGCTTTGAATAATTTGGGAGCTCACTGAACAAATGACTGAATGGCTCAGATAATTTTGAGTTGAACTGTGATTTTGACCAAAAAGAATACATCTAATATTAGCATCTTATATTCTTGAAATCGTGTGGGGACCCAAGCTGACATTTAAAGAGTTCAGTCGGTATCCATTCGTTTTCGTCGATATTTTCCCGCGGTTTAATGAAAAATCGAAAGTCGAATCGGCGGAAGACGAACGCCCGGACACGAGTACGATCGGACGCGCAGATATTCCGGTTCGTTAATTAAATTAAACAATAAATCAACAGACACGTTCCGACAGAGAGTAACTCGTCCATCTCACACATCCTGCACCGTGCCATCGAATTCGTCAGCGGCCGTTTTAAGTGATTAAAAACGCGGAGAAGAGCAGCGAGGGGTCAGAGGGGAGAGAACATCGTCCAAAGCTGCCCCGAGTCCGGGTAAATGGCCACCGGAACTGGAAATTGCCGGCGATAGCGCCGCAAGATTGGATCCTCCAAGAGACATTTGCAACAAACATAACTTTACACCAGATAAATGGATCCACGCAGATGTGCCCCTCTGTCTTCCATCAAGAAGGGAAACTTTTTTTAACTTTAACTAATGATATGGAGAAAATAGTGGCCTAGGAAATTTAAAGGGAAATCATTTTAAATTTATATAAAAGTCCATTTAACTTTCACTATTCAATTTATTTTTCTTCTTGGTAACTTGAGTTTTCCATTACAATATTCAAAAATCTGTTGTGGCCAGCACATTGCCGTCCGTTGTCAGTTCTATGTATTTTGTACAAATACCACACAGAAAGTTTCTTGCAAAAGATTCCATATTTCCAATACATTACCTTTAGTCAGTTCTATGTACTTTGTATAAATTCCACACAGAAAGTTTCTTGTAAAGGATTCTACTACACTAATTTTTTCGGGGACGATAATTATCTGCTTCGTTTGAATTCATTTTTGTTATTATTTACCGACACATCCAAAGCAGTACAAACTCTCTAAAATGTAATAATATTCAGAAATATGTGCATAAGAAATAAAGAACTGAGATCTGTCATGTGAAAACGAACTTCAAAATACAATACTTACATCTACTACAGACGAGAATGGAATAATTAGGGGAACATTTATGCCTTTATCTTGCTTAAAGTATGCAGAAGTATTCAAAATAATTTCTTTCCATCGTTTCGATAAAATATATTCCGAAACATCAAATTTACCCATTCCATCATCTCCAACGATATAGAACGTTGATGTTTTAAAAGAAATAAATAAATGTTGATAATAAACAAAACAATTAAACAACATCCTTAGCAACGGAAAAGCTTAAGTATTATTGTAATCAATAGTATATTAAGTTTTAAGAACGGTAAGGACAGTTTACCGATCGAAGACAATTTTGTCTGAGATCGGTAATTCCTTAACGTTCGTGATGCTTATACTATATTTTGCATGATCGACTTTTTAAAAGAGTTTTTAAAAGAAAAATAAGATTTGAAAATTATTTTGACACATTCAAATTTTTTATTTGTCATTTTTGAATTAAACTTTGATTTTTGTTTTTATTTATTTACCGTCTCGCCTCCTGAACGGTAAGTGAAGCACATCACTTACCGACGTGAGTCACATCACTTACCGTTCAGTAATTTGTAAATAAGACCTACTGTCTTGGAAACACTATCGGTAAATATAAAAATAACCCGATTGTGTAAAAAATTATTATAAATGAAACTTATTTAACATACTCTAGTGAGACTTAAAATCTTGTATGCACCACGAGCTTTACTAGATGATAATGCCCATCGGACGACATCTATCCCTTGGGCTAGAACCTAGTCGTTCTCCTGGCATTATCAACATCGTAACGTCCTTGGTACATAAAATACTATTAACTCTATATCCATTGAATATGAAGTATAAAATGTAATCAAATCGTATATAGATTAAAATATTCTACAACATTTATAATAACGTTAAATGTGAAAAAATGAATCGTCTCACATACATACATACAGACATCATCATAAAAATAGTATAATCGTATTCCAGGGACCCTAAAACGTGCTTTTTCATTAAAAATTCATTATCGAATTTTTTGACCAATGCCAATACCTTCCTTACCTAAAGGTGACGGAAGGTATAAAACGAGTGGGAATAATGTGCCCGAATGTCGTAGGTCAGTTGGTAGAACAGCTTATTAGTTATGGGAAGATACTGGGCTTAAATGTCAGTGAAGTCCATTTTCCCAAAAATATTTCTTCAGCATTTTTTTTTCTTTAGCTTGTGGGGGATATTTTCATCATAGGTTTTCTCTTTGTACGACTGAAAATAACTTCCTTGCGATAAACGAGCTTAATATAGCATCACAACTTAGATCATTCGAATTTAAGTACCTGAATTGCAATGGACCTTTTTAATTTAACGGCTATCTCTTTCTATCGCTGCAAATAGTAAGAAAATGGCGCGAACAATTACCAGTTGGGCTGTCAAACGAAACGTCAAAAATATTGCAGTCATTAAAATACCTGTATTCTCAGTGAAAATTTGCATCATTAGACATTTTAACTTCAATAAAAGCTTTTGTAACTTATTCAGATAAGATTTTTTAAAGTTATCTGAGATATTCTCACATTTTACGTCTAATTTTTTTAGAAACAAACGTCATAGATCTCAGTTGTTCTTACTATGCGCAGATCCCCATTGCGCATATCTTCTATCTCTTTAAATTGAAAAGGTCCATTGCTGATCCAAATCCGTGACCGTATCCTTTCTCGTAATACAATTAAATGATTAATCCCGAGAATTAAACAGAGCATTGGAAGGACGGTTGCGAGTAATAAATCAAACACTTCCGTTGGCTACCTCTCTGGGTTGACAAAGGGCCGTCTTATAGGACTTGGCTAACTATTACCGTGGGCCCTTGCGGTACAGCAATGGCAGGAATGGCGGCAGTGGCGGTTTCGCTAACAAGACATACTAATATCTCCCTAGAGATTTAACCTTTGCGGTGTTCGGTTCCGTTGTCTGCGTGAAACGGAACGGAGGAACGGAATCAGGCTACCGGTAAACTGTTTGCTAAACACTTTAACGTGTGTGTGGATTCATTTACAGGAAATTGATGACTGCACAACTTCTAACACTCTCAACTTTCGATGGGATTTATACACAAACTAATTATTTCTTAAACTCGATGAAAAGGAGATTAAATTTAGTTTGCTTTAATCAAATATTTCATGGAGGATATAATCGCTCACCAAATCTTTTACATCATAATTCGCGTACGTAATAAATACATCTACAAAAGTCATTAGAAGCATATACAAACAAGTAAAAACAATAGTATAGCTAGATGGATGGTGTTAATTAAATCGGTAATATTTAAAATGACAAAAGGAGTGAAACAAGGGCACAGCCTCAGCCCACTACTTTTTATAATTCTAATGGGCAGAATTTTATAAAACACCAAGCACAAGACAAAAATATCTAAACACTAATAAATAGAATACAACTATTTATACAAAACAATTAAGCTGATCAAATTAAACGCGGACGATATAGTACCTACTAATATCGGACTCACATACAAAATAAATAAACAAGCAATAATCTGGACGGAAGAAATAGAAAATAGAATAGTAATAAATAAAAAAACGATGCAAGAAGTCAACAAAAGAGAATAAATAAATAGAATAAAAACAGAAAAAGTTACAGTCTGCGAATATCCAGGTAGTATGATAAGACAAAATGGAAAAATAAACATAGAAATAATCACCAGAATAAAGAATGCAAATAGGAATACTACACTACGTAAACTGTACGATATTGGGCAAAAAGTAAATAGATAAAAAAAGTCCGGTGTGGCCAACACAATACCTCCCGCCATTAACCGCCTGAGTCACAAAAAAGATTAAGCTAATCCTTTTTTTTGGATTAGCGAATTTTACTCTAATTTTTGCAGTTTATTTCTTAAAATATAGTCTAATCTAATCCAAGTAACTATCTTTTATTGATAATAAAATGAAGATTAAATTTAAAATACCGGGATAGAATAAAATACACTAATCCATAAATTAGCTTAAGCTTTTTTGCGAATCAATAATTTTTATTAATCGAAATACATACCTACATATTTACTTATACTAGAAATTGTATTGATTTGTTTTTCTATTATTATATTTACTTTTTTCTTTTTACAACGTTACTATTATTAATTTGAAATGATTAGTTTTTTGACAGTGACATTTATCTGTCAGTTACATAGATAATCCATACATAGATACATACATTATCCATAATATATGTAGAAAAAGTATTAATGCGAATCTGTAGGAAATTTAATAATATTAAATTTTCATATTAACATTAATCTCGAAAAAATAAGAAAATAACATTTGAAGGTATTTTTCGAAGTGCCATTTCCTGTTATCCGATTTACACCAAAATCTAATGGGTTCTTTCCATAATAGAAAAAGTTCGAAATACAAGATTTTAAAATGATAGTATTTGAGTTAGAGTGGAGGATCGACACATACATACATACATACACACACACACACACACACACACATATATATATATATATATATATATATATATATATATATATATATATACACACAAACGCGCGTGCGCTCCCATACACATACACGCGCACACACCCACACACACACACACACGCACACACACATACGCGCACACACACACACATATTTATTATTTATTTATTTCTTAGAATATTATGCTTCAGTACCAACAATTAATAATTTATTTTAAATTTAAATCACCTGTATAAAAATTTCCATCATGTCACATTGAAAAATTGATACCATGTGTAATTTATAGCATGTTATGTATATCATAACTGCCGCAGATGTCGGTTTGAAATTCGAGCTCGTAGAGCGAGGATTTTAAGACATATATATTTATAACATCCGTGGTTTATTCAATAGTTTATCGGTTCCTTAAAATGAAAACAATATTAATAAATATTATTTTTTGAAATACTTTCGTTAATGCTACTTTCAGGATGCTATGGTTAACAGAACAATTTTTTTGACATATTTCAATATGACAAATATTCAAATTATGTTGATTATTCCTCATGTTTATTATTTTAGAATATAGTAAACCGTATTTAGAACGATACACTAACGTAATGTAATGAAGAGCATTATTTCCATTTTATTTTATATTTATTTTGTAGACTGTAGGGGACAAATGAGTATGGTAATAGTAATAATATTACCGTACAGATTCAGTTATTACTTAGTTACCAGCCTACTTTTGTACATGTAAACAATGGATTAATATTCTGAAACCGGTAAACATATAAATTATCGTTGCAGTGTCTCTTTTAACTGACAGAAATTAAAATGCCGGGCATTATCTGACTGTATGAGTATTTCAGCAATTTGAAATGTCAAGTTTGCCGCTAAAAATAGAGTGTGCATAGGTAATTGCTGACCACATAACCGGGAATGAATTTATGTAGCGTAAGTTGTTGATTAGTAGATTTCGCTGCGTGGTCAAATAACGCTGGTCGCTGGCCACCCACATACATCACCGCATGAAATGACAGATGGAAGTTTGATTCCATATCACGTATCAACAACTTGACGATAGCTAGGGCACGCAGCGAGCGAGTTCCGGAACTGTCTTTGTAATTAATTTATGCGCGCAAATCGCCACAGTGTGCAAGCCGATCCGTTAATATCTCGCGACATGACTGGTGATCTATCATTTACGTTTAATTGACTTCGAGAGCCGCGCCAGTGTTTTGTTGGTGGAGCATGCGCTGTTAACCGGACACTGGTCGAAGCATCCCACGTGGTCGAAATTCCATAAGGTCGAAATCCCACGCGGTCGAAATGTACCTTTGTCCGTTCTACAGAAATTCAAATATTTCCACGCCATCGAATTCCACCCGGGCGAAATGTTACACGATACCAATCCCTCGCTCCCGTACTGCTGTCTTTATCGATCGTATTGCAATCTAACAATCTATGCTTCGTGGTAGTTCCGCGCCAAAGATAATATATTTTAAAAAAATCTGATGTGGCCAGCACATTACCTTCCGTCAGTTCTATGTAGGTATTTTGTATAAATGTCATACAGAAAGTTCCTTGCAAAAGATTATATTTCTTGTACATTACCTTAAGGCAGTTGTATGTATTTTATACAAATTCCATAAAAAAGAAAAATTATTTCCAGTAAAATTATAACAGAAACATACTGTCAACTGCACTTGACACTGACCCCTTTCAATCAGAATTTTTGTAATGTAGCAGCTGTTTCCAGAGTTCTAGCAAAGCTGACTAATATATATGATATTTAATTTCTTTATATTTTTTTTAACTCTATGTCCATTTAATATGAAGTATAAAATGCATTCAAATCGTATAGAGAATAAATACTTCTTTAATATTTATAATAACATTAAATGTGAAAAAATGATATTTAACATCGTTTTTTCAAGAAAAACTGTTAAAATCTTTAAATGAGGGTACTTCCGGTTGACCAATTATAACCAAAATCTAATCAGCTCTTCACATGGATGTAACGAAGAGGAATACGAAAGAATTATAATTTTTGGAATTGTAGTATTAGAGTTATCGCATTAGAAAATTTTGTCACACACAGACACACACACACACACACACACACACACACACACACACACACATACATACATACACACACACACACACACACACACACACACACACACACACACACACACACACACACACACACACACACACACACACACACATACATACATCATCGTAAAAATAGTAAAATCGTATTCTAGGGACCCTAAAACGTGCTTATTCATCAAAAACTCACTACCGAATTTTTTTACCAAAGACAATACCTTCCTTACCTAAAGGTGACGGAAGGTAAAAAAATAAAACATATATTATTATACAATAAACTATTTAATGAATGAAGCAGGAAAAGAATTTACCTATACATTTTAAGTAAAATTAGTGATATTTCTGGTCCGCCATTTTAGATTAGCTGTCATATTATGTGAATAAGCAGTTCATTCTTTATTTCATTTGTAAAATTATGTATTACTGTGGTTATTATAAATCTTATGTTGCTTTTATTTCCAAATACATTTTCTTCCACTCGGCATGTTTGACAACGGTAACTTGATGTATCTATACTTGTCTACTTGAAAATAAATTTAATTATTTTATAATATTAAATAACTAGTAAATTATCATGTTTACTTAAGATGGATGGGTAAATTCTTTTAATGCTTCATTCATTAAATAGTTCGTTGTATAATAATATGTTTTAAAATTTCGTTTTAATATATTATCTTTGACGCGGAACTACCACGAAGCATAGATTGTTAGAATGCAATACGATCTACAAAGAGAGCGGAACGGGGGCGAAGGATTTGTATCGTGTAACATTTCGACCGGGTGGGATTCGACGGCGTGGAAATATTTGAATTCCTTTAGAACGGACAAAGTAGTGGGGGTACATTTCGATCGCCTGGGATTTCGACCGCGCGGGATTTCGACCGCGTGGAATTCGATGAGGCGAAACGTACTCACACTGGTCACTTCCTACTTACTTCCTGTCGGCCACTTTTGGACGCCGAGATATAGCTCCGGTTGTTTTCGTGGTTTATCATTGTTTTATTGTTTGCTCGTGCCATGTGAGACAGTGTTTTGTTTGTAAACAAAACGTTTCGTTTTGTTTGGTAATGTTTGTTTTCTTTTTATGATTTAATGATGTTAAATACAAGCTTACAGTGTAACGGGGGATACTGGGATTTTAAATCTGTGCTTTTTGCATTTGTTTACCATTATATTTTTCACTTTTATGCCGTTTTCCTCCGAAATTAAATGCTATCGTTTTAGTTATTAATTTCCTTGTCGGCTGTACGATTTCAAAAATTTGTTTCATCTATTTACGCTGTTAACGCGTTCTATTGTTCAAATACCAACAAAACAGTTTGTAATTTATCAAGCTACGCAGATAATGCTCAAATTAAAATTTCTCTTTTAATCTTTCATTCCCTTTTGTTTAGGCACAATAAATAACCATTTACATTGCCAGAATATTTATGGTATTTGATTTACCTACATCAAATTTTTGCCGCGTACTTTGCAATTAATTTTAAAATAAATATACTCGTACATGGCTAGTTCTAAATATGGTATCACTTAAGTGACATAGCAGCAATAATCGAATGACCATGATTTTTTTTCTTTAATTTGAAATTTTGAATTAACGGGTGCATTGATTTTTAAAAATGAAAAACGTAGAACACTGTTCAGTGATCAAATACCTACAAAAAAGGACTTACACCGAAACAAATTCACGAAGACATGGCAAATACTTTGGGAACATCAAACATACAAAATGATAACAAAAACAAAAATCTGGTGTGGCCACACAATACCTTCCGCCATTTACAGCCCGAGTCACAAAAAAAGATTAAGTTAATTTTTATTTTTGGATTAGCGAATTTTACACTAATTTTGATAGTTTATTTCTTAAAATTTAAAATATAGTCTAATCTAATCCAAGTAACTACCTTTTTTAAACCCCTCAAAAGGATTAAATCCCAATTACAGAGTGGGTTCACATTCACACACATCCATGCATAGTGGGATTCGAACCCAGAGCCCCGAGGGCACTCATGACATGAGGCGTTGCTCTAACCATTGAGCCAGCGGAGCTTTAATAAAATGAAGAGAAAATTTTAAATATAGCTTAAGCTTTAGTGAATTGTTAAATAAATAAAATAAATATATTATCACGGCATATTACCCATTGCTGGGTGTGCCAATCCGCTTTGTATGCAGAATTGTTAATTTTTATTAATCTAAATACCTACCTACATATTTACTTATGCTGGGAACTGTATTGAATTCCTTTTCTATTGTTCTATTTACTTTTTTTTATAAAAACTTTACTAATATTATTTTGAAATGATTAGTTCTTTGATAGTGACATTTATCTGTCAGTTACATACATTTGAATAACTGCGTTTTATTTGTTTAAAGCGTAGGCTCTGGGATTTAAATTATAGATAATTTTATAAATTTATCCATAAAATAAAAGAAAAAGTATAAATGCAAATCTATAGAGAATTTAATAATCTTTAATTTTTATAATAACATTAATCAAAAAAAAAAAACATTTAAAGATATTTTTCGAAGAACAACTATTTTGAGCTTCTAGTAAAGTGCCATTTCCGGTTATCCGATTTACACCAAAATCTAATGGGCTGTTTCTATTACAAAAAAAAGTTCGAAATACAAGGTTTCAAAATTTTCTGAATGATAGTATATGAGTTATACACATACACACAGACATCATCGTGAAAATGTTAAAATTGGATTCTAGGGACCTTAAAACGTGGTCATTTACCTACACCTTTAACGTGTGTTTGCCGTAATTTTACGTTACTAGGGTTTTATACAAATCAAATCTTCTTTAAAATGTGTGGGCGACTTTAGTTTTCGAAAAATGTCAGTGTCAAATTAAATTTGACAAGGTGAATAAAAAAAGGCAAATTCTTACCGTGTCAGAGAGGCAGCACGAGTCTATTCGGAACGTTTTCCGGATAGAAATCTTGTGGATCATAAAGTGATATTGACACATTTTACACAGCTGCTACAACACGTTGCACTGTACGATATAAATGATGATCTCGGATGACATCTTCGCTAACCTAAATTTGTTGACAGTGAAAAGTCAAACAAATTTTGTAATTTACTAGTAGTATTTTTAAAACCTAGCAACCAGTTTTATTTTGTTATAATATCATCACACCTGAAGATATCCTTCCGGGATTGGTGGATTAAAAAGTCTTGTAACTCCGTTATGCAAGCAGCCGCAAATTATTTTCTTCTATTTGTTGGTAACCTGTTGTCGTCGGCAAGTGTCAGTTTCGTCTGGGGCGCGAGTTGAGAGACACCCTGTAGAAGCTCTTAGATACATGAAACTTTCTGTATGGAATTTGTACAAAATACATAGAACTGATAGAAGGTAATGTGCATGAAATATGGAATCTTGTGCAAGAAGCTTTCTGTATGGAGTTTGTACAAAATATGTGGAACTGACAGAAAGTAATGTGCTGGCCACATCAGATTTTTTAAACCTCTTATTGCCTTTGACAAAAATATATTTCCAAAATGTGTCAAAACCCAATGTTGTTTAATTAGGAAAAAATCAAGTGCATTTAGGCACAGTCAAATATTAAACGGAATTACTGCCTGCACAATTCTTATTTATTTATTTATTTGGAACCACTTTAGGGAGCGGCCCGGATAAAATTCGACTTAACCCCTTTTAAGGTCCACCCTACCTTGTAGGTCTCAAACCATACGAGTATTAAAGAAATTTACAACATGTATTCCAGTTACTTATCATGAAAGTTAACCTCGTGTCTATAAATCTCCCCGATCGAAATTTAAGAATACCTCTTGTAGTATGTTAGGTTGAGAGCATCGTATACTTTTGATCGATGAACAAGAGCGATAGGAATTGATGCAGTGCATCGTGTTCTGACCGCAAATTCAGTTTAGGAAAGCCGAAAGCGAAACCCGGCAGCAGAGTGGAAGTAGACTCGGAGTGATCTCCTGAGGAATCGGGATTTCAATCCATCAAAGGGGAAGGAGTTCGGCCGCTACGAGTCATTAAAAGGTAATAAAGCACTGGAAAGATTGCCGAGCGAGGAAGAGGAGGCCAACGAAAGAGGAGTAATGGTGGTCGCGGATATTTTAAAGAGCAATGAGGAAGAACTAAATAAGTAATGAGAAAATTTGACATGTCAGATTTAAGGACAATTAAAATAATAGCTTTAATTCTTGCTTCATTTTGGATACAACAAAATAACATTATTTTATTTAGCTTTATGACATATACTCGTAGTATTAATTGCTAATATTTCTTTTCTCTATCTTCGAGTTATAATTTCCAAACTGTTCAACATTAAAATCGAGCAATTAAAGAAATCTTGACTAAAGATAAGAAAGTTCGTATTAAGGCAAACAAGTAAAGAAACTTTTATATTTCTCAATCTGAACTTAAAGACAAGTCAGACATTGGTAATTTTCTCATGTAAAACAATAAAAAGTTACTTGTAATAAATTTTTAACTAAATCCTGCGACAGGCTCAGTATTTTCGTTTAACTATATATAATATTCAAGAACTATTAACAGCAAAGTGCATTTATATAGAATTACAGAAAAGGTTTGTAAAATACTTTCTATGCAGTATTCATATTCATACGTCTTCCTTGAGAAAGTAGGTAGGTACCTACTTACACTGCAAGAGATTCTTGCATGAATTCATAAAAATACGGAAACTCCAACAGTAACCAAAAAGTCTGATGTGGCCCGCATATAACTTCTCGCCAGATATTTTTTTCTTTTTCTTTATATTCGTCATTTTTTCGCAAATTCCTTTTATATTCTTTTTTACGTATATTCTTTTGTGTTGTTGACTTTTTTTTATTTTCATAATGTACAAATATTTTTTTGACAGTGGCATGCAAATATTTTTGACAGTGACATTTATGTGTCAATTACAAACATTTGAATTTCTTGCCTTGAATTAGTTTGATCTGAGATTTATTACAAACATTTGAATTTCTTGCCTTGAAGTAGTTTGATCTGAGATTTATTACATCAAATTATTTCATATGGATTTCTTTATCTCTAAATCTATAGAAGATATAATAATGAATTTATATTTATCGAATAAAAAATTTAACGTTCTTTAATATAAGTATTTACATAAATTTTCGATAAATAATACTTGATTTTTTTCTTGTAACTACTACTTCCGGTTGTCCAATTGTTGCCAAAACTTAATCAACTCTTCTCACACACACACACGCACACACACACACACACACACACACACACACACACACATACATACATACATATATATATATATATATATATATATATATATATATATATATATATATATATATATATATATCCATACATACACATACGGACATCATCGTAAAAATGTTATAATCGGATTCTAGGGACCTTAAAATCTGGATATGCGATTTTTAGCATGAATTCAATACCTCTCTTAGCGAGAGGTAAAAACTATAAAATATGAACAAATGCATGTAAATTCTGTGACATTGCCTTTTATAAATTTATTTCGGTTGAATAAAGCAGCAAGATATATATTTAATATCTTGTCACTATACTTTTATGGAAACAGTTTTTAATTAAATATTGGTGCCTGTTATAATTTTGGATTGAGCCATCAATAAATTTAATTAGAAGTTTAATAAATGCCCCCGCACTTTTGTTGAACGCAAATAAATCCATATTTTTTTCTAAATAATTTAAGATAAGTTCGTCTATTTTGTTCCGTAATATTAATATTATTTAATTTGATATATTTTTTGACATAAAATATATAATAACTACGTGTATAACATAAGTCTGTATTAAAAATAGTGTTTCATTCCTTTACAGTTTTTAAATTAGTTGACGATATACACAGAAATGTTTATGAAATGCTTATGTGAAAAAACAAAAAGAGCATTATGTGCATCTATCTTCACTTATGTATGTAACGGAGTCCGTTTTGGAGTGAAATTTTAACGTATCACTTGGTTTATTTGGCCTCTAGCGTGGTTTACACGTCGGGTAACCTTGTAAAGTAAGTCTCCCCTTCTTGTTGCTTAAACTCGGCCTGCAGCGTGGTTGACACGTCGGGTAACCTTGTTTAAGACAGTACTATCCCCCTTGCTCCTGAAAATGCCCCATACGAGTGCGGGCGAAAGGTTGAGCTCTGACTCAAAATATGACACAGTCCATTCCCGGAAAACGAATATTTCTCTTTTAACGTATCCGTTTATTCATTTCTTTGGAATATGAAATTTTAACGAATCCGTTAATATATAATTTTTAAACGTGTTCCGTTGAAATTTTAATGTGTAACGGTGCGCCCTTAGAATAGACTTTTAATAACGTAAATTACTATATAGCTCATTTCTATTTGGCACGATCTATAGGAAGATCCTCAAATAATTTTTATTCATTAATTCGTTCTCTTTCACAAACCTATTAAATTTAATAATAAAAATTGGCAAAGTTTTCCAGTTAAACGGTATAGGTCAGTGGGTCAGTATATAATAAGAGAAGAACATGATAATCCGTTTCGTTTTAACAGTAGTTGGCAGTCTATAACGCATTATTATCTCCTTGTTCGCATGTCTCGTTACTCAACACGCGCTCTGCTGCTTGTTAATCGGAAGCGCTGTTCATTATCTATGACTGTTCGTATTTTTAACGCCCCTTGACTTGGCACGACACTATAGCTTGCGTGTAAGCGCAAGTACCAACCGGGCCAAACGGTTTTATCCTTTTCAGTGTCCACAAGAAACGGACATGCCCAGTGGCGGATTTAGAAAATTATAATAGGGGGGGCACTAAATTCGGAAAAACAAATTTTAAATATATAGGGTGAGCCCCCCCCCTCCCACCTCGTTAACTTTTGTGTTGTATTGTAATAAATTGCTCATATAAATGCCCAGTTTTATAAAAGATGGATACGTAAATTACTAGCAAAGTAAAATTTACTCTTAAAGTAAAATAGTTTATTCCAGAGATTTTCGTTTTATAAAGCAAGAATAAAAATACTAGCTAAGTAAATCTACAGAATAAATTACTCCACCGATTTTCGAGGAAGTAAATTTTATTCTGTAGAATAAATTTGACACATCAACATTCATTAAATTAAATTCATTATAAATTTCGGCTCTTGCATTATTATTTCATTTATTTATTTATATCCAATATATTTGCTTTGTTTATTTCTGTGTAATTTTTTCCCCGTTCTCTCTTTTTTCCATGTTAGTTGACACCTGGCACTTTATGACACACTTTATTTTCTATTTTGACTTTTGGATTTATTTCGTGTCAGGAACATACAGAATAATATTATTAATACATTCTGCGGCACATTGCTTGGAATAGATCCTCTTCAGTTGGAGATTAACATTATCGTCAGTAGTGGTTTTAAGGGATACCATCTAATAATGTTTTATTCTGGTTTTATCAATCTCTCTTATGCTCCAGTAGTGGAAAGATTAGCCGGTATAAGAAACCGTAGCCTGAGTGTACTACGGTATTCACACACTCTTCATGGAGGCTCTTTTCCTTGTCCCCAGTTAAAATTATAGTTGCAAATTCATAAAAAAATATAATTTTATTATCACTCTGGCGTATAGGTTCTTAATATAGTGAAAAACCACATTAAATGTAATATAATTATAGAAAATATTAAAATATTTATATGCAAAAATCACAAAATAATGACAGGTGTCATGTCTCTGTCGGTAAATCACTAGGATAAAATGTTTACTCTGCAAGTAGTTATTTTACTCTGTAACTTGTTTTATAAAACAGACATTTTTATTTACTCGTCGATTAAATTTACTTTCAAAGTAATAACTCAGCAGTTTATTCGATGTTTATAAAACCGGGCATTAAAGTATTATTATTTTAAATATGCTATTTGATGGCAGATGTATTTTTTTTTATAAAGTCAGAACTTTTATTTTAAAATAGCAACGTATAATTATTTTACTAAAATATAAACCCTCATTTTTTGTCTTTTTAATGATCTATTTGGGGTCCTGCACCATAACAAAAAATAATAAAATATACACATTATACTTAAAGTATTACTCAATAAATGGGGATTAAGGTGAAGAAAACAATTTTTTAATAATTATTTCGAGATATTTGAGGTTTGTTGTGACGTCACATTAGTGCTACCTTTCTCTCGCTGCCTACTATAGAACTTGCAAGAGAAAGATAGCAATAGGTGTCGCCGTGACGTCACATTAACTTAAAAATCAAATTCAGTTAAACCAAAAACAATTAAGACTTTTTAATACTACGTATTGCTTCAAAATGAAAAGAACTTTCATTTAAAATAATAAAAAAATCGGAGTGCAGGACCCCAAACAAGTAAATGAGTTTGAGAAATATGAGAAATAATGTTTATTCAAATATTCTAAGTAGCCATGTGAAAATAAATAAAGTGCAACAATGTTATACAAAACAAGTTAAAACATCAAATTAAGTTACCTAATAAGAATAACTTAAGACAAAAAATGGCGGTTTATATTTTAGTGAAATAATTATTGTTTGCTATTTAAAAAATAAAAGTTGATAGTCGTATCTTTTAAACGTGACCATAAAAAATATCTACATCCGCCATCAAATAGTATAATTAAAATAGTAAAACTATTATATGAACCATTTGTTCTATAAATTATAAAAAATGAGGGGGGGGGGCATTACCAAAATAATAAACAATTTGAAAATAAATAGAAATTCTGTATTTTTATTAGTATGTTTATTCTTTTATTTATCTATGATGTGTAATACGTAAATAATATGTAATAATTAAATTTTTAAACATAACAAGGGGGGCACGTGCCCTAGTGCCCCCCCCCCTCTAAATCCGCCACTGGACATGCCTAACACGCTATTTAAATGTAAATCGTCGGGGTCAGAAGTAATGAAAACATTCGGGGATCATCAGTAAATAATGAGAACAGCTGTAATTCCCTCTCTCTGTATTTATTTCTACTACTTGAGATTCGACTAAGCTGTTTTGCTTTACTTATGTGTTGGTGTTGCGCCTTGCGAGTTTCTTGATTGTACACTCGAGTGTAAATCTTCATTTAGATACCGTGGGATGTATTTATTGGTTTATTCTTGGAGAGCTTTGGTTAACTGATTGAGATTTGGATAACGATTTATTTTTGGAATGGAATTTTCTTAATTCTATTTCTCACAAATCTTCTTACCAAATTAAAACCTTCATTATTTACAGCGGAGTAAAATAAATTGAAATGAATTCATTTGAAAATTAAATTATTATTTTCAATTTATGTGCTTATTTTTGACAGTCATCCCATCAAAATTTTTAATAAAACCAGAACATCACATTTTAAAGAAATAGGAAGAGAAAATATTACTTTCTTGTTTAATGGCAAAAAAATCTGATGTGGCCAGCACATTACCTTCCGTCAGTTCTATGTATTTTGTATAAATAATAATATTTCTTATACATTACCTTAAGGCAGTTGTATGTATTTTATACAAATTCCATACAGAAAGTTTCTAACAAAAGATCTTATATTTCCAGCAAAATTATAACACAAACATACTGTCAACTGCACTTGACACTGACACCTTTCAATCAGAATTTTCTTAATATAGCACCTGTTTCCAGAGTTATGGCATAGCTGGCTAATATATGATATATAATTTCTTTATAATTTTTTAACTCTATATCCATTTATATATATATATATATATATATATATATATATATATATATATATATATATATATATATATATAAAGTGCATTCAAATCGTATTGAGAATAAAATATTCTTTAATATTTATAGGTATTAACATTAAATGTGAAAGAATGATATTTACCATCGTTTTTTCAAGAAAAAGTGTTAAAATCATCAAATGAGGGTACTTCCGGTTGACCAATTATAACCAAAATCTAATCAGCTTTTCACATGGATGTAATACGAGAGGAATACGAAAGAATTATAATTTTTGGAATTGTAGTATTAGAGTTATAGCATTAAAAAAATTTATCACACACAGACACACACACACACACAACACACACACACACACACACACACACACACACACACACACAGAGAGAGAGAGAGAGAGAGAGAGACACACACACGCGCACACGCACACGCACACACACACACACACACACACACACAGAGAGAGAGAGAGAGAGAGAGAGAGACAAACACACACACACACGCGCACACGCGCACACGCACACACACACACAGACACAGAGAGAGAGAGAGAGAGAGAGAGAGAGAGAGCCGGACACACACAGACATCATCGTAAAAATAGTATAATCGTATTCTAGGGACTCTAAAACGTGCTTATTCATCAAAAACTACCGAAATTTTTGACCAAAGACAATACCTTCCTTACCTAAAGGTAATTAGGTACTAATTGTATTTATTTCGTAATTTTAGCAACTGTGAACATTTTCAGAAAGAAATTTCAAAATCTGATTCTTTAAGAGCTTACAAACTTTAATTATTATAATTATTTGAAAAATTGATTTACAAACAAAATTAAACAATTAATTATGGATCATTTTGTAGTGATCCTGTAGAAAATATTTATGTATTGTATAATATACTCTCCATTTTATTTGTATTGTAATAATATTGATTTACAATTTACAAATTTGGATTGTCAATAAAGAACCTGCAGCCTAATATAAAACTTTATTTGCGCGAAATAACCCCTGGTAAGCATCTAAATTACGATCCATTTACATCAACAAGCCCAAATACTTGGTCTAAAAGAGCCTCCGTTAATCATGCACGTAGCATCTGAAGAGCTGTTGAAGTCGGAACGGAAAACCTCCTCCTGCGTCTTCTTCACTCTGCTCCTGTTACTCGTCTCAAGAGGAAGAAGTGAAGAGTGAACAGTTGTGTGCAGTGAGTAAAGGAAGCGATATTAAACCACTTCATCGATGAGCGCTTACAACGCATAAATGCACGTGTAATAGCCGTGTTCTCCGCCTAGCGGACCCGGCCGATCGGGCTTAATGTACCGTACTCCATGCAGAGGACCGCTAAGGCCAGGACCATACTCAGGAAGATTGCGTAGATGAAAGGAGAAAAATGGCTTTCATATACATTTCACCAAGAATTTTAATAACTTCAATATTATCCAAAACATATTGAACCCGGGACACCAAATTCGCGACCGGACATTCAAGCACACGGCCATTTATTCATTTTCTATAAATGTAAATATACATCAGAGCTGGGCAAAGTACCGGAAAGTAGTAGTTGAAGTACAAGTAGCAAGTAGCTTGATGTTTTTAAATGTACTTGAAGTACAAGTACTTTTTTAGATTCTAAAGTACTTAAAAGTGCCAAGTACTTGAAAAAGTACTTGTAAATTTAGGTGCAAGTACTTTTTTAGATAATTGATATTTTTCTGGTTATATGGACCTTAAAAGGTGATTGTTGACAAAAATTTCAATATGCGATAATTATTTGGTTATTTAAAACAAGAGTTCTTCGCTGGGACTGCCGTATCGCCGAGCGATCTCATAACGTAAAATTGATGTCATATGATCGGCAAGCGATACGAGAAGCTGTACCGAGGTGTTAGAATGACGTCATTTTTACGTCATGCGATCGCTAGGCGGTACGCAAAGTCCCAGCACTGTAGTTAGGTAATACAAACATTATATATATATATATATATATATATATATATATATATATATATATATATATATATATATATATATATATATATATATACTCGTATATATATGCAGCATGCAGAATAGAATTAATTTATTTATGCAAAAAAATATATCTTTACTTTCATATTATCACTGAAAATAGATTTATTAATAAAATTCACATAATTATAACACCACACCACTGCAAGAGAAACACTGACAGAGCAACAATTCTCACAATATTGTTAACTTTTAAATTATTCATCGAACTTCAAGTACATTTAAAGTAATTCCAGTACATTTAAAATACTTCAAGTACATTTAAAATACTTCAAGTACATTTAAAGTACCTGAAGCACTTGTAGAATTGCCAGGATTATTCTTCATCTCCCGAAAAAAAATAGTTTCCAAGCAACGGTTCTGATAGTATGGTAGTAGCGAGTGCGCTAGGTAATAAACAAAATTCGGAGAGACGCGTTCGAAACCAGCCGACAGCAAACCTTATTTTTAAATTTTTGCTTTTCAAAATAATTTTTATTATATATGTTTTTAATTTTTCATTAATATTTAATATAAAGGATTTGTTATACGCAACACAACTTATTTATTTTATAAAATATGAATCGCACGAAATACCATCCATTTTGTATTAAACAAAATCCGAGACGATTGTTGTCTCACTTTGCTCAGCTGTCGATTTGAAATAAGGCTGCAATCATTTCTCATTGCCGTTTTAAGATCTAAAGTGGTCAATTTATAATGGCCGAAAATTGTTGATTTTAAATGACCCCAAAGAAAAAATCTAAGGGGCAGGAGATCTTTCAGGCCATTTAATTGATGAAATGAAATCCAAAAATATTTATTGTAATCAGTATAATTCAGATTTTACAAAATATAATTTATGATTGAAATAATGTTAATATTTTATTAAATATGAATAAAAGATTAAATATATATTAATGATAAAAATTATTTTAAAAAATTAAAAAAATATATTTGCTCTCGACTGGTTCTGAACCCGACTCTACGAATTTTGTTTATTACCAAGCACACACGCTACCATTATGCTATTTGAACCGTTGCTTAGGAACTATTTTTTCCGGGATATGAACATCAATTCTGGAAAATCGATAATTTTTCTTAATTTCTTCTAGTATTACACAAGTAAATTGATTAATTTGAAATATAATCCATAGAATTAGTATCCCCGGATAAGCACACAAAATTTCAACTTAATATTTTGCACTGGGGAGATACTATTCACAATCAAAATAATTATTTGAGATCCAACCTAAATGTTTAAATCGTAGAAATGGGCTTTAGGATACAGGAGAAACTTATTTAAACGAAGAAAGAATTGTGAAAAATTCATGGACCTCGCTGGGATTCGAACCCAGAGTCTCCCAATTGCTAGTCGGGCGCTCTACCATTTGAGCCACGAGTTCCCGTAGAAGTCTATGAGGCCTATTCTACTAAAAACATGTATAACGATATCGTTACCATACGACTGTCGCTAAGCATTTGAAGTTGAACGACTTTAATAACGACAAATGCCAAAAAGGTATTCTACTAATCATATCGTTATCGAGTTATCGTTAAGATGAGTTTAACGATAATATCTAACTTCATGTTGATTTTGACAGAATAAATTTATATTTGTTTTTCAATTCAAATTTGACATTGATTCAAATTTGAAATTTTCATCGTACATAAAATACACGCTCCATATCTACTTGCGCCGTATGAAATTTGATATAGGTATATGTCTATAAAATTATCAACAATAATATTGCAGATTTCTATTAATGATCTGATTATTAATGATTGACTGAATACCACATATGAATCCTTTTCTACTATTATCCTCCTTGCTACTGATTTCTGATAGCTTCCATGAACAAAATAATGCAAAGCTGCCATCATCTGAATTGAAAACAAAATATTTATGTGCCTTCATATGTAATGTAATACGCATAAATAATAATTTATAAATAATCTACAAATTTTTGGCAAACCATCACTTCAACGAGTTCCTCATATATGGTGATATTTGCGTAAATAAATCTCTACTTACATGCTTCTTTACTCATACAAAAAAAAAATCTCAATTTTCCTCGGGTACAGTAAAAGGACGATTATATAAAATGTCATATTAAAAAATGTAATAATAATATCTTGCTCAGCTACAATTAATAAAATATCTTCTTCAGCCATTTTTACTTTTATTTTCAAAATCTATCTATAACTTTACGATTTCAACGAGGCATGTGAACTTGTCGTTCATAAACGACATAAAATAACGATAAGTAACGATACGTAACGATAAATAAATTAGTAGAATAGGGTTTTGACAAAAATCGTTATTATAACTACATGTCGCCTGGTAACGACTCGTAACGATACGTATATTTTTTAGTAGAATAGGCCTTTAAGAGTCTTTCATAATTCTTTTTACAATTTACAAATTGGTTGGTCTAAGACACCCGGTATACAATGAAATGGGAAACAAACTAAAGAATAAAATATTATCAATCTTCAATAATCGCTTTCATGTCATATGTAAATTCCCTTTTGACTGTAAGTTTTGTCAGACCGTCAACGACTGAAAGTGAAAAATCAGATAGCGCTGTGTTCATGACGGCGCGCGATATTTTACGTTTTATCTTTACAATGGCCGCCTTCTACTAATTCAATTTGAGCGCATATTTTGTATGCATTGCGCTAGGGACGTTTATGATATTGTTCGCTATAAAAACGCACACTTAATTTTCTTTGTGGTCGGAAGAAAAAGAAAGTTAAAGTAATGCACGGGAGCCGGAGCTCTTAGTGTTATGGAGGGTTGAAATATTTTATCGTTGCATAACTTGCTGCTATCTTTCAACTTATTACTATGATAATAGTGAATTAATTTATTATTTCAACTATAAATTTGTACACTAATGCTCTACATAACGTATGTACCAAAAGTTTTAAGAAAAAGTTAGACTGCTTAATCAAATAGAAAGATTTTTTTATTAAAACGTTGACATAAGAGGCTGTTCCTACAAGCCCATAGTCAGAGGGGGGCCAGAGTAGACATTGTCCACTCTGGAAGAAAAAGTTGTCCACTCTGGAGAAAATTCAAGTGTTTTTTACCTCCCGCTACCCTTGGTAAGGGAGATTTTGGTAAATGACTACGTTTTAAGGTCCCTAGAATCCAATTTTAACATTTTCACGATGATGTCTGTGTGTATGTGTATGTGTATGTGTATGTGTGTATGTGTGTGTGTGTGTGTGTGTGTATGTTTGTATGTATCTATGTGTGGATTCTCCACTCTAACTCAAATACTATCATTCAGAAAATTTTGAAACCTTGTATTTCGAACTTTTTCTGTAATGGAAAGAGTCCATTTTGGTGTAAATCGGATAATCGGAATTGGACTTCACTAGAAGCTCAAAATAGTTTTTCTTCGAAAAATACCTTTAAATATGTTATTTTTCGAGATTAATGTTATTATAAAAATTAAAGATTATTAAATTTTCTACAGATTTGCATTAATACTTTTTCTATATATTTTATGGATAAATTTATAAAATTATCTATAATTTAAATCCCGGAGCCTACGCTTTAAACAAATAAAACTCCTTGGTTACGCAGTTATTCAAATGTATGTAACTGACAGATAAATGTCACTGTCAAAGAACTAATAATTTCAAATTATCAATAGTAACGTTTTAAAACAAAAAAAGTAAATATAACAATAGGAAAGGAAATCAATACAGTTCCAGCATATGTAAATATGTAGGTATGTATTTAGATTAATAAAAATTAATGATTCGCAAAAAAGTTTAATCTAATTCTCATTTTTGGATTAGTAAATTCTATTTTATACCGGTATATAAAATTTAATCTTCATTTTATTATCAAAACAGGTAGTTACTTGGATTAGATTAGACTATATTTTAAGAAATAAATTGCCAAAATTAGAGTAAAATTTTTTTGGTGTTAAGAAAGTAGGCCATAAATTCCGTCGTTATTTGAGACATCAGTCATACGTCGTTTATTGTGTCAATAGGACGTTTCAGACATTAATTTGTCCATCCTCAGCAAAATATGTTAGATACAATATAATATAAATGCTAGTCGAATTAACACAATGAACTACATTTTTAGACATCAGTGCTCGCCCAAAATTCTGTCAAGAATTATTGCAGAATCTAAAACTGCTGCCTTGCAGGGTGAAAGAAGTCATCAAAAAACGGGGGGCTAATTTAACATGATGTATTATCAATATAAAATGTATACATGAAAAATGTAGATTCTAAGCCAATTTGGTAAGAATAAATCTAATCTAATCTAATACAAAATCCAGTTTACTCGAGTTATCTAATCTAATAAAACGATATATAACAAAAATTGTGGTCCACCTAATTTAGTCACGATAGGCCGGCATGATTTAGATTATTTAATAGATGTGGTTTCTTTTGAAAACATTTCCCTATATTTGATTTGACGGGAAACTGACCCTTATGTATTCCGATACAGAAGATTAGAATTGTACTTAATACCAGGAGGCATTTAAAATGACCTTAGCAACAGGATTCAGGGATGTATTTAAAAAATTTAATACCGCAAATTCTGGTTCTTTCGTCTCAGGTGTAAGCAACCTTCGAGTCGGAATTACTGTTAGAGGAAATTTAAAATAATCATATTTCATAAAATTGCCAAACTAAATAGTTTAAAGATCAAAATATTTTGTTAAAATCAACATAAACGAAAAATGTTTAAAATATTTTAAACGCACCCCTGTTTTGGTATTCAGTTACCCTGGTCGGCCATCTATTTTCAGCCAGACATATTAATGTATTTCTGTGCTTTCCTAGTTCAATATTTAAATATGGGTTCATGCAAAAATTTCATACCTGAATATTTCGTAAAATTCTATGCATCTCTAGGGTTTCAAAAGAAACCAGATCTATAAATTAGTTTAAACGTCAACTTGCTTTTATTTCTAATAACATCTTTAATTCTAGAAACCATTATAGTTTTCTAAATCAACTAAAATGTGAGAATGTAGAGCCATAAGAAAATACCAAGTAATTTTATTTTAATAAAATGAATTTGAATTCGACTGTCTCGTAAAATGATACGTAAAGAATCAATCAGCAATTATCTTTCAACAATAAAAGAAAAAAATACCGCAGGCTTCAGGCGAAAGAAATTGTTATCAAAACTCATTAAAGTATATCGAGTGCTCAGGCTACAAATTCAATCAAACTTAATGAAGGACGGACTGGTGATGATAAGATAAATCTTTTGACTGCTCTCGCACTTTTCTAATTATTTCAATATTAATCCGAATCTGATCCGACAACAATTTGAATTCTCCGTGCACATCGGTTCGATTCGTTAGTGCTCAACGGTGGAAAATAATGAAGCTGTAGGAAAAACACAAAGCAGACGAACGATTGGATTGAACGTTTCACTTAAAATACTGATTAGAAGACGTTCTCTGCGCAAAAAGAAAGGAACGTCAATCTCGTGTGCACGACGCGAGATTCGATGCGAATGCGAGATTCAGTGCTTGGGTTTGGCTTCAGGACTCCAGATCGCCAACGGCCAATGCCTTTGTCTTCACGTCAAGTGATGGGGAGTTTCAAAGCGACTCTTTGGCTTTAATTGTATGTTTGTGATGCCATGATTTTCAGCAGCAACGAATATCAATAAACACAAATAAATTTAGTGGAACTGACTGAGAAACATGGTAGTATTAGATTATTTAACATATTTCCACCCAATTCACAATTGAGAATTTTTTTGAGAATTTAACGCACATACGTGGCTACCAATAAAATCACGAATTTGTTTCAAATTAAGCCAATGAACGACAAGCTTTACCGATTGTAATCACTAGTGAAAATTAATAAGCGATTATACTTCACTGTAAATAAAAATCCTAGTTGTCATGTAAATGAAAGCTATATTGACAATTGTTTTTTAAACGTCAGAAAGAAAAACTGTGTAAACTCGTGTAAAATGGAAAATTGCAGATGGGGAAATGTATCTACAATAGAGATAACTAACAAAATTGAAGAAAATATCCCAAAAAATACTAAAAATATGCTTGGGGACAATTTATGGATTTCTGCAAACAAAGAAATTATACATTAGAAGGTACAACCCGTATTCAGCTTTGCAACATGCTTAGAGATTATGCTTATAACATGAAGAAGAAGGATGGTACAGAATATAAAGAAAATGTAATTAAGTTTAATTGGAATGTCACTGCAAAAATGTTGCAAGAAAAATTTTTCAAGGATTATAATGTAAAAATAGATCCTTTTTCGGATTTGGAATTTTTACCTGCCCGTCAAGCTAGAGATACAAAACGAAAAGAACTTCAACGAGATATTGATAATAGAAAAAAAAGTTCTGATGCTTTCACTCCTGAAGAACATTTTCAGTTACAAACCTATTGGTCGGAAGACAATCCGGAAGGCCTACAAAAAAAATTCTATTTCATTGCAGCTAAAGAGTTAGCGTGGAGGGGCAACGAAGGTGTTAATGCAAAGGATCAATATTTTGTTATTGAAAAAGATAATTTTGGAAACCAAACGGGCCGTATAGAATATAACCCTATCTTTACGAAAACGAAACAAGGAGGATCAAAATCATGTTCAGAAAGTAAGTGGTTAATTAGTAATAAAACAAATTCAGATATTTGTCCTGTGCGATAATTTTATAAAATGCTGGATAAACGTCCTAACCATATAACAACTGATCGTCTGTTTTTAACGCCAAATCACAAGTGGAAGTTAACTCATGATGCAGGCTGGTATAAGAATTGCCCCATTGGTATTAATACAATGTCAAAATGGACACAGCAAACTGCAATACAAATTGGTTTAGACACTAAAAACAAGAAATTTACCAATCATAGTCATCGATCTTCAGCAGTTACGCACCTTGCCCAATCTGAAATTACTGAACAGGAACTTATGAAAATAACAGGACACACTAGTTCAAATTCTCTCAAGCCATATTTAAACATGCAATCCAAAAGACATGAAGAAATCCTAAGCAGAATCAGAAACAGCAGCAATACCACTAACGTGAATTCTGGATCTAATATCAACACCACCAATATGAGATCTGAATCAAGTGAACAATCGATGTTCTTCCAATGTACTTTCAATGTACAAAATTTTAATTGTGGTAATCTTTAATTTGTAGTAGCTATGTATGTTGTAATAAATAAATACTATTTTTATTGAGTATCATTTGTTTGTTAAATTCTCACGCAAAATACAACTCGTGACATGACCATTGCCAAATTATTTTTTTGACATAATTTTGAATCGTTGTTATGGCAATAGGAAATACAACTCATTAAAATTAATGCCAAAAAATAATCGGCAATGTCCATATCACTTGTTATATTACTTATGATAATATCTCACTAGTTTATAAGACTACAGCTTCGTAGCCGGGTCCAACTTTTAGAGCGGTCAATTCAAATATTAGAAAAGGTATTTTTTTAAAGTAAAATAATTCGCTATGAAGATTATACTTTTATTAGAACAATCTGGAGGGTGTTAAGTAAGTAACATGTCATACGTTACCACTTAATAAACAAGTTTGCAATGTACCGTAATCTGCAATGATTTCTTTTCTAATAAGCTTGTTGCAATTGTAAATGCTCTTCAAGATAGACTAATAAGAATTATTTATTTGAATAAAGAATTATTTAAAAATGAAGTCAGAGGCGGCACTTTTTATTAATGGCGACTGTTGTGGCGCATTTCTTCTGTGTATTCTTCATTAGTGGAAGTAACAAGCGTTTCTACATATCTAAGTACTACGCCACTGATTGTAAATTCAACCAACGAATATTGTTTTTTGGAACAACACTCAATTAAATACACAGGAGACCATATACTTTTATTTCCAATATATAAATTTCAGTGAAAAGCAGTAGCGTAAGAGTAATACATTATTTTTCGTATTTATGTACTTTCAATTAAATACTTTCTGTTTCATATTTGGGCTGAATATTTAAGAGACCATATACTTTTATATTCAATATATAAATATGAGCTAACCAACGAATATTGTTTTTTGGAACAACTTTATTTTTAGATTAGAATTTATCAAGTAGCTGGTTTGTAATTGGTTGGTTGTACACTCCAGTAATAATTGATTATACATCATGTTAAATTAGCCCCCCGTTTTTAGATGACTTCTTTCACCGTCTTGTCCCTAAGTCGTCTAACAGAACCTTCTCATTTCTTCTTTCTTTCTGAAACTCTCTGCACGATGTCCTTAGATGCCTAAATGTTTCCTTTTCTCTGCCACATAGCCTGCACCTTTACTTTTCACTCGATAAGTAATATTTGTTGTTTCTTCATTTTCAGATCTGAATCTGGCAATCATCTTGAAATTTTTCTTTTCGTCCAGTAAATACTGTGGTATCGACGGCGTTTGAATTGATTTGTATAGTTTATTGTAATTTTAATTGGTGAAGTTTGTGACATCAAACTAAAACATAAACCTAAAGTTTGGATCTTGCAATGTTTAGCTTTATGATTTGGATTTAGAGACCCTAAATTCTGAAGTATGAATGGATTCATTACATGATGTGCGGCCAAAGTGTTTAAATCTAAAGTATAAACCATAAATCTAAACCTAATTTTCATTTGTGAATACACCTTTACTTAGCAAAATATTTTCTTGATTACATCTTGTAATGAAGACAGCTTATTCCATCACCATCATTTTAAAAGAAATTTCGAGAGCGCAGCTATGAAGTCATGATGGTTGTTAAACAGTCTCATTTTTAATAAAAGCAATTTGAGTGAGGGTTGTTCATCATTCCCAGATATTCTTAATTCTTTGCAGCGGCCGCGTCCGTTATTGCTTCGATTATTCAGCAGTCTGTGATAAAGTGCCCGCGTCATTCACTCTCTCTCGAGTCTTATTTATCAGAGCATCGTTACTTACACGATGTAGTCGGAATCGCTGATTTAGAAATTGCAGAGAAGAAATAATAGATAATATTCAGAAAGATATATATATATATACAGGGTGATTCATCGGTCTGTCCTCGCTTTATAACTCTTTTATTTTAAGTCAGATAGAAAAACTCTTCAAATATAATTTATATTATATAGTATTATCTATCTACATACCATATCCATTTGTATACAGGGTGCTCCATTTAAGCGCAACAATATCTAACTTTATATTTCTTAATGGAACATCCTATATTTATTTATTTATTTTGATAGTAAATTCGATTCCTTTTAAAAAAGTATTAAGTAATAAGTGGCACCCATGGCACCCACCGTGCTCACGCCTATGTACCTGGCCAAAAAAGGAATATTAGATGAAGTTTCTGACAAACAACATAGAAAAAGATAGGATCCATGTGCAGTACGTAGTCCGATATTGTATAATAGAATATACCAATATAATTTTTGTTTTATATTTGTAATTCTTGACTAACATGTCTGTCGTAGGATGTCTCTCATTCTTGTACTCTTGCAGGGTGGGCGTATTGAGGATTTTGTTGAACCTTGTAAACAGCTCTTTAAAGAGACATCCGAATCTGAATCTAAACACTAAATATTATTTTCTTTTTAGGTACAACAAGGCAAACTCCAGGAACCCGAAGTATTCCACTGCAGCTTACGACAATGCTTTCTTGGAAGGTAAGTTTGAAAGTTATATGCCAAGCATTTAGTTCTACTTTATGAAACTTGTAATGCCCCTATAACATGTGCGACAAACCAGCGAGTAAATCGGTCACTGTTACATAAAATTACCGTCACTGACATAAAATACAAACCATAACCTACCGAACTTAGAGAGAACATATCATAGTTTTAAACAAAGCTACGAACAAAACTTGTTGCAAAACAACGTCGTAAAACGAATGATTAATGTTTCACTAAATATTACAAATAAAACTTGGATTCGCTATCAGACGCGAATGGGGAAGAAGTTTGCGATGCTGGCCAAACTTCAAACGTAAAATAAAAGTTTTTTATTTTTTCGCGAGGAATTTTATTCTCCGCATAATATAATAAAAGACAATGGCATTGATAAGTCACGACTACGAAACGAATTTAATGTGATAAGACGAGGGTAAGAGCAATAAGAGGTAAATAACTTTTTATAAACTTTTCTAAATTGTAGTTTCAATAATCATTTTAATTTTTAATAATACTTGGTTTTATGTTTCACAATTATTTTATTGGATTACTAGTTTCGCTATAACATTAGCAGACACAATTAAAGAAATTATTCAATAATCATATTTTAACTCTGTTTATCTATTTAAGTTATAAATGTCAAAATTCAGTTTAGAAATTCTTATCATATTATGATAGTCGCGTCTGGGTTCACTTACACTCTAAGAAATATCGTCCGTGTAAAGTAACCAAATCGATTGGTGAAGTAATTTGGTGTTAATTTTAACACATAAATAAGTACATTTTTCGTCCGTGTTAAAAATACGGTTTAGTTAAATTTTGTCCGTGTTATTTTAATAAATTTCAAATACGTTAACCCCATATGGAGTAAATGAGATATATTACTCAAAAATATGCTTACTTTTAATTACCAACAATTTTTTGAGTTCTTTATGCTCAACTTAGTGTACATTTGCACAATACGGTGCTGGAACTACACTATATTTCGTTAAATGTAAAATAACACTCAACGCTATTAATATGATGTGTATTTACTACAAGCAGCAATCATATCAGCACCAAAGTGTGGATTGTGCAACTGTGATATGTGATATACATATATTCTTGGTTTGATCTGTGAGATGTACGAACGTGTTTATTGCTACAAAAGTTACATACTTCAAAATGGATATACCATGTGATATAAAAATGAATAGTTCTAAATGAATTCATGTGGTTTTTTTTATACCAACTATCTTCCTCGTGCCAGAAATTATTGAGTCTTTGGATACAATATATTTCGTTTAAAGTCTATAGCCACTAAAATTCCAAAATTAGATGTGTCTGAAATGACGTTAATATTTTTAAATATTTGTTTGTACAAAGAACAATATGAAACGCTTTCATGTTCTGAGTTCCGATAGAAATTATATTATTAACATATTTTTGTACAACACATATATTAGCCAAATATAAGATTTATTTACTTATGTATTTTTTGATTTGAAATTATATTATTTATATTTCTATGATATCTTTATTTACCTTATTTAACACATATTCTGTAAAAAATTACTCAAATACGAGTAAATGAGTACACCAAGAGGTGCTACTGAAACGCTTACTTTACACTATTTAGTGTAGAAGGTAATTAACTCGTACATTTAGTTAAAATACGAATTTCAGTGTAAATTTTAACACGCAATCATATTTTTAACTAAAAATTTTGTGTTAAATATTAAACCAGTTTCCAGTGTACTTTTTAACAGATAGTTTGTTAAAATTACACGTAATCTGGTGGACCTCCTGGAACCAATTTTAGTGTTAAAATTGGTTAAAAATTTCTTAGAGTGTATGTCATACTATATCAGTGGTAATTAGTATCGAACGTTGTCTCTTTATCTAAAGTCACAACATTTATTTGTTATGCTGGATTTATACAGCGTAAGCCGTAACGTAATGTACCGTGCCGTGGCGTATTGTAACGTATCGTAACGCATGATTTTTCTAGGCTATTTTATACAGAACTTTTACGGTACATATTTTCGTAAAAGGTATATAATGATCTGTCAATACAAGTGTAGTATACATCAGATTTGTATTTATCAGGTTCGTTAGTTTATTCGCAATGCACTATATTTCATATATATTTCCATTTAATATATTAATCCAAACTTTGACACATGTCACTTATGTCAGTCAAAGTCACACAAGACCGACTATTCGTAATGTAGTAATTTTATATTTATATCCATTTAATTTATTAATTCCAACTTTGACATAATTAGCCACACAAAAACAGACTATAGCGCAGGGCAGTAATAATTTTCGCAACGTACCGTAACGTGTCGTAACGTAGAAAGATTTGGCGATCTTTCGGTTTTTGACACGTTTCGGCACGGTACGTCACGTTACGGCTTACGTCTGCATAAATTATCACATATGTATGCATTGATTTATTCTTTACGTTACGTTACGGCTTACGTTGTATAAATTCAGCATTAATTCTTAAGTCTAGAAATTATTATGAATACGTGCGTGACTTTGAATACCCTAGCCTATCCGAAAGATAGCGCTTTGTTTTAGATAGTCGGTATTAGTTTGTCACGTCGAAAAGACGTCTGTACTCAGATAGTAAACATGTAAGAGTTTCAGTTTTGGCACGCGTTCTGCGTAACGCGACGTTTTTGGCATCTTTAGGATTTAGTTATGTTGGTTTTAAATAGTAAAGAATAAGTTAATTAAGTTAGTGCAAGTTGTAGTGTATATATTCTCCATGTCCATAAATTCTAAGTGTTCGTCAAGTGTAAAGTGTAAGTGTATGTGCGTTTTTCCTTTTCACTAACCAGTCAGAATAAATAGTGTCATCGTTGGGGAAAACAGTAAATAGCATAGTATCATCATCATCTTCCGCAGCCCTCTCGTGTTACATAAATAAGACCAGGGGAAATTAAAAGAATAGCCAGCGTGTCTGTTAAATTATCAGATTGCATCATTCACCAAGTAACTCTTAACGAGTAAATCTACGATCATCTTGTCTGAGGTTTCATCACGGTTTCATGTTTTGTTATTAGCGGTCATTTTAACTATATTCCGTTCCGGAATATATTTCTCTTCTTACATTTTATTATTAAATAATTTTACCCCTTGTCTGCCTAAGAATTTAGAGTACTTACCTACATGTAATTTGTTCGAAATTATTTGATGTAAAAAGGAGTAATACAATGAGGCAACCTCAGCCCACTAATATTTATAATTCTAATGGACCGGATTTTAAAAAATATCGAGGACAAGACGATAAACATCCAAACACTAATAGGATGCAATAATAGACCCGCGGACTGATATCTAAAATTAATGAAAAAATAAAAACTGCACGGAAGAAATAGAGAAGATGGGAATAGAATTAACATAAATAGGAGTAAAATAATGATAATAAAGAAAGCAATGCATGAACATAACAAAATAGTAGAAATAAATGGAATAAAATAGAAAAAGTTAAACCCTACGAATATCTATGTTAACACAAGATGGAAAAATAGATCTAAAAATAATTAACAAATTAAAGAAGGCGAATAACGTTTACCGTACTATAAACTCTACGATATTTAAGTAAAAAAGAAATAGATAAGGAAACAAAAATAAAAGTATATAATAAGATAACCAGAACAACAAACATATGTACGTTAGTGAATCTTGAAATTTGCAAAAGAAACATGAGGGGAAAATATTCGCACCGGAAATTAAATACCTCAGGAAAATCGAAGGAAAAATAAAATCGGATAGGTAAAGAAATGAATACATACGAATAATGACAAATCAAGATGTACGACCCAACCTCATAATAGTTGGGCCGGTTTACATTTTCAACAAATATAAAATCTACAGAAATGGTTAGAAAATTCTACAAAATTCTTTCGGCTACTTTAAATATAGATAAAACTTTTTAAAAACCTGTGGGCCGAATGACTGGTGATAATAGTTCGACTGGTATTTTAAGGGTAATCTTTTAGTCTAGATTTAGCTTCTGCCAAAACCCTATACTTTTGGCACAATGAAAAGCAACTTCGTAAAAATTCAGTGCGTACATTAAAATCTACCTTGAAAGACATGTGGGGCAATATTCACAGCGGGGCCGCTCCGTGCGGGTGGGCAGATTGTGCCCCGCACAAAAGCGCCTGACTATGAGGGACGCCATTTCAAGACAGTGTATAAAAATAATAGTATTTTTTGTAAACTGGTTTTATTTGTAAAGGATTATTATTCTATCAAACCGATATTTTTTTTAGCAAGTTTATATTGAAATAATAATTGTGAAGGTGTTGATTACAACAAAGAATATTTTGATTATAGCTCCAGAATATTGATTACAAGAATAAATCCAACAATAAATTTAGTAGAAAAAAGTAAAATAAATATTCTGCTAAACCGATAATTTTCTGGCATTGTTATGTTGCAAGCTATAAAAATAAATAAAATAAATATATCATCACGGCATATTACCCATTGCTGGGTGTGCCAATCTGCTTTGTATGTCATCATCATTACCGATGTTGCAAGCTATAACTGTAAAATTGTTGATTACAGAAAACGATTTTGATTGTAACCTTATAATATTGATTACAAGAATGAATCTAACAAAGGAAATTTCATCAATATTTTAAATCTAGTATTTTTCGAAGAATCAAAAGTATAGTTTAAACTTTAAAGCGTGCGTTAATTTGCAAATTATGTATATGAACATTATATGGGGGAAATGGGGTGCGCCCTAAAACATAACTTTGTATAAAGGCGCCTTTTACCCACGGAGCGGCATTGCTCACAGGAAAATGTACCGGACTTAGGGATCCAATGCCTAATAGAATTAAAGCTGGTATTACTAATAAAGGCGATGTAACCCAATATTAAATGGCGGAATACTTGAACAACAAATTCAATCTATATTGTGACAAGGCGAGGGTAAGCACAATAACAGATAAATAACTTTTTATAAACTCTTCTAAATTATAGTTTCAATATTCATATTTTAACTCTGTATCTATTTAAGTCAAAATTCAGTTTAGAAATTCTTATCATATTATGATAGTCACGACATTTATTTGTTGATCTTAAGTCTAGAAATTATTATGTTTACGTGACCTCGCCTATGCACCCCGAACCCCTAAAGATAATGCAGTCCTGGAGATAGCGTTTTTGTTTTAAGGCAGTCGGTATTAGTTAGCCATGGGATAAACATGGAAGAGTCGAAATTAGTACGTGGCGTCGGAAAGACGTGTTTTGGTTTGGACATGTAGTGTCCTTTAGTTTTGGGGCGACACTCGCCAGCTGGGTTACGGAATGTAACACTTGTTAGTTGTGTATGTTAGGCTTAGTATTAATTAATAATCATGTAAATAAAGTTTAGTTATTAAATCAACAAGTTGTGTTCATGTCCGTAGTGTTCATCAGTTAAAAAGTGTAAAGTGTCTGTGTGTTCTTCCTTCTCACAAGCCGTGGACGCCAGCCATCAAAGCGTCCACCAGTCAACCCCCCCCTCGTGTTACAATATTTTAAACTAGTCGATACAAATTTGTAGAAATTTCTCACCATTTGCGTAGGTTTTATACAGGGCCGGTTCGTGGGTATAAGGCGCCTTTGTGCTACGTTATATTTTAGCAACTTTTCCCCTCACGATGTAAATTAAAGTTTAAACTATATTTTTTGTTCTTCAAAAATGCTAGATTTAATATATTGATGAAACTTTCTTCGATTCATTCTTGTAATCAATAGGTTATAATCAAAATCGTTTGTTGTAATCAGCAAATTTATATCAGATTTCAGAAATGTATGTGCATTTGTTTCTTCGCAAAATGATAGTAGGTGTTTAAATACTGGATTCATTGTGGGATTCATTCTTGTAATCAATATTCTTGAGGTATAATCAATATATTCATTGTTGTGATCAACATTTTCACAGTTATTATTTCAATATAACAATGCTAGAATAATAACAAACCGATTGGTACGATAATTAATTTGCTTTTAACTAGAGCTCTAATGCAAATAAATTAAAAAATATATTGTTCACTTCTATCACGGTAATTTGTAAGTTTTATAGTAATTTTGTCTTTACGAATAAGAGCATTTTATAAAAATTTACTATTATTTACTTTCTGTCTTGAAACGGCGCCCCTCAAAGTCAGGCGCCTTTGTGCGGGGCACAACCTGCCCACCCGCACTGAGCGGCCCTGGTTTTATAATTTGTTGGTTGAAAATGTTAACCGACCCAACTAATATGAGTTTGGGTTGATTTAGTAAGCAGAATAGAAAAGAAGCAACTGGGCTGGTACGGACACATAGGTAATAAGGATGAATCAGAACAGCTTATTAAGATGGAAGTGGATGACATTCGAAAGAAGAATAGCAGAACTGGGAAATAAAAGAAGAAAAATACTGGAATAAATTAAAAAGATGGCAAATGAATTAAAAATTAACCCCACACCCAATTATGCGTATTAGTCAGTGCCGGTTTATCTATGTGGCACATGTGGCACGTGCCGCGGGCCCCGCGCTTGAAAGGGCCCCGCGCTGATTTTTTTTCCATAGGACAAAATCGAACTTTTCTTTTTTTTATTACATCACGAGACATTTTATTTGTGATTTTATGATGTTTATAATTTTACGGTATTTTGAAAATAGGTATCAAATAACCAGTGGCGTAACTAGAACTCTAGGGCAGCACTTATTGTCGACTCAACAGAAAGATTAAAATTTGATAAACAAAATTTATAATGTGTATAAATATAAAATAAATAAATAAATATATCATCACGGCATATTACCCATTGCTGGGTGTGCCAATCTGCTTTGTACACAGATATCGGTAATGATGAAATATTTGCACCGTGCGGGCGCTTACCAGGCGTCACCTCACGGGCACTCATTGCTGGCATGGAGAGTGTACCACAGGGGTCAATTTTGTGCCATTTAAAATTGGAAATATTTGGCGTCATCGGGATCGAAACCGGTTCCCCAGATTCGCGACCTGACACTCAAACACGCGGCCACTAGACCCCATAAAATGTGTATAATATTATAAATTATAATTTTGACAATTTATTGAAATTTATTGAAATTTACAAATAAATTAATGCATATTTTATTAAGTTACTAGCAAAGAAGCCAAGGAGCGAGTACCGATAGTCAGTGGCGTAACTAACGAGCTCGCAGGGCCCGCATTGCGGGCGGGCCCCCGGCTCTAAAGAGGCCCCAATTTATATAATTTATAATTTTGTTACTACTGCGAAATTTTGAATTTAATCATTTTTTGTAGCAACATATAAATTTATCTAGTCGTTTATTTTATTGAATGTCAATTTCCAAAAATAATATTGACTAAGGGGCCCCTTGTCCGCTATGTCAAATCAAGCTCTTTATTTTCCATCACATTTCGGCCGATTTCTTGGCAAATATTTTCCTGCAGCTGATCCAGAGTTTTCTTTTAAAATAACCCCATAAAAAGAAGTTTGGGGCTGTCAAATCAAGACTCCTGGCGACCAATGTGTATTACCAAACGTGGGATTAAATAATGATAAGAGAATGATTTTTGCAAAATTGCTATTATTTAGACTGTATAATACTGATCCATCTTGCTAATACCATATTTTGTCGCATCCAAGTTCTTTCATTTGGGATACCAAAAATGTATGAATCAATTCCCTGTAACTGTCACCAGTGGAATGTGCCACAAATTTCATTAAAAAAAAAAATACGGTATAGCGGCGGGGTAGGTGGCAGCACACTACACTGCAAAACCATAAGCTTTACAAATTAAAAAAGTGTGTTCTTCACGTAAATCCGTACAATTTGGACTGCCAAACCCACAACCTAGTTTCCATACCTAATTATAGTTGTAATTACCATAACCTATATTTATTGGGAAAAGGCCCCGCAGATAAGTAGTGCCACAGGCCCCGCGGATCCTTAAACCGGCCCTGGTATTAGTGATATGGAGAAGAAGATTAGAACTATACTGAATGCTAGCAAAATCCATTACGTCTGCTACTGTGAAAAGGAAGGCACTATAGCCTTTTTGGAGTTTGACGATGTTGAAATTCCTCGCTGAGCGAAATCGACTGGCTAATGTCGGCGTTATGAACCACCGCGACCAGACCACCTAATGCTTGAATGCTTTGTCTGCTGGCGTGCTGTGTGTAATTTCAAAGAAAAGGTATTAATTTTAGTTGAAGTACGTAAATTAACGTTGTGAACTTCACGAAAGCGTGTTAAATATACTCCACTTTTTATACACTGTGTTACCTCAACCTAAATCGAATTAAGGTCTGTCTTCAAAGGGTAAATCAATTTCAGATTGTGGGATAAGTGCTTTAAAACTGACGTCTATTTACTACACATGAAAATTAGAAACAAAATATTGGGTATTCGGTGTGATAGAAATTTGCAACATAGTGGATTTTAGGTATTTAATGTACGAAGGTGGAAAACTAAATTTATATTATCATTTTACGCAGTTATTTATCTGTCATTTGAAATCAATTTGCGGAAGTTAGTTAGAACATAGTTATGTAATTATCCTAAATTTTATTTGATCAAAAAAGTACTGCAAGTTTACAGAAATTGGAATTTCCATTTTATTACATAAGTGCTCGCGCCATATGACTCCGTGCACCGCTCGAACATACTTCTAGAGACATGTCCATATCTTGGAGAAGATTTCTTTAATCAATATACCGTATTGGCCCACCCAGCAATGGGTAATATGCCGTGATGATATATTTATTTATTTAATATACTGTAACGTTTTTATTTATTTGGTGGTGTAAATATTAGGCAATTATTATTAATTAAAATAAGTGTTTATTAAACTATAATGAAAATTACTATTACTAATATTAAACAATTATTAAAAACTAATTAAGACTAAAACTATAATTAACTAGATAACACTAACACTATTTATTTATTTAACCAAATAACACTACTATTTATTTCCACGATATTACTGATTATTTATTTCCACTATTTAAGTCACTCTTTATTTATATCAAGTTCAACTGTCCGCCTATCGACCTCCACAACGTCTATGTACTCAACTGACTCAACAGTGTCTGTATATTCAACTGCTCGGACAGAAGTCACACTTTTCACCTCACTATCTGTCTATTTATATAACTAACTGTCTAACTTCCACAGCTTCAGTATCACCGTCTATCCGTATGCCAAAATTCTTCACCACTACTGCCCAGTATTCACTTCCACTTGCCGTACTGTCCTCGTATACCTAGCTTCCCAATACTCTTCAACACTAAAGAATATTCACTTCTACACTTATCCCGGTATACCAGTAACTTCCCGACTCGCTGTTACTGTCCTTGTACACTATAGCTTCCCAATACTCGTCAACACTGCCGAGTATTCATATCCACAGCTATCTCAGCTAACCAGTAACTTCCCGAGTCCTCCACTCAACACTATACTGCGTACGCTCACCAAGATACTGCTGTGCTTCACTAACATTTTATGTGAATGTCTCTATATGTCTCTCCATGTGACTAACTAACTACCGAGCATAGCTGTGTCCCTTTTATATAGCTGTCATTAACTTCCAGAGAGCTCTAGAATGTTCAACCGCATAATAACAATGAACACAAAAGGTTCAGGCGACCGGAAGTAATTATATACGTCGCAGCTTGTTTGTTTACGTAGTCCGGCTGCTACCGCGATTGCGTCATTGCTATAAATAGACACTCGCTCATTGCTGCGGTGGTGGCGACAGCGGCGGCGGCAGCGGCGGCGGCAGCGGCGGCGACGGTGGGCGTACCACGTTACAATACATACTATTAGACAGATATAAATAAAAAACAATTGGGGACAAAATAACTTTTACCGTAGAATTGGATTTGGCACATTCCAATCGCATTTAATCGCAATATGGGAACTCAAAATAATTATATAAGAGTATTTGTTTTTACATCTGAATAATATATTTGTCAGGTAAAAGGTAAAATGGTTGTTGGTGCAAAACCGTTTTATTGCTATTAAAGTTGAAGAAAATATATGTTTTCTACTTAAAAGTTATGTATAAAGCAAGAAAAAACTTATAATTTTGGTCGTGAAAAAGCAATAAATTACTAGCAATATAATTTAGGTGCGAAAAGATTTTTAATCTAGGAAATGTGTAGGTATATGAGGTACTTAAGAAAAACCATTACATTCAAGTTATTTTCCTCAAGAAAATTAAATTTTGGTTTATGTCTTATGCGGGTAATGTATACATTTGCGCTTTCCGCAGATAAAAAGAGTGAAAAGGTGAAAATATTAGCACTATATAACACCAGTCATAATAATCTTAAGAAACATTATACAATAGGCGATTTCAGCCGAGCCACAGAGAAAATGTGCAGGTGGAAAAGGGCCGTAATTTGAATGTAAAAGTTGGAAGATGCCAAGATATTACTGCGTCTAATATACCTTATAACACACATGTTTTTATATATTAAATACGAACATACTTCAAAACAGTCAAATAAAATAGATATATGTCTCCTATTTATGTCTGTTTCGCAATTAGAATGAGATACTATTCTAGCACGCCTACTGATGCTAGACGGAGCTTTATTCTTATCCAATTTTTGGTGACATTTTATTCTTTAGGATTGGCATGACTTCATCCAATTCATTACGCTGATAAATACTCCGAAAAAAGGGTGTACTTGTCTTAGATTACAAATAAGACAGATGAAAAATTCATTCAGATGGATTTCTTAGCCCAATTGGTAGAGCATCCTTCTAGCAATAGGAAGGTCTAAGGTTCAAATGTTGTTGTCCATGAATTTTTAATGAAAAATACGTTATGATCGCTTAAAAATATTATGCATAGTGGCCCAAATACTCGTAGTAGGACAATTTCCTCAATTCTGTAACATAGTTTCTAACTCTTAGGAACATTGCAATAACAAGCAATAATAATAATTACAAACACTGAATAAAAAATAAAAATTACAGGCTTTACATTTGTTTTTATTAATTACAATTTTTAGCAACGTTACTAGTGATGCACGTGAGACGAGACGAGTAATATTAGTAAAACTAATTAAACATTAATTAATTATTTTTTTTGTAACTATAAGTAGTGATGCATGCGAGGCGAGACGAGAAATGTAAAATATCGATCTTGTCTCGTTTTCGGATCTGCAATCTCGATCTCGCTCTCGTTCTCGCACATTTTTTTTGGGTATTTACAGTAGTATAACTATAATAAAGAGACGAAACACTAAATTCTAGTCACCAAATTATTTTAATACGAACATCTGTTAATACATTCTGTCATCAGTAAAACTAATTAAACATTAAAAAAAATATTTTTTGTAACTAAAAGTTTTTACACTTTATTTAAGTAAGATTTACTCATAAAAAAGCGCTACACTGGGAACCCGCTGGCAACCAATCACTCCGCTTCACTCCGTGTTGGCTCCTATCGACGCTTAATATAAGATCCTGTACTTTTCAGGGACGACATGAATTTTATTAACCGTAGTTTTAACTGGGATTCATATAATTTTCACATTCACGTGTTCTATGCACGAATTACCGTTGACTCCACTCCACACATCCTTTTTATTGCGAGACTCTCGCGAGATTTCTCGCTTCTCGCAGTTGTTATATCGACCTCGTCTCGAATTTAAACTGCAATCTCGCTCTCGTTCTCGTCTCGCATACTGCAACGAGACCAGACAAGATGCAAGAGTACTCTCGCCTCGTCGTGCATCACTAACTATAAGTACCTACACTTTATCATTAAATATTTGCCACTATTTAATTAAGATTTATTCATAAAAAATACACTTGAAACTCGCCGGAAACCAATCACTCCGCTTCGCTCCGTATTGGCTCCCATCGAAGCGTTATATAACATCATTTACTTTTCTGGAGTGGCAATAATTTTAAGAACCGTGGTTTTTAATTAAGGGCTGAAATTTTGGAGAAAACACAACTTATCTTTATTTTACCCATATACTGCAGTAAATTTCAACGTGTAGTTTTTATGAAACAAAATTATTCGTACCTAAACTCTATCCGTTTTAACTATAGAGTGGTGGGAAGATAGGTGCAGTTTTATTTTGGTTTTTGATTGGTTAATATCCCGATATTGTCCAATCAAACAACAAGATCAAACTGCACCTATCTTCACACCACTCTATAGTTAAAACGGATAGAGCATTTACCGGTGTTTTAGTGGTACCCTAGTATTTTTTTTTATGAAACATGCCACTGGTTCAATATTAGATGTTTGATATTTAGTTAATGAACTACCGTTGCGAATATTTTTTGTCGTAATCAGCTTTACGGTTTTTATTCTCTTTATATGCATAAAGTGTAACAGCTTTACATTTCTTTCTGTCTGTTTTTTATAGTGACGTTTGCATTGGCTGTTATTATTTTAATCTCCAGAGTTGAACGTTTCAAACGAAATATTTATTCTACCGCGGGAAAATATTATCTGTCGACTTTCCATATGTCAGTGGGAGCTCTTCCAGTGGATCATTTTTTTCGCGTGTCACGCCAAACACTTTTTTCAGTCGTGTATAACTCAATCTGAATTTGTCTGGTTTTTATGAGGTCCTTATCCATCTGCTGACACTGTAACGTTCGCTTGCTGTCGTACCTCCCGAGAGCTCAGAAAAGCAAAGACGGGATGAACTTAAACAGCGACAAGCGATTTTTTTCAGGGGCGTCACGGTTTAACATTCGAAAGGAATATTTTTTTGACAGCACTTAACTATGAAATAAAATCGCGAATGGAATGATGTATACAGTTCTTATGATATGGAGAATAAAGATTTTGTTGTTCATCGAAAATAAATAATAGATAAAAAAAATAGATGTCGCACATATCAGTAGGATATCTAATAAAAAGATATTTTAGATTTTTACCTCTCGCTAAAAGAGGTATTGAATTCATGCTAAAAATCGAATATCCAGATTTTAGTGAATAAGCACGTTTTATAACATTTTTACGATGATGTCCGTATGTGTGTGTGGATGTGTGTGTGTGTGTGTGTGTGTGTGTGTGTGTGTGTGTGTGTGTGTGTGTGTGTGTGTGTGTGTGTGTGGATGTGTGTGTGTGTGTGTGTGTGTGTGTGTGTGCGTGTGTTTGTGTGTGTGTGTGTGGATGTGTGTGTGGATGTGTGTGTGGATGTGTGTGTGGATGTGTATGTGGATGTGTGTGTGGATGTGTATGTGGATGTGTATGTGGATGTGTATGTGGATGTGTGTGTGGATGTGTGTGTGGATGTGTGTGTGGATGTGTGGATGTGTGGATGTTGGATCCACGATATCTCAAATACTATAAGACAAGATATTTTTAACTACGGATTCCTCAATATAACAATAATGGGAAGAGATGGTTAAGTTTTGGTAACAATTGGACAACCGGAAGTAGTAGTTACAAGAAAAAAATCATCTAAATATTATTTATCGAAAATTTATGTACATACTTATATCAAAGAACGTTAAATTCTTTATTCGATAAATATAAATTCATTATTATATATTCTATAGATTTAGAGATAAAGAAATGCATATAAAATAATTTGATGTAAAAAATTTCAGATCAAACTACTTCAAGACAAGAAATTCAAATGTTTGTAATTGACACATAAATGTCATTGTCAAAAATATTTGTACATCATTATGAAGATTATGAAAATAAAAAAAAGTCAACAACGCAAAAGAATAAACGTAAAAAAGAATATAAAAGGAATTTGCAAAAAAATGACGAATATAAAGAAAAAGAAAAGGAAAGTAGAAAAAGAAAATGTCAGGATATTGAATATAAAGAAAATGTATGTATTGTACATAATTTATATTAAAATATCCCATAGATTTTGCAAATATATGTGAGAATTATTTTGTAGTGAGACATGAATATATGTATTTGTATTTAAAAGTATTTTTCGTTTTATGCGTACAACCAGGGAAAATATCTGGCGAGAGGTTATGTGCTGGCCACATCAGATTTTTAAAAATAAATTTGCTTAACCTAATAACTGCGACTGGGCCTGAGACTCAAATTTAATTTAGTTTCTCTTTTAAACGTTAACAACTTATATATTTGTGAAATTTGAGTACTTTTACTATTAGTACATTAAAACACAAGTATCATAAGGCAATCTGATAACGTACGAGTCCATGTTTGGAAAACGAGCCCCGAGTTTTACAAAGAACGAGTGCGTTAACAGGCCTTATGATACATGTTTTTTGTACTATTTTTTCTATTGAGGTTATTTTATCCACTAAGGCCCTTCGAAAACGAAAAGTAGATAGTGTCTAATATCTCTGAAACTATAAGGATTTTTGAAAAATAAAAACAAATTTTCCCCCGCCAGATCTTCCTGTCGTGTTTTGGCTTAAAATATAACATATTGTAACTTTTTTATTTAATTTATTTGGGTAAAGTGTAAATATTAGACAATTATTATTAATTAAAATAAGTGTTTATTAAACTATAATGAAAATGACTATTACTAATATTAAACAATTATTATAAAAAACTAATTAAGACTAAACCTATAATTAACTAGATAACACTAACACTATTTATTTATTTAACCAAATAACACTACTATTTATTTTCACGATATTACTAATTATTTATTTCTACTATTTATGTCACTGTTTATTTATATCACGTTCAACTGTCCGCCTACCGACCTCCACAGCGTCTATATACTCAACTGACTCAACAGCGTCTGTATATTCAACTGCTCGGACAGAAGTCACACTTTTCACCTCACTATCTGTCTATTTATGTAAATCTCTCTCTCTCTCTCTTTCTTCCACAGACCCAGTATCACTGACTGTCCGTATGTTACAATTCTTCAACACTACTGCCCAGTGTCCACTTCCACTTGCCGTTACTGTCCCCGTATATCTTACTACAGGGTATTTACTTCCACAGTTATCCCGGTATACCAGTAACTTTCCGACTCGCCGTTACTGTCCTTGTACACTATAGCTTCCCAATACTCGTCAACACTACCGAGTATTCACATCCGCAGCTATTCCAGTTAACCAGTAACTTCCCGAGTCCTCCACTCGACACTATACTGCATACGCTCACCACGATACTGCTGTGCTTCACTAATACTCTATGTGAATGTCTCTATATGTCTCTCCATGTAACTAACTAACTCCCGAGCATAGCTGTATTCCTTTTATACAGCTGCCATTAACTTCCAGAGAGCTCTAGAATGTTCGACCGGATAATAACAATGAACACAAAAGGTTCAGGCGACCGGAAGTAATTAAACATGTCGCGGATTGTTTGTTTACGTAGCCCGGCTGTTAACGCGATTGCGTTATCACTATACTTAGACGCTTGTTCAGCGTAGTTGAAAACCCTTTTGTAGATTCATAGTATATTACTAACCGAGGTGGAAAGTCTCGGGCTATAGTTAACCTCGGCGCTTCGCGCCTTGGTTAACTATCTTCGCCCTCGACAATGAAACTTTTCACCGAGGTTTGTATACTATTTTATTCACAATCTGAAATAAAAAATTAATATTTGACATTTAAATAATAATAACCTAACATAAATAAACGAGTGGTCTGAGATTGTTCATTTGTCACATAAACTGTCAGTATGATTTCTAACCTTAAATATTGATTTCATTCATTACTTGTATTATTTACAAGTTTATTTCATATTTTTATCATACAAATTGTAAAGATGCTTTGTTTATATGTAAATACCCATCATTGATACGCATTGATCTCTCAAAGCGGGGGGCAGCTATTTCCCGCCTCGAGGTTGGAAAGTATAGCGTGAGTATAGCTGAGGTTGGAAAGTGTCAACTTTCCAACCCCAGCTATCTTCACGTTATACTTTCCAACCTCTTGGAATATGAGGTTAACAATAACTAACTTCCCAACTTTTTAAAAGTCAGAAATCGTCATATTACTAACCGATTGTGAATAAAATATATTACGTCACATTATCCTAGGCATCCATTATTTTATTCTAAAATTTATTCATATTTGTTTTAAATCCTTATAATTTAAATTCATAAAGAAACACAACATCATATTAACATGTTCAAGTTGTTAATCTCTAGAATATTCATCTCTTGTAAATCGTTTATGCACGCCCCTGCGAGAAGTAAAAACGCGTTTGTAGGCGAAGTGGGCACGTAAGTTAGCACAACAGCCCGGCACTGTGACTAGAGTGGCACACTAGCTAGAGCTTCATACATTTTAATGTCCGCATAGAGGAGACGAAAAAGCAGACGACTCCAGCCTGCAATGCTTCAGTCCTGCTCGGCTCCACAGTTATTATTTCCTGTTGGCATGCGTCGCCTGCCACTCTGAATGTTTCGTTAAACGGGTTGTCTGTCAGACCTGTCGGTTACGAGCGTGTTTGTCTCGCGAGAAGGAGGTGGAGTTGTCGGTAACTGCAGGAGTTCCCAAACAAAACTTGGAAGAATACGAGGATGGGAAAAAATATTGCGTATAGTAAAAATGAATAAGCAGAAGACTCACGTCATCAATAAATATTATTAGATAATGACGTCACTCATTACTACGTATACATGGGGTACTAATTTATTTTAGAAAATGTAATGCGTGTTGCATAACTTACTGTATACAATGCATGTAAGTAATTAATAACAAAACTATACTATTTTTGAAAATAGTCATTTTCTTTTATATATTTATTTATTTATTACATATATTTGGATTTAATTATGTACAATTTAAAGTACATATATGTATGTACTCAACATATTTCACCATAATCAATACAATACATATTATATTGCTAGATGCTGCCTTCCCAATTCCCGACGCCAAGTTTCCCGGTCATACGCTAGATCTTCTTCCAGGTTCCGATGTCTCATCACTCCTCTCCAAGATTGGTCGGCCTCTCTTCTTCTTCCCTGTGGTATCCACTGAAATATACGCTTTGGCCAGCTATTTTCCTCCATCCTCATTAAATGACCGAACCATTTTAGAGATCTCGTCTCTATTCTGTTTGTTATAGTTTTTGAAGTTTAATTCCAACAGTTTCTTCTGCGTTAAGTATTTGTGTATTGTGCTACAGTATTACTGCAGTGCCCAATTACCGGACAGGCTGACTAAGCTGCAGCCTAAGCACACAGATTTTGGGGGCATACAATTTCCTCATTTTATTATAGTTTTTAGAGCGCTTTGATTTGGTTAGAGCTAAGACGACCTAAACCAGGCCCTGAATATTATTGGTCTGTCTTAATAAATATTACACAATAATTCATTTGCAATCATGCCAAAAGCTTGATATATTGTATTGTATTGTCAGCAAATTGACAGTTCTATATATTTTTTACAAAACAATAATACATACCTACTTTGATATTTGCAATCATTTATATTAATTCAAGTCACTTGTGCCTGGATGAGATGAGTTGACAATCACCTGTCAATCAAGTGACAGGGACAGGATCGATGTTTGATCGATTTTAAATACAATTATTTCAAATAATTTTATATTTCCTAACAGGAATAAGGATTGACTTTGATGTGAAGGTAAATTTCATTAATATATACGTTTCTTAATACTAGTATTTTTTATTCCCTCTTTTTTAAAAAAATAAATAACACCCAATAATTTTTATAAGTTATATTTTATTTTATAAGGTTTTTTTCAGGTCGATGACGTGAGTCTTCTGCTTGTTCATTTTTACTATACTTGACGGAGTTGGGACACTAATCCCCTTCAAAGTAGGCCCCTTGTGCCTCCACACATTTAGGCTTGATTTACATTTACGGTACAATGACGGTACGATGACGGTACAATAACGGTACAGTGACGGTTTGTCAATTACACGAGGCATTTACATTAGACGGTACCACGACGGTACGAACATAATAAAATACCATGACAATAGCCGTGTTCCTTCGGGCTGGAATTGTGATTTTGTGGATCCTGATTAATTAAATCGTGATCCTTTTGAAACAGGTTTTAAAAATTATATCAAGAAAACAACACAATCTAGTGGCAAATGTCATATGCAGACTTTTGCAAACTATCGTATTTTATTTTATAAATAATCAACTGACAAGTGTTATAGTCAAAATTAAAAATGGATTATATTGAAGTTAAAAAAAATGTTCTTGGTAAGGAATATGAAGTATGTTTACTTCAAAAATATCTTTTATATGGTTCATTACATGCTTTTGTAGGAAAATCTTATTTCACTTGATGCCATAAACCCCACATTGGTAAATTTCTACGCTCGAAATAGTATATTTTCAATTTGTTCTGAACTGAATCCATCTGAATCACTCAAAAAGGTTGATTCTGAAGGGAAAGGGGAAGGTTGTCTAGTGATCACAAAATGAGAAAGTGGGGATAACAAATACGAAACGTAGAACCATTATTCTTCTTCAATTTAAAATAATAACATTTTAGCAGTTAGAAATCAAAATAAGTCAAAACATTGGTCTTGGCAACATGACATTGTTCTTGTCAAAATGACATGCGCACACAAATCAGCTGATTCTAAGCACGACAAGGTCCCTCGAGTCACGTGTCTGCTCGCGCCCTATACCGACTTGGCTATAACTGCCATTACTCTTGTCAAAGAAGAAGAAGAAAATGTAGAAAATCCAGAAAATTTACAAAATGATATTTTTTATGTACTTTCTGTAATAATATGTAGTGTATATTTCACATTTTTGTTATAAGCAGAGAACTTTTGTTCAATAAATGTATATGTATAATCATTTCTCATTTCTAGCTCATTTTAAGTACATTTTGGTTTAACTAAAAGACAAATATGAAAAAGTCAAAAACATGTTAAATATCAATCACCTACTAGCATATGTCTGCTTTCACTCGGCTGATTTTGGCATGAACGTCAACTTGAAGTGCACGTACTCTTCAAACACAACCTTCCACTCCCCCTTGCATGGAAATACTACGCTGTTACTATGATATACAATATTTTTTCAATAGAAACAAAACTATACTGTACCGTGGTCGTATTGCTAATGTAAATCAGTAAACATCACTGGGCCGTCATCGTACCGTCATCATGCTGAGAACGTAGATGTAAATGGGTCCATTAAAATACATTGGACCAAGAACAATCGTACCGTTACGATGACGGTACAATAACGATATAGTGACGGTATGTCAATTAAACGAGGCATTTACATTAGACGGTACCATGACGGTATGAACATAATAAAATACCATGACAATATAGTTTTGTCTTTTATGTATTATGACAGTTTGTGGTGCATGTTTCAAGTTTCTATCAAAAGTAGAAAATATCGTGCAATGTTTAAAAATTTCTCAAATACCGCCTTAGCTATAACTGTCCTTACTCTTGTCAAAGAAGAAGAAGAAAATGAAGAAAATCCAGAAAATTTACAAAATGATAATTTTTATGTACTTTCTGTAATAATCTGTAGTGTATATTTCACATTTTTGTTATAAGCAGAGAAATTTTGTTGAATAAATATATATGTATAATAATTTCTCATTTCTAGCTTATTTTGACTACATTTTGGTTTAACTAAAAGACAAATATGAAAAAGTCAAAAACATGTCAAATGTCAATCACCTACTAGCATATGTTAACTTTCATTCGGCTGATTTAGGCATGAACGTCAACTTGAAGTGCACGAACTTTTCAAACGCAGCCTTCCACTCCCCCTTGCATGGAAATACTACGCTTTTACTATGATATACAATATTTTCTCAATATAAACAAAACTATACTATACCCTGGTCGTATCGCTAAAGTAAATCAGTAAATATCACTGGGCCGTCATCGTACTGAGATCGTAGATGTAAATGGGTCCATTAAAATACATTGGACCAAGAAGTATTGTACCGTTATTGTACCGTCATTGTACCCCTAATGTAAATCAAGCCTTAGTCCACCGATCCTTCCACTGCTGGAAACACCTTCTGCAGCTCCGCCGTCGCATTCCGTATTATCTTTTCCCTACTCTCAAAATGGGATCTTTTCAGTGGCTTCTTTAATTTGCGATCCTCCTTCGAAAAAGTTAGAAGATCGCTGCTCCTCGCCTCGTTTAGCTCTTTCTCTGTGTGGCTGGAGTTCGCGTGCGCTGACTGCTTATTTGTTTCGAGGTTTCTTTCAACTGCTAACTGAATTAGCACTATGGATTACGTCACAGGAAATTTCTTCGTTTTCTCACATGTTTGCTGCTTGACATGTCTATATTTACATATTTTTCCCTTTTTTAAACAGCTAGTTACCCGAGTCGTTTCATAACAATCCTTTAGCAGTCAAGCCAACGGCAAATCTTGCAAAAGAAGTAGACTCATTGTGCTAATTATTTTGCAGAAAATTCCATGTATTTTCACGTCACTGCTAAATGTTTTTCAAAGAATCACGGCATTAAACGAAATTTATTCTTATATTTTTCTAATATTATGGTTCAGGATAATTGCTCCATTTAGTGGATAATAAGAAAAAAATATTTATGTGTTATCTCCATTTATTTGTTGACTCAAAGTAATTTTAGATGGTGTTGGTTAACTAGTCTCCAAAATAGATATTCAATAGTGTGAACCTTAGAAGGAGTCAAGTCGAATTTTATTCGGGCCGCTTCCTAAAGTTGTTCCAAATAAATAAAAAAATGTGCAGGCATTGATTCCGCTTAATATTAATATTTAACCATGCCTAAATGTACTTGATTTTTCCCCATTTAAATAACATTGGGTTTTAACACATTTTGGAATTGTATTTTTGTCCAAGGCAATAAGAGGTTTAAAAAATTTACTCAATATATGGAATATATACTAGAGTGACCCGAGAATATGTGGACAAAATTTAAAGTCCCAATCAATATTCTTAAAACAATTGTAGATAGCTTTTTTGGGCTTTTGTGCGATAGTTTAACCATGTATAATTATCTTAAGAATAATGATTGGGACTTTTGCCCATATATTCTCGGGTCATTCTAGTATATATATTTCAATGTTGAATGGATTTTTAAAACATCCTATTGGCTCGAAAAAAATAAAGTTCCAAAGTGTGTCAAAACCAGATCTGGGCAATACTTGCAACACATGTACTTTATTAGACTTGCAAGTACTTTCAGTACGTCAAGTACTTCCTATTTATAGTACTTTGTAATGGACAAATTAAGTCTATTCACATGTACTTGGTACTTAATACTTGGAAAAATACTTGAAGTACAATGAAAAGTACTTGAAGTATTTTTAAATACTTGAATTACTTTAAATGTACATGAAGTGCGAAAAATAATTTAAAAGTTAACAATGTTATGAGATAGGTTTGTCTGTCATGTGTTTCTTTTGCAGTGACGTGGTGTTATTCCAGTAGTACATAATTATGTGAATTTCATTATTAAATATATTTTCAACGATAATATGAAAGTAAAGATAAATTTGCAAATTTTTTGGCATAAATAAAAAATAAATTAATTCTAATCTGCATACTGCATATACATATGTTTATATTATCTACACTACGCTACAGTGCTGGGACCGTATCGCCTGGCGATCGCATGACGTAAAAATGACGTCATTCTAACATCTCGGTACAACTTCTCGTATCGCTTAGCGATCATATGACGTCAATTTTACGTCATGCGATCGGTAGGTGATCCGGCAGTCCCAGCGAGGAACTCTTGTTTTAAATAACCCAATAAATATCGTATATTTAAATTTTATCAATAATCTTCATACAAGGTTCATATAATCAGAAAAATATTGATTATCTGAAAAAGTACTTACACCCAAATTTACAAGTACTTTTCCAAGTACTTGGTACTTTCAAGTACTTTAGAACCTAAAAAAGTACTTGTATTTCAAGTACATTTAGAAACATTAAGATACTTGGTACTTGTACTTCAAGTACTACTCTCCGGTACTTTGCCCAGCTCTGGTCAACACCCAATGTTATTTAAATGGGAAAATCAAGTGCATTGAGGCATAGTCGAATGTTAATATTAAGCGGAATTATTACTAGCACAATTTTTATTTATTTATTTGGAACCACTTTAGGAGGCGGCCCAGTTAAAATTAAACTTGGCCCCTTTTAAGGTCCACCCTAAAACTTAGTATACCATTCTCTTATGATAAAATATGAATGAGCTATAAAAACTCTAGACTTTTGAAACTAATCTCTGGCCCTGTTTTCTTTTTTACGTTAATGTAAGCCCTGTGACTTTGCTGCCTAACTGTACACCATAATTTCATTAGAGATATCTTTTGTCAGTTCAACAAAAAAACAGATCGAATGAATATTGTTATTAATGTGCCTTTTAAAGGGTGACCCTCATGTTACAGTTCGAACAATTAAAGCAAACCCAGGACATTGACGTAAAAGCGGTACACATATGTATACATATATACCCAGAGCTAATGACGAATAATATTATCAATTATGAGAGATAAATAAGCAGTTACTTATGCTAGTAGTAGCAGATTATGTTAACCATCGAGACAGACCAGTCATAGCTCAGAAGTTAGTGTTTCTCTGACAAAGTAAAAGCCCAGGTTCAAATCTCAGTGACTGACATTATTTTTTCGCAATTTATTTCGCTACAGAATATATTATTTGCTTAAAAAATTCATGTCTGTATGTGACATTTTCATTTAAACTATCTTACCAAAAGTAATAAAAGTAGCCTAAGAAATACAGTATAAATTAGCAGGTTATAAAATAACCGAAAAAGAAACGTAATTACAGAACAAATTTTAAATTACAAAAGTTCAAATTAAAGAAGTTTAATTTGTATTTGAGAGACTTGAAGCCAATATAGGTGCGGTGAAGTGACAAGTGCTGAAACCTTCTTGCTTTTGTGTGAGTGCCGAGTGCGGGATACTAGCGGTTTATTTTTTTTTTGCCCATCTGCAGTCGTGAACTGCAACGTAAAGAACCTCGATGGCTGGAACCGTCTTGACTCGAATCGAGAAATACTCGGAAACGAAGAAGGAATTGTTGCTTAGCACTCAAACAACAAATGGGGTTACGAGTTTTAAATTTAGTTAGCAATGCAACAGCTCTTCCCAAGGAGGATAAATTCCACAAAAAAATATACATACGTAAGAGGGGTAATGTTTTCGATCCAAAAATTCGATAGTGAGTTTTCTGTGATAAACACGAATTGGGATCCATACAACACATTTGTACTATTTTTACAACGATATTTATGTAGATGGATGGATGTGTGTGTGTGAGACGATTTTTTCTTCCTTCTGTATGCAGATGATTAAAAAATATATAAATGTATAGTCTATCAATGATTGTCATCTACTACAGAAATAACTTGATAATTTGGTATTATACTGTACTGAGAATGATTTAGTCTTAAATATTTCTAAATGTTATATTGTAAGTTACACAAGAAACATAAAAGTTATTCATTTTAATTACAACTTGCATAAATTTACATTTGAGCGTTAAATCTCCATAAAAGATCTTGGTATTCTATTCGATAGCAAATTGTTCTTGAATGAACATATAGATGACATTGCCAATAAATCTTATAAAATATTGGAATTAATATACAGATCTTGTAAAAGCTTCACTAAAATTGAATCATTTCTATTAATATACAAATCTTTCTTTCGTCCTATAATTGAATATGCTTGCCAAATTTGGAATCCTACTTACTCAAAAAATATTGTTTTACTAGAGTCTGCACAGAAAAAAATGTGTACATATTTTAAAATTTTCCATTGCTAATGACAATTATAACAATACACTTAAAGAATTAAAATTACAGTCTCTTGAACAAAGAAGGTTAATAGCAGACATACTCCTATTATTCAAAATTGTCAATAACCTTGTTGACGGTCATGATATTATAAATAATTTGAATCTAACACAAGAAACACAAATTTATTTTATATTGGAAAGTGTAATTCAAATAATTATAAAAATTCAACTCTAAACAGAATTATGGATACATACAATAAGAACTGTCAGGAATTAGATATCTTTTCATTATCAATAGCACAATTTAAATCTGCTTTAAACCACAATGATATATTTTGAACAAAAAAATATTAGTTAAGTACCATTTATATAAATGTTTATGTTTATATTTATACTATGTTGATTACGTTATTGTAATAATATTGTAAATTGTTCACGTATTGGTGTGGAAACCTATTATTGGATATAATATCCGTTGGCTTCCCAAATAAAATAAAAAAATAAAATAAAAAATAACATATCAAACATCCAAAAATTTCTGTTTTCCGTATTTAAGCTTTCTGCATGAATATAAAGTGTTTTTAATTAAAAACTATATTAAAATATAATCCAAAACTTTTCATATTTGGTATTAATAAGAACGTCATTAAATTTTTGCTAAAATTGATAAACTGCAAGTGGTAGTTTACTTGAAGATCTGAAAAGGTTTCCTTGAAATGAATATATTAAAATATGATCCAAAACTTGTAAAATTTGATGATTTATTGGAAACAACATCTTTGATTTTCACTATATATATAATAAATCGGATGTGGTACTTTACTTGGAGCTCTTAACAGATTAACGAGGAAAAATATTATCTAAAATTTCATATTACACACTTTACTTGGAGCTCTTAACAGATTAACGAGGAAAAATATTATCTAAAATTTCATATTACACACTTTTATTAGAAAAACAAATTAGATTTTGTTTACGAACGATCAACCGGAAGTGATATTTAATGTGTTTCTCCGGCAAAGCTTATTGTTATTTTAAACATGGAATTGTCGGGAGATATATTTTTTTTTATTAATTAATATGTTTGGAAATTATAACTATTTTAACGTAATATAGCTGGGTATAGTTTAGTTCAAGACCATTTCTTTGACTTCTATAATCCCTGCAATTTCGACTACATTAGCGAAAACCACATGTGGTGAATCTATAGCAATAGAAAATAGGTTTTACTTACAAACTCTTTCAGTTCATAAACGCTTACACAACAATTAAAAGTATACTTACAAGAGTCGTACTTGCTAATATTGCAATATATAATTCAGTTTTCTATTTCACTTATTATCGTTGCTGAAAGCAGTACCTTTTGGGTAGTTCCGGAAACCTGCTTTTAACAAAAATAAATCACTATTATACTTAATATTACATGTATAAAAAATAATTTTATCACATGGAAAATTATCAGCAAATAGTGGAATACGGCCCTCGAGTAACAGCATCCAGTGAAATAATTTGTTAGTGGTTAATTCTTGCAAGGCGTTTTTACTAAGAAAATTTCCACAATGAATACTTCTCAGGTCAATTCTCTACATAGTCGTTGTGTAAGCGATTGTGAACCGAAAGATCTTGTAAATTCACCACATTTGGTTTTCACTATTGTAGTCGAAAGTGCAGGGATTATAGAAGTCAAAGAAATAATCTAAATGAACTAAACTATACATGTTGTCGATATATCCTTATGTTGGACCAAATAACGATTGTCCGTCCCGCAAAATTCGTTATAAACAAATATTACTGTACGTATTAGAGATAGTTTTGTATGGTCAGTTGAAAAAGTAAACATAAGAATTCTTGCAAGGAAATATTGGAGTAAATTTTAATCTAAATTGACAGATTAACATTACAAATACTTAATTAAATAATTTTTGTAGCTCAACTCCGGAAAAAGCATTCTAATTCTCATGTCCATTCCAAATGTCCAAAAAACCATCCACAAACAAGTAAGTAATCCCCATCCTAATCCAAACATCGCAGACCAGCGATTATTTCAGTCAATTTAATTCCATTATGAGTGGTAATCTATCCTATCGTGTTTCTTGCATCCTGTGTCACGTTCCGCGCCACGAAGCTAACACGCTTGCCATCACGCGCAGGTTATCACGAGCACGCGGGGGTGTTTGATCTTCGCGGGAGTAATCCCGTGTAATCTACCCATAATTCGGTGGGAGTTCACTTGACAAGCACTCCAACAAGGTTAGGTGACGTGGAGGGAATAACAAACGTGACCGAGAACTTTTAGGGAGTCAAGGAAAGTTTAAGACTGAGATAATTTTACTTTGGTAATGATTAAGCAATGCTCAATAATTAATGTATGTCATACAAGTTTTGCAACAAATTTGAACAATTTTTTTTTGTATAAAAAATGCATTTGTTTTTATTAACTGTTCCATGAGCAACAAAATTATGAACTTAAATTAAATAATGCGGGCTGTATTCTTCCACAAAGCGCAACTAGACCCCTGCAATATTAGCTGTGTTCTTTATGGACAAAATCTCAGCTCATCTCAGATCACTTCAGATAAACTCAGGAAATCGTTGTTCTTTTTGACAAAACTGATCTAAGTTGTTCTGAGTAAACTCACTGCCCCCCTTTCCGATGCTACACTACCAGTTTAAGAAACTCAAAATGGTTTGAAACTGCATTTTAAGGTTATATAATACAACAAATTTCATATTCACATATACAGATATACTTACAGTAATATATTTTCAACATTATCCATTTTTCGTTTAGCATAGATCAAAAAATAAGTCAATAATTTTGACAGGTGTTACAGCAAATACTATCGGTAAAGAAGTAAGTGATAACATAGAATTAAACTTGTTCTTTTTGCACACATCATAACTCATTTCATCTCAACGCAGTTTTGTACTGAGCTGAATTTCAATTGAGTCAATAAAAATACAGCTATTGTCAGTAAAAAACATCTGGTGTGGCCAACACAATACCTCTCGCCATTTACAGCCCGAGTCACAAAAAAGATTGTTTTTTGGATTAACGAATTTTACTGTAATTTTGACAGTTTATTTCTTAAAATTCAGTCTAATCTAATCCAAGTAACTACCTTTTTTTAAACCTCTCAACAGGATTAAATCTCAATTACAGAGTGAGTTTACATTCACACACATCCATGCCTTAGTGGGATTCGAACCCAGAGCCCCGAGGGCACTCATGACATGAGGCTTTGCTGTAACCATTGAGCCACCGAAACTATAATAAAATGAAGATTAAATTTTAAATACCGGGATAGAATAGAATTCACTAATCCAAAAATGAGGATTAGCTTAAATATTTTAGTGAATCGTTAATTTTTATTAATCTAAATACATACATACATATTTACTTATGGTGGAAACTGTATTGAATTCCTTTGATAGACATTTATCTGTCAGTTACATACATTTGAATAATTGCATTTTGTTTGGTTAAAGCGTAGGTT